>JAVJIF010030330.1:0-477038 GCA_038442645.1 Agave tequilana | reverse complement strand
GAATGTAACGCCCCGATCCCAAGGATACGGAAACGTCACTGCAACGCATATACGTAGGTCAGATGGTGCCCCCACGTATATACGCTAAGCCTTAAGTACAACAAGTATCAGAGTACAACACACAGCGTGGTATATTCATATGCCAACTTACAAAAGATAAATACAAAGTTATACAAGTTATGATAAGCAAAATCACTTTACAAGTGTCCTTTATCACAACCCAAGTCCAAAATGAATCCTATACAACCAAAAATACAAAAATGCTCACGAAATGGATGGAGATCCCGTGAACCAAAAGGGAGAGTCGGCACGATGAGACTAGAGCTGGTCAGCCTGCTCAGAAAGATAGGCCCGGTCCTCTGTGGAAGGCTCCACTTCGTTCCAAGCCTCAGAATCTGAATATGCAAATCCAAAGGGTCAAGACATATAATAACAAATAAAAGATAGTCAAGTGACATAAGGATCATGAATAAAGGCAATGAAGTTACAATAAATAGCAATGAATAACAAGCGATGTAAACTCAATAAGGTAAGATCATATACAACAAATCTACAATTACGTCTTATTATTATTACTTGTCTTACTGTGATATCTAGCTATGTGACCCAGCGTCCCAGAGCACATAGATCCATATCCTGGTGAAACAAGGTTGTTATTGGAAACGGCGGTTGTATCGACGAACTATGTTTACAGTGGGTCCCGTGCATACCCGGACCACGGCCCAGGATTGTTCCGTTGCTTGAAGACGGAACCTGCCGCAAGGCTAAACAGGAGGGACTTATGTATGCCCTTGTCATGACAGTAAACAGAAAGGGAGCAAGCACTCCCCTCGGTCCCCTGGAGTACCACAGGTAAGACCGGAACAGTAATTGTACAATATACCTAAAACCACTGTAAACACGAACACATATCGATATTCCGCATATTTCCCCCGACCCATATGTAAGTTGGTGCTTTTTATGTAAAGGTCAAGTGTATCATGCTTAGTTTTAAGAGATGGCATGATAAGTGGTGATATTACTATTTAACATGTCATGAAACGAGTATATGCAATAGCAAGTCATGAGGCATTAAGAGATACATTCATTCAGTAATAGATCATGTAGTGCCAGTATTGAAGCATGAACAAGCAAGATATAATACACATGTAACAGGCATAAGACCAAATTCAGAACAGAAATTAACTATGACACACAGTCAGAATTAGTCGACTAGGGGTAAGGGTTAGTCGACTAATAGGGGCTTTTAGTCGACTAACAGTCTGGGTTAGTCGACTAAAACAGGGATACAGGGAGTTGGAATTCTGTTTCAGGGAAAGTTAGTCGACTAGGGTTGTAAGGGTAGTCGACTAACAGGGAACTATTAGTCGACTAATGGATACTTAAGTCGACTAAGTTTGTTGATGCAGAAAGTTGGATTTCTGGTCCAGGGAGGATTAGTCGACTAGGGGGATTCAGGAGTCGACTAATATTGATTTCCAGAGAGTTGAGATTTATGTCCAGAAAAGATTAGTCGACTGATAATTGGGGTAAGTCGACTAATACTGTGTTTTCCAGAAAAACTAAGTTTCAGCTAAGTGTTCTAGTCGACTAGTCCTTAGGGTAAGTCGACTATCGTGGGGAAAAACAGTGAACAGAACAGAATTTCTGGAAGTGTGTTTGATGGTCCAAATCATGGTTTTTAGGTGACCTAGGTGTACAAGGAGTGTAGATACAAGTGTTCTAGGGCTAATTCAAGTCTTGGTGAGTGAAATACTCACTTGGAATCGTTAGATCGAAGCTCTACGAGTCCGGGAAGCGGGTAGTCGTCAAAGGCACCTATGAGATCCTTGGCGACGAAGTGAGCCACGATCCAAGCTTCAATTCAGTTGCTTGGGCTGGAGGGAAAGGTCTTGAAGTGTTCTTGGAGCTAGGGTTCAGTTTGAGAAGAAGAGGGTTTGGGAGAGAGTTTTCTCTTTTGCTTGAAGTGAAGGAGAAAAAGGTAAATTGCAAATGAAAAGCTATATATAAGATGGGGATTTTGTGAAGGAGGTGTAATAATGCAATTGAGAGGGGGGTTTTGTGTAAAAAGGGGGTGAGGTGAGTGTCCTCTCCTTGGCCACTTGGCCGGCCAAGGGAGAGAGAGAGAATGAGTGGTGTTAGGTGGGGGTGAGTGGGAAATGAGGTGGAAATGAAGTGGAATTGGAATTTTGCAATAATTGAAAAAAATGTCCGAAATTCAAGTATCTCGGATTGGTCTGAAAATTTTACCAAAAATCAAGAAAAATATTTGAAGACTCATGGTGAAATTCGTTTGAAGAAATACTGTATAGATTTTTAGTTAAAAATCCCGGAATCAGTTATTTACCGACTCCGAAAGAATTTTCATAAATTTATAAAATTCTCCGAAAAAGTGTATAAGTAAGAAATATGATTCTAAGTAATAAAGTCTAAGGGACTTTCTAAAAATTCCTAACAGTTTGGGAGATAAAAATTCGGGAATCGGTCAGCGGCACTGGCCGACACCCGTTTTTGGAAATTCATTTTAATTCCAGAAAATTCCAGAAAATCTCATAAAATCTTAAATATTGGAAAATGATATTTGAAATCAAAATCGGTCAAATACGGAAGGTAAATCGGAAAATACGACCGAAAGACTGAATACGTAACTAAGTACGTATTCCGGGAGAGGGTATTACAATCTACCCACCTTACAAAAATTTCGTCCTCGAAATTTCATAAGGTGAAAGATAACAGGAAAAGCAACAGATAGATACGGATACAAGGAAAGATAACGGTAGAGAGAGTAGAAGAAAAGAGTCTTACCCAATCAAGATGTGAAAAGTTGAGGATAACGCTCCCGGATAGCGTCTTCACGCTCCCAAGTGGCCTCCCCTGGCGCATGCCTGTTCCATGACACCAATACCAATGGAATAGCTCTGCTCTTCAGAGTCTTGACACTCCTATCCAGAATGGCCAACGGCTGCTCTTGGTATGAAAGATCCGGTTGTAGCTCCAGCTCGGAATGGTCCAGAATATGGCCGTCATCCCTGACATACTTCCTCAACTGAGACACGTGGAAGACATTATGCACCCCGTCCAAAGATGGCGGTAATGCCAATCTATAGGACACATCTCCCACACGATCCAGGATCTCGAATGGGCCAATATACCTCGGACTAAGCTTCCCACGCGAACCGAACCGGATTACACCCTTGGTAGGTGATATCTTCAAGAACACATGATCTCCGGTCTGGAATTCCAATGACCTCCTCCGAGTGTCTGCCCAACTCTTCTGTCTACTCTGAGCAGCCCTGAGATGATTTCTGATAACCCTGACTTTCTCTGTCGCCTGCATCAGGATCTCTGGTCCCAAAGACTCCTCTCACCGACTTCATCCCAACAAATCGGTGATCGGCACTTCCTGCCATACAATGCCTCAAAGGGTGCCATCTTAATACTTGCCTGATAGCTGTTGTTATATGAAAACTCAGCCAAGTGAAGATGATCTTCCCACGATCCTCCGAAGTCAATCATGCAAGCCCTCAACATATCTTCAAGGATCTGGATAGTCCTCTCAGATTGTCCGTCTGTCTGAGGATGGTATGAAGTACTGAATTTCAGACGAGTTCCCAGACTCTCTTGGAGACTTTCCCAGAAATGAGATCTGAATCTGGTGTCTCTATCTGATACAATACTAACTGGAACTCCATGCAGACGAACTATCTCCTTCATATACTTATCTGCCAAAACCTCTGTCGACTGGCCTACCCTGAATGGTATGAAGTGAGCTGACTTGGTGAGGCGATCAACTATCACCACACCGCATTATTACCTTTGGGACTCCGAGGCAATGCCGTCACAAAATCCATGGTGATGTGCTCCCACTTCCATTCGGGTATCGGCAAAGGTTGAAGAAGTCCAGCTGATCTCTGATGCTCGATCTTTATCTGCTGGCAAACCAAGCACTTGGCAACAAACTGGGCTATCTCTCTCTTCATAGCATTCCACCAAAAGTGCTTCTTCAGGTCCTGATACATCTTGTTCCCCCCAGGGTGTATAGAATAAGCTGAACTGTGTGCTTCCTCCAAAATCTTCTGTCTGACTTCTCCCTGGGGAACACAAAGTCTATCCCCAAAATACAAAGCACCATCTGGATGGATACAGATATCAGTCCTCAAACCAGCCTCCACCTGAGCTCTGAATGTCTGTAATCTGGGGTCCTCTTTCTGAGCTCCCTTGATCTCCTCTATCAATGATGACTGGATCTGTAAAGTCATAAGCTCCCTGCCTTCTATCACCTCCTTGCACCAACATCAATCCAATCTGATGAAATCTCGAATCAATTCCCTCTGCTGAGTAAGGTGGACTAGCACTCTGTTCTCTGGCATCCTGCTCAGTGCATCTGGACGGTATTGACTTTGCCTGGATGATACTGCAAGTCAATATCGTAGTCCGCCATAAGCTCCAACCACCTCCTCTGCCTCATATTCAACTCCTTCTGCGAGAAAATATACTTGAGGCTCTTGTGATCCGTGTATATCAACACTTTGTCTCCCAGAAGGTAGTGTCTCCAGATCTTCAAAGCAAATACCACAGCGGCCAACTCCAAGTCATGAATTGGGTAATTCCTCTCATGAGGCTTCAATTGCCTAGATGCATATGCTATAACATGATCACGTTGCATAAGCACACACCCCAGGCCTTTACCTGATGCATCACAGAAAATGACCATCCTTCCTCTTCCTGAAGGAGTCCTCAAGATTGGAGCTGAAATAAGCCTCTGTTTCAACTGCTCAAATGCTGCATCACATTCTTCTGTCCATATGTATCTCTCCCCTTTTCTGGTGAGCCTGGTCAACGGAGCTGCAAGTCTAGAGAAATCCTGGACAAAGCGCCTGTAATATCCGGCTAGTCCAAGAAAGCTCTTTATCTCAGTCACCGTCTTCGGAACTGGCCAATGCTTCACTGCCTGGACTTTACTAGGATCAACTGAAATTCCTTCTGCTGAAACTATGTGTCCAAGGAAAGCTATGCTGTCCAACCAGAATTCACACTTGCTCCTCTTGGCATGAAGCTGCTCCTGCTGAAGAGTCTGCAACACAATCCTCAAGTGCTCGGCATGCTCCTTATCATTCCTTGAATAGATCAGGATGTCATCTATAAATACAACTACAAACTGATCCAGGTAAGGGGAGAACACTCGATTCATCAAGTCCATGAAAACTGCAGGGGCATTTGTGACTCCGAAAGGCATAACCAGAAATTCATAGTGGCCATATCGGGTCCTGAATGCCGTCTTCGGAACATCCTCCTTCTTCACCCTCAGCTGATGGTAACCCGACTGCAAATCTAACTTAGAAAATACACGGGCTCCATGAAGCTGATCAAACAAGTCATCAATCCGGGCAAGGGATACTTGTTCTTGATGGTGACCTTGTTCAACTCCCTATAATCAATACAAAGCCTCTTACCACCATCCTTCTTATTTGCCAAGAGCACTGGAGCTCCCCATGGTGAAGTGCTTGGCCGAATCAACCCCTTGTCTGAGTACTCCTGTAGTTGCTTCTTCAAGATCTCCAACTCTGTCGGTGCCATCCTGTACGGAGCCTTGGATATAGGAGCTGCTCCTGGAATTGTATCAATGGAGAACTCAATTATCCTCTCCGGTGGAAGCCCTGAGACCTCAGCAAAGACTCCTGGAAATTCATCCCACACTGGCACTCCCTTCTGAACCTCCGAAGTGGTCATCTGAATCTTCTTCTTAGCAGGCTTCACCTCTCCACTAAACTGGAACTCCGGCTGATGAGGGATTCTGAAATTGATCCTCCTCCCTCTACAGTCGATCACTGCATAGTACTGACTGAGCCAGGTCATGCCTAAGATTACGTCGTACCCTTTGGTGTCTAGTACGAGCATGTCTATGGCCAAGATCTTCCCACAAAGCTCCACTGGACAGTCAGCACAAACTCTAGAAGATACAACTACCCCATTCCCTATACTTATCTCCCATTTGCGGTCTAAAGCCTTAACAGGTATAAAATGTAAAGCCACAAAATGATCGGAGATATAACAGTGGGATGCACCTGAATCGAAGAGAGCGAGAACAGGTATTGAATGAACTCTGATGTTACCTGAAATCACTTCCTCAGAAGCCTCAGCCTCCTCTGCTGTCAGGTTGTAGGCCTGACCTCTGCCACGCCCTGCTGCTGTCCGGGCTCCTCTCTGCACTGGGCGAGCAACATGCGGTGGAGGAAGGGGAAGGGCTCTCCTCATCACTGGTCCCTGATGCCTCTGCCCAACTGGCCCTGGTAGTACCCTCTGCACATTCTGCCCCTGAGGTGCCGGCAAGGTTTGGTTAGCAAATCCCATCCTCCTGTGCGGACAGGTCTCCACGGCATGGTCTCGTGCTCCACACACCAAACACCATCCGTTTGCCCTCCGGCAATTCTGCTGGGAGTGTCCTGGCTTCTGGCAGAAATTGCAGATAAGACCTGGTCGAGCCACCTGGTAAGGAACTGCCCTGAATGGTTGCCTGGCCTGGACCTTCGCTGCTCTGGATGGTCCTCCTCTGCCCACCGGTACAAACGGCCTCTTCATGGCCTGGTCCTTCCTCTGATCTCCTTGCTTCTTCTCAACCCACGCTCCACCTCTCGAGCGCTGGTGAGAACTTCTGCATAGGTCTTCAGATGATGGGGCATTAGGAACATCTGAATGTCCATTTGCAGACCTTGCTGGAACCGGCTTGCCCTCTGCTCCTCATCTGCTATCATGTACGGGGCGAAGCGACTCAACCTGAGAAATTCTGCAGCATACTCATCTACGGATCTATCCCCCTGTTGAAGCCTGATGAACTGCTCCTCCATGTCCTTCTGAGCAGTGGCGGGGAAGAAACGACTGTAGAAGCTCTTGGAGAAAGTATCCCAAGAGATAGGTTTCTCCAAGCGAGCCTCCTCTGCAAGCCACCAAGTCCTGGCTATGTCCTTCAGCTGGATCTTGGCAACCTCCACTTGGTTCTCCTTAGGCACCCTGGCGGCGTTCAGCAGATCGGTGGTGTCTGTTAACCACTGTTCAGCCTCCAATGGCCTCTCGACTCCCGTGAATACGGCCGGCTGTAGCCGTCGGAAGTCTGAGATGTTCCCCGCTTCTGCTCCTTCGGGGCTGCCAACTCCTGCCTGAGGAGCTCAGTCTGCTGATGCTGATTCTCCATCTGCTGTTGCTGGTTTCCCAGCATAGTCTGAATGATCCTCAGGATATCAGCACCCTCTCCTCCTACGGGTCCATTCGGTACTTGCCCGACATTGTTGCGACCCGAACGTCTCTCCATACCGAAAGGGATAAGATCTGGAATTGGAAACAAAGGGAAGGAGTTTAGGATACGAGGAATGAATCAAGGACGAAGTCGAGAAGGACTATATAACTTTGTACATTGTAGTTGGCATTAGCAAATCACTAGAATTTGCCACTTGGTTGTACTTTTAGGTTTGAGAGCCTAGGCTCTGATACCAACCTGTAACGCCCCGATCCCAAGGATACGGAAACGTCACTGCAACGCATATACGTAGGTCAGATGGTGCCCCCACGTATATACGCTAAGCCTTAAGTACAACAAGTATCAGAGTACAACACACAGCGTGGTATATTCATATGCCAACTTACAAAAGATAAATACAAAGTTATACAAGTTATGATAAGCAAAATCACTTTACAAGTGTCCTTTATCACAACCCAAGTCCAAAATGAATCCTATACAACCAAAATACAAAAATGCTCACGAAATGGATGGAGATCCCGTGAACCAAAAGGAGAGTCGGCACGATGAGACTAGAGCTGGTCAGCCTGCTCAGAAAGATAGGCCCGGTCCTCTGTGGAAGGCTCCACTTCGTTCCAAGCCTCAGAATCTGAATATGCAAATCCAAAGGGTCAAGACATATAATAACAAATAAAAGATAGTCAAGTGACATAAGGATCATGAATAAAGGCAATGAAGTTACAATAAATAGCAATGAATAACAAGCGATGTAAACTCAATAAGGTAAGATCATATACAACAAATCTACAATTAACGTCTTATTATTATTACTTGTCTTACTGTGATATCTAGCTATGTGACCCAGCGTCCCAGAGCACATAGATCCATATCCTGGTGAAACAAGGTTGTTATTGGAAACGGCGGTTGTATCGACGAACTATGTTTACAGTGGGTCCCGTGCATACCCGGGACCACGGCCCAGGATTGTTCCGTTGCTTGAAGACGGAACCTGCCGCAAGGCTAAACAGGAGGGACTTATGTATGCCCTTGTCATGACAGTAAACAGGAAAGGGAGCAAGCACTCCCCTCGGTCCCCTGGAGTACCACAGGTAAGACCGGAACAGTAATTGTACAATATACCTAAAACCACTGTAAACACGAACACATATCGATATTCCGCATATTTCCCCCCGACCCATATGTAAGTTGGTGCTTTTTATGTAAAGGTCAAGTGTATCATGCTTAGTTTTAAGAGATGGCATGATAAGTGGTGATATTACTATTTAACATGTCATGAAACGAGTATATGCAATAGCAAGTCATGAGGCATTAAGAGATACATTCATTCAGTAATAGATCATGTAGTGCCAGTATTGAAGCATGAACAAGCAAGATATAATACACATGTAACAGGCATAAGAACCAAATTCAGAACAGAAATTAACTATGACACACAGTCAGAATTAGTCGACTAGGGGTAAGGGTTAGTCGACTAATAGGGGCTTTTAGTCGACTAACAGTCTGGGTTAGTCGACTAAAACAGGGATACAGGGAGTTGGAATTCTGTTTCAGGGAAAGTTAGTCGACTAGGGTTGTAAGGGTAGTCGACTAACAGGGAACTATTAGTCGACTAATGGATACTTAAGTCGACTAAGTTTGTTGATGCAGAAAGTTGGATTTCTGGTCCAGGGAGGATTAGTCGACTAGGGGGATTCAGGAGTCGACTAATATTGATTTCCAGAGAGTTGAGATTTATGTCCAGAAAAGATTAGTCGACTGATAATTGGGGTAAGTCAACTAATACTGTGTTTTCCAGAAAAACTAAGTTTCAGCTAAGTGTTCTAGTCGACTAGTCCTTAGGGTAAGTCGACTAATCGTGGGAAAAACAGTGAACAGAACAGAATTTCTGGAAGTGTGTTTGATGGTCCAAATCATGGTTTTTAGGTGACCTAGGTGTACAAGGAGTGTAGATACAAGTGTTCTAGGGCTAATTCAAGTCTTGGTGAGTGAAATACTCACTTGGAATCGTTAGATCGAAGCTCTACGAGTCCGGGAGGCGGGTAGTCGTCAAAGGCACCTATGAGATCCTTGGCGACGAAGTGAGCCACGATCCAAGCTTCAATTCAGTTGCTTGGGCTGGAGGGAAAGGTCTTGAAGTGTTCTTGGAGCTAGGGTTCAGTTTGAGAAGAAGAGGTTTTGGGAGAGAGTTTTCTCTTTTGCTTGAAGTGAAGGAGAAAAAGGTAAATTGCAAATGAAAAGCTATATATAAGATGGGGATTTTGTGAAGGAGGTGTAATAATGCAATTGAGAGGGGGGTTTTGTGTAAAAAGGGGGTGAGGTGAGTGTCCTCTCCTTGGCCACTTGGCCGGCCAAGGGAGAGAGAGAGAATGAGTGGTGTTAGGTGGGGGTGAGTGGGAAATGAGGTGGAAATGAAGTGGAATTGGAATTTTGCAATAATTGAAAAAAAATGTCCGAAATTCAAGTATCTCGGATTGGTCTGAAAATTTTACCAAAAATCAAGAAAAATATTTGAAGACTCATGGTGAAATTCGTTTGAAGAAATACTGTATAGATTTTTAGTTAAAAATCCCGGAATCAGTTATTTACCGACTCCGAAAGAATTTTCATAAATTTATAAAATTCTCCGAAAAAGTGTATAAGTAAGAAATATGATTCTAAGTAATAAAGTCTAAGGGACTTTCTAAAAATTCCTAACAGTTTGGGAGATAAAAATTCGGGAATCGGTCAGCGGCACTGGCCGACACCGTTTTTGAAGAAATTCATTTTAATTCCAGAAAATTCCAGAAAATCTCATAAAATCTTAAATATTGGAAAATGATATTTGAAATCAAATCGGTCAAATACGGAAGGTAAATCGGAAAATACGACCGAAAGACTGAATACGTAACTAAGTACGTATTCCGGGAGAGGGGTATTACAATCTACCCACCTTACAAAAATTTCGTCCTCGAAATTTCATAAGGTGAAAGATAACAGGAAAAGCAACAGATAGATACGGATACAAGGAAAGATAACGGTAGAGAGAGTAGAAGAAAAGAGTCTTACCCAATCAAGATGTGAAAAGTTGAGGATAACGCTCCCGGATAGCGTCTTCACGCTCCCAAGTGGCCTCCCCTGGCGCATGCCTGTTCCATGACACCAATACCAATGGAATAGCTCTGCTCTTCAGAGTCTTGACACTCCTATCCAGAATGGCCAACGGCTGCTCTTGGTATGAAAGATCCGGTTGTAGCTCCAGCTCGGAATGGTCCAGAATATGGCCGTCATCCCTGACATACTTCCTCAACTGAGACACGTGGAAGACATTATGCACCCCGTCCAAAGATGGCGGTAATGCCAATCTATAGGACACATCTCCCACACGATCCAGGATCTCGAATGGGCCAATATACCTCGGACTAAGCTTCCCACGCGAACCGAACCGGATTACACCCTTGGTAGGTGATATCTTCAAGAACACATGATCTCCGGTCTGGAATTCCAATGACCTCCTCCGAGTGTCTGCCCAACTCTTCTGTCTACTCTGAGCAGCCCTGAGATGATTTCTGATAACCCTGACTTTCTCTGTCGCCTGCATCAGGATCTCTGGTCCCAAAAGACTCCTCTCACCGACTTCATCCCAACAAATCGGTGATCGGCACTTCCTGCCATACAATGCCTCAAAGGGTGCCATCTTAATACTTGCCTGATAGCTGTTGTTATATGAAAACTCAGCCAAGTGAAGATGATCTTCCCACGATCCTCCGAAGTCAATCATGCAAGCCCTCAACATATCTTCAAGGATCTGGATAGTCCTCTCAGATTGTCCGTCTGTCTGAGGATGGTATGAAGTACTGAATTTCAGACGAGTTCCCAGACTCTCTTGGAGACTTTCCCAGAAATGAGATCTGAATCTGGTGTCTCTATCTGATACAATACTAACTGGAACTCCATGCAGACGAACTATCTCCTTCATATACTTATCTGCCAAAACCTCTGTCGACTGGCCTACCCTGAATGGTATGAAGTGAGCTGACTTGGTGAGGCGATCAACTATCACCCACACCGCATTATTACCTTTGGGACTCCGAGGCAATGCCGTCACAAAATCCATGGTGATGTGCTCCCACTTCCATTCGGGTATCGGCAAAGGTTGAAGAAGTCCAGCTGATCTCTGATGCTCGATCTTTATCTGCTGGCAAACCAAGCACTTGGCAACAAACTGGGCTATCTCTCTCTTCATAGCATTCCACCAAAAGTGCTTCTTCAGGTCCTGATACATCTTGTTCCCCCCAGGGTGTATAGAATAAGCTGAACTGTGTGCTTCCTCCAAAATCTTCTGTCTGACTTCTCCCTGGGGAACACAAAGTCTATCCCCAAATACAAAGCACCATCTGGATGGATACAGATATCAGTCCTCAAACCAGCCTCCACCTGAGCTCTGAATGTCTGTAATCTGGGGTCCTCTTTCTGAGCTCCCTTGATCTCCTCTATCAATGATGACTGGATCTGTAAAGTCATAAGCTGCCCTGCCTTATCACCTCCTTGCACCAACATCAAATCCAATCTGATGAAATCTCGAATCAATTCCCTCTGCTGAGTAAGGTGGACTAGCACTCTGTTCTCTGGCATCCTGCTCAGTGCATCTGGAACGGTATTGACTTTGCCTGGATGATACTGCAAGTCAATATCGTAGTCCGCCATAAGCTCCAACCACCTCCTCTGCCTCATATTCAACTCCTTCTGCGAGAAAATATACTTGAGGCTCTTGTGATCCGTGTATATCAACACTTTGTCTCCCAGAAGGTAGTGTCTCCAGATCTTCAAAGCAAATACCACAGCGGCCAACTCCAAGTCATGAATTGGGTAATTCCTCTCATGAGGCTTCAATTGCCTAGATGCATATGCTATAACATGATCACGTTGCATAAGCACACACCCCAGGCCTTTACCTGATGCATCACAGAAAATGACCATCCTTCCTCTTCCTGAAGGAGTCCTCAAGATTGGAGCTGAAATAAGCCTCTGTTTCAACTGCTCAAATGCTGCATCACATTCTTCTGTCCATATGTATCTCTCCCCTTTTCTGGTGAGCCTGGTCAACGGAGCTGCAAGTCTAGAGAAATCCTGGACAAAGCGCCTGTAATATCCGGCTAGTCCAAGAAAGCTCTTTATCTCAGTCACCGTCTTCGGAACTGGCCAATGCTTCACTGCCTGGACTTTACTAGGATCAACTGAAATTCCTTCTGCTGAAACTATGTGTCCAAGGAAAGCTATGCTGTCCAACCAGAATTCACACTTGCTCCTCTTGGCATGAAGCTGCTCCTGCTGAAGAGTCTGCAACACAATCCTCAAGTGCTCGGCATGCTCCTTATCATTCCTTGAATAGATCAGGATGTCATCTATAAATACAACTACAAACTGATCCAGGTAAGGGGAGAACACTCGATTCATCAAGTCCATGAAAACTGCAGGGGCATTTGTGACTCCGAAAGGCATAACCAGAAATTCATAGTGGCCATATCGGGTCCTGAATGCCGTCTTCGGAACATCCTCCTTCTTCACCCTCAGCTGATGGTAACCCGACTGCAAATCTAACTTAGAAAATACACGGGCTCCATGAAGCTGATCAAACAAGTCATCAATCCGGGGCAAGGGATACTTGTTCTTGATGGTGACCTTGTTCAACTCCCTATAATCAATACAAAGCCTCTTACCACCATCCTTCTTATTTGCCAAGAGCACTGGAGCTCCCCATGGTGAAGTGCTTGGCCGAATCAACCCCTTGTCTGAGTACTCCTGTAGTTGCTTCTTCAAGATCTCCAACTCTGTCGGTGCCATCCTGTACGGAGCCTTGGATATAGGAGCTGCTCCTGGAATTGTATCAATGGAGAACTCAATTATCCTCTCCGGTGGAAGCCCTGAGACCTCAGCAAAGACTCCTGGAAATTCATCCCACACTGGCACTCCCTTCTGAACCTCCGAAGTGGTCATCTGAATCTTCTTCTTAGCAGGCTTCACCTCTCCACTAAACTGGAACTCCGGCTGATGAGGGATTCTGAAATTGATCCTCCTCCCTCTACAGTCGATCACTGCATAGTACTGACTGAGCCAGGTCATGCCTAAGATTACGTCGTACCCTTTGGTGTCTAGTACGAGCATGTCTATGGCCAAGATCTTCCCACAAAGCTCCACTGGACAGTCAGCACAAACTCTAGAAGATACAACTACCCCATTCCCTGTACTTATCTCCCATTTGCGGTCTAAAGCCTTAACAGGTATAGAATGTAAAGCCACAAAATGATCGAGAGATATAACAGTGGGATGCACCTGAATCGAAGAGAGCGAGAACAGGTATTGAATGAACTCTGATGTTACCTGAAATCACTTCCTCAAAGCCTCAGCCTCCTCTGCTGTCAGGTTGTAGGCCTGACCTCTGCCACGCCCTGCTGCTGTCCGGGCTCCTCTCTGCACTGGGCGAGCAACATGCGGTGGAGGAAGGGGAAGGGCTCTCCTCATCACTGGTCCCTGATGCCTCTGCCCAACTGGCCCTGGTAGTACCCTCTGCACATTCTACCCCTGAGGTGCCGGCAAGGTTTGGTTAGCAAATCCCATCCTCCTGTGCGGACAGGTCTCCACGGCATGGTCTCGTGCTCCACACACCAAACACCATCCGTTTGCCCTCCGGCAATTCTGCTGGGAGTGTCCTGGCTTCTGGCAGAAATTGCAGATAAGACCTGGTCGAGCCACCTGGTAAGGAACTGCCCTGAATGGTTGCCTGGCCTGGACCTTCGCTGCTCTGGATGGTCCTCCTCTGCCCACCGGTACAAACGGCCTCTTCATGGCCTGGTCCTTCCTCTGATCTCCTTGCTTCTTCTCAAACCCACGCTCCACCTCTCGAGCGCTGGTGAGAACTTCTGCATAGGTCTTCAGATGATGGGGCATTAGGAACATCTGAATGTCCATTTGCAGACCTTGCTGGAACCGGCTTGCCCTCTGCTCCTCATCTGCTATCATGTACGGGGCGAAGCGACTCAACCTGAGAAATTCTGCAGCATACTCATCTACGGATCTATCCCCCTGTTGAAGCCTGATGAACTGCTCCTCCATGTCCTTCTGAGCAGTGGCGGGGAAGAAACGACTGTAGAAGCTCTTGGAGAAAGTATCCCAAGAGATAGGTTTCTCCAAGCGAGCCTCCTCTGCAAGCCACCAAGTCCTGGCTATGTCCTTCAGCTGGATCTTGGCAACCTCCACTTGGTTCTCCTTAGGCACCCTGGCGGCGTTCAGCAGATCGGTGGTGTCTGTTAACCACTGTTCAGCCTCCAATGGCCTCTCGACTCCCGTGAATACGGCCGGCTGTAGCCGTCGGAAGTCTGAGATGTTCCCCGGCTTCTGCTCCTTCGGGGCTGCCAACTCCTGCCTGAGGAGCTCAGTCTGCTGATGCTGATTCTCCATCTGCTGTTGCTGGTTTCCCAGCATAGTCTGAATGATCCTCAGGATATCAGCACCCTCTCCTCCTACGGGTCCATTCGGTACTTGCCCGACATTGTTGCGACCCGAACGTCTCTCCATACCGAAAGGGATAAGATCTGGAATTGGAAACAAAGGGAAGGAGTTTAGGATACGAGGAATGAATCAAGGACGAAGTCGAGAAGGACTATATAACTTTGTACATTGTAGTTGGCATTAGCAAATCACTAGAATTTGCCACTTGGTTGTACTTTTAGGTTTGAGAGCCTAGGCTCTGATACCAACCTGTAACGCCCCGATCCCAAGGATACGGAAACGTCACTGCAACGCATATACGTAGGTCAGATGGTGCCCCCACGTATATACGCTAAGCCTTAAGTACAACAAGTATCAGAGTACAACACACAGCGTGGTATATCATATGCCAACTTACAAAAGATAAATAAAAAGTTATACAAGTTATGATAAGCAAAATCACTTTACAAGTGTCCTTTATCACAACCCAAGTCCAAAATGAATCCTATACAACCAAAAATACAAAAATGCTCACGAAATGGATGGAGATCCCGTGAACCAAAAGGGAGAGTCGGCACGATGAGACTAGAGCTGGTCAGCCTGCTCAGAAAGATAGGCCCGGTCCTCTGTGGAAGGCTCCACTTCGTTCCAAGCCTCAGAATCTGAATATGCAAATCCAAAGGGTCAAGACATATAATAACAAAAAAGATAGTCAAGTGACATAAGGATCATGAATAAAGGCAATGAAGTTACAATAAATAGCAATGAATAACAAGCGATGTAAACTCAATAAGGTAAGATCATATACAACAAATCTACAATTAACGTCTTATTATTATTACTTGTCTTACTGTGATATCTAGCTATGTGACCCAGCGTCCCAGAGCACATAGATCCATATCCTGGTGAAACAAGGTTGTTATTGGAAACGGCGGTTGTATCGACGAACTATGTTTACAGTGGGTCCCGTGCATACCCGGGACCACGGCCCAGGATTGTTCCGTTGCTTGAAGACGGAACCTGCCGCAAGGCTAAACAGGAGGGACTTATGTATGCCCTTGTCATGACAGTAAACAGGAAAGGGAGCAAGCACTCCCCTCGGTCCCCTGGAGTACCACAGGTAAGACCGAACAGTAATTGTACAATATACCTAAAACCACTGTAAACACGAACACATATCGATATTCCGCATATTTCCCCCCGACCCATATGTAAGTTGGTGCTTTTTATGTAAAGGTCAAGTGTATCATGCTTAGTTTTAAGAGATGGCATGATAAGTGGTGATATTACTATTTAACATGTCATGAAACTAGTATATGCAATAGCAAGTCATGAGGCATTAAGAGATACATTCATTCAGTAATAGATCATGTAGTGCCAGTATTGAAGCATGAACAAGCAAGATATAATACACATGTAACATGCATAAGAACCAAATTCAGAACAAATTAACTATGTCACACAGTCAGAATTAGTCGACTAGGGGTAAGGGTTAGTCGACTAATAGGGGCTTTTAGTCGACTAACAGTCTGGGTTAGTCGACTAAAACAGGATACAGGGAGTTGGAATTCTGTTTCAGGGAAAGTTAGTCGACTAGGGTTGTAAGGGTAGTCGACTAACAGGGAACTATTAGTCGACTAATGGATACTTAAGTCGACTAAGTTTGTTGATGCAGAAAGTTGGATTTCTGGTCCAGGGAGGATTAGTCGACTAGGGGGATTCAGGAGTCGACTAATATTGATTTCCAGAGAGTTGAGATTTATGTCCAGAAAAGATTAGTCGACTGATAATTGGGGTAAGTCGACTAATACTGTGTTTCCAGAAAAACTAAGTTTCAGCTAAGTGTTCTAGTCGACTAGTCCTTAGGGTAAGTCGACTAATCGTGGGGAAAAACAGTGAACAGAACAGAATTTCTGGAAGTGTGTTTGATGGTCCAAATCATGGTTTTTAGGTGACCTAGGTGTACAAGGAGTGTAGATACAAGTGTTCTAAGGCTAATTCAAGTCTTGGTGAGTGAAATACTCACTTGGAATCGTTAGATCGAAGCTCTACGAGTCCGGGAAGCGGGTAGTCGTCAAAGGCACCTATGAGATCCTTGGCGACGAAGTGAGCCACGATCCAAGCTTCAATTCAGTTGCTTGGGCTGGAGGGAAAGGTCTTGAAGTGTTCTTGGAGCTAGGGTTCAGTTTGAGAAGAAGAGGGTTTGGGAGAGAGTTTTCTCTTTTGCTTGAAGTGAAGGAGAAAAAGGTAAATTGCAAATGAAAAGCTATATATAAGATGGGGATTTTGTGAAGGAGGTGTAATAATGCAATTGAGAGGGGGGTTTTGTGTAAAAAGGGGGTGAGGTGAGTGTCCTCTCCTTGGCCACTTGGCCGGCCAAGGGAGAGAGAGAGAATGAGTGGTGTTAGGTGGGGGTGAGTGGGAAATGAGGTGGAAATGAAGTGGAATTGGAATTTTGCAATAATTGAAAAAAATGTCCGAAATTCAAGTATCTCGGATTGGTCTGAAAATTTACCAAAATCAAGAAAAATATTTGAAGACTCATGGTGAAATTCGTTTGAAGAAATACTGTATAGATTTTTAGTTAAAAATCCCGGAATCAGTTATTTACCGACTCCGAAAGAATTTTCATAAATTTATAAAATTCTCCGAAAAAGTGTATAAGTAAGAAATATGATTCTAAGTAATAAAGTCTAAGGGACTTTCTAAAAATTCCTAACAGTTTGGGAGATAAAAATTCGGGAATCGGTCAGCGGCACTGGCCGACACCGTTTTTGAAGAAATTCATTTTAATTCCAGAAAATTCCAGAAAATCTCATAAAATCTTAAATATTGGAAAATGATATTTGAAATCAAAATCGGTCAAATACGGAAGGTAAATCGGAAAATACGACCGAAAGACTGAATACGTAACTAAGTACGTATTCCGGGAGAGGGGTATTACAGTGAACGAGTGGCCCCTGAAGGCAAAGCTTCCACCGGTTTCACTGACATAACCATAGAGGAGATGGCATGAACGCTGGCTGGAGAAATATGAGGGATCGCCGATGATCTCGGAGGAGTCCTCATTGAAACCAGTACACTAGCCACAATGGAAGTAGGGCTGGTGACTATTTCAGGAAGAGCTGGCTCAACAACCAGTGTCAGAGAAGTAGGGCTGGTAATTACCTTCAGCTCCGTGGTTGTCATGATAGGCTGCGTTAACAAACTTACTGGCATCTCACCTACCGATGTACTTGGAAGTGAGATTGGTTCCGTAACCACTGTCCCCTCAGCCTCTTTAGTTCCACTGGCCGGTTCAGACTGATAAGAGGGCAGGTCGTGATACAAGGCTCCAACTCGACAGCGTCCGTTGCAGTCGAAGTACTTGCTTCACCCCTGGTCCCCTCAGGAAGATTAGTTGGCTCCCTTGAATTCGATCCACCCAAAGGTGGACCACTTGTGGCAAGACTTTATTGAGCCAGGCATGACAAATAATGGAAGAAAATTGTTTACAAAAGATCAAAATATTACCAATAACCGATACCACCTCAACTACCTCAGTCGCAGTCTCTCCCCGAACTTCCTAGACGGCAGCATCAATCCTCTCAAGCTCCATAGGAAAGTTTTTGGCAGATGCAGGAGGGACGACCGGCTCACCTTCACTCACCGAAGCCTCTGTAGTCCATCCCAAAGAGCTTGAAGTCACAGGACTCCCTTTCGAGGTCCCAACACCTGAAGGACCAACGTCAGCCGCGTCACCTCTGGAATCTTCTGAGACGACGAAGTAGCTAGCCTCATCACCTTCTTTATAAGTGAATAGAGGATCATAAGAATCCCCTTGTTCTCTTGTAGCCTTGGTTCTCGGTTCTCTTGTAGTCTCAGTTCCTGAATCATAGGATAAACAAGTGAGCTGTATGAATATATAAGTACATGTCGCAAGAATGAAACTAATCTTACCCAGGTCAGAAACAGCTTTATCAATAGTCTGCTTATGAGCCGATAACCTAATAACTAATGGAGTGGGAGGAGGAGGCACTGCAGTTGATTCACCCTCTGCAATAATGGTGAAAGTGTAGTGACGTGGCTTCTTCACTACCCTTTTCCTACGAGATCCATCCTGCCGCTTTCATTTAAAGATGACATCGGGATCTTCTTCCTCCACTTCTTCTACATCCACATCTTCCATGGGGGCTGTGCCTACCCCACCAGGAGCACCTAGTAGAGCTTCAGCACCTGCATCTCCTTTAAAGTGGGGACTTTTCGTATCTGAAGCCTCACTATCAGCAGTAGCGACGAACTCCGCGAGGCCTGGCACACGGACCCTTCTACCCTCGCCTCTCTCGGTGACTTTCTGCTTTAGCCGCTGGGAGATCAACTTCACACCAAAAGAGTTAATAGAAAACCCAGTTGGCATGGAGTTCAAAGTTCTATACCACTGACAAAACCCTAAAGTTGTCAGCAGGTTCGAAGTCCTCAGCGGCATGCACAGTTGCGCCTCAGTACAGCCAGCGATGAAGAACCGCCAGGCACGAGCACCGTCAATGAGGCTCCCCATAAAGGCCAGACTGGTGTTCGGGTTACCTACATATAGTTGGTCATACCTGAACTGACGAGCAAATCGACTCGGGACATAGGGCTCTAAATAGCAGGTATCCCCGCTCCTGTACACCAGATGGGATGGCTGGATGCTAGCCAGCCATTCAAAGATCCCCTGGCTGTTCTAAAAAGATTGTTCAAAGGACCCGGAGTATAGTGCACTGTAAAAATAAGAAGAAACTATATTAGTTCATTAGCCGAAGAAAAAAGAAAGCTATAGCAAAAAGAAAAATGCCAAGGCATAGCTTCGCTCTCCGAGCGAAGCTAGCCTAGCATTATCTTCGCCCTGAGGCTCAGTTCCACATCCTGCATAATGGCAGAATGCAAAAGATCTCTAAGTGTTAGCTTTGCTCTGGAAGCTTAGCTTCGCATTCTGTCGCTGAACAGAATGCGAAAAAGCCCTAAGGCCTAACTTCGCCATAAAAGTACTGGTGCCTAAAGTTATTCTAAGGACTTTAAAGTCTTTTTCCCAACTACGCTTCTAGGGTTAGCTTCGCATCCTGTCATTTGGCAGAATGTGAACCGCCCTAAGGGTTAACTTCGCAGAGAAGCTGAGAGAAGAAACCATTCGATTTCTAAATTTTTAGTTGAGAAATATAGGGGAATTAAATCCCCTAAAAATTCGGCAAAGAAAATTAAGGGAGTTGAACTCCCTAAGATCACTGGATCATGATGGATCACTCTGGATTCATCAGGAAATAGCCAGAAATTGGCTTCAAAAAGAGATGAAAATCTCCGAATATGGGGCGTATTGGGCCTACCAAACCAGTCTGGGGCGTTCGATGACCGGAGGAGGAGAGGGCCCCTCCGTCGCAGAGGTCGCTGCCTCTTTGCCTGCTCGTCTTTTGGGAGCTGTTCGGAAAGATTAATTGTATTAAAAAGAGGTTTAGAGTAAACCGTGGTTGTCGTGTACTGATGATCAAGAACTTCGAATGTTATGCAGGTTTACTTTGCTCCTTCCGAATCACCGTTCGTAGCATAAGCTAGGACGGGTCGTATCCGTAGGGAGGGTTAGCGATAGAAGCATTCAAGGTTTGTATTGAAATCTTTGTGAAGAAAATGAAGGTTCTTCTTTATTTTAAGAAATGGAAAATAAAACGATGTGGAAGGTGAGTGAAAAAATCTTTGGGTGTTGTGTAAAAGAAAAGAAGAAACGAGAATAAAGATGAAGGAAAACGGAGATGTTTTAAAAAGAAGTTTTTAGAAGAGAGATTTTTAAGAGAGATTTTTAGGAATAATATAAAGAGAAACCATGACTAACTAACAATATAATTTACTAACTTACTACTCTCGTTGGGTGATGCATGCCTCATATTGAATCATCAGCAATGGTATGTCTTGATTTACCAAGTCCTTGTGTTGTCCCATGTCGAAGGTGTTTCTCATCTAGGCTAGTTGCCTCCTTGAATCATTGGCTCCCTAAATAGATCTTCATTAGTGGAACAAGGATAGTCACTTTCAACAATGCTAAGAAACATACAAGATTCATTAGTCAATCAAAGCTATAATAAGCAAGCATGAAATAAGAACTTGTAATGTAGTCATTGGCATAGTGAAGTGCTCCATCTTCATGTTCCATCACGGCACTTGTTCTAAAGACAAGGCTCTAAGTGAGGCTCACATGAGTCATATGGAGGGAAAACTTAACATTTGCAAAGAATAAAAAGCAACTCATCTTCATTGGGAGTGATATAGACTCATAATTTGCAAGACTTGAAAGAAGATAGTATCCCAAGAATCATATAAGTCAGCAATCACCCAAGAGTTAGCAGTTAGTAAAATTAAAAGTTAGTTTGTCATGTTAATGAATTAGCTAGACATAGAGATAAAGAACAAAAGACAATTCATTGTAGAAGTGAAATAAAAGAAGGTACAAGCTTAAAAGAAAAACAATGCACTAGAACAAGAGAAGATGAAGATTGAAAGCTCGATCCTTGTATTGCGTTGTCACCGTCTCCAATTACAAAGATTGCTCACTCTCACTCTCTCTTTTCTGGATTCTAGAAGGAGAAAAAGAAAATTACATAAGAGACTAAAAGGAAAACCTAGAGAAACCCTAACAATTTTCCTATAAAAACAATGCTCTTTTCTCCTCCGATTACAGAGGCCCTAGCGGTCTATTTATAGTCTTCATGAGAGGAAGCCATCCCACTTCAGTCTCCGGATCAAACGCTGAAGTAACGGCCTAAAGATTTCCGCGGATCCGCGGCAAGTGCCGCGTTTCCGCGGCCGTTTCTTGGCCGCTCGCTAGCGGATTTTTGTGCCTTTCTGTTGCATCTCGTATCCTCAGTTGGATCTTGTAGAAACTGAGAATACGTTCTGGATCTTTTTAGACTTGAGCTTTTCTCTTGTGGGCTGCTTAAATGCTTCTTTAATTCCTTAAAAAATCACAATTGTTGGGCCTCTTTCTCCATTAGACATTGGACCTGAAAAAAGAGAGAAAAAAGCAGTAAAAATCAACTATTTATTCATATAAAGCATAGCATGGTGGTAGAAAATGATGCATAAATGACTCCAATAAGGAGCCATGGAAGAACTGAAAAGTTCTAAAAATCTCAACGAAGAAGAAGGAGGAGAAAGAGATTTGTTTCTCTAAAAATTTAAGGAGAAGTTAATTCTCCTTCTTTCATCCCAATCGGGCTTTTATAGGCTTGAAATTGCCTAACTCTTCGCCTCCTCAAAAGGTGCGCAGGCGGTCGTTTCAAATTAATTTGAAACGGCGCCTAAGCGCCTTCCAAAGAAATCTTGCTTCAGCCCCGCTAAGGGCTAACTCCGCTGTGAGTTTAGCGTTGACCTCGCGTGACGCTTGAGTAACTTCGCTAAAAGACGAGCCTTAGCTCCGCTAAGAGCTCATCTTTAGCTTCGCAGAAACTTCATGCTAGCTCCGCTGGAAGCTCGTTCTTGACTTAGCCAAAATTCATCTTCAGCTTCATTAGAAGCTTAGCTCTGCTAAGAGCTTTTCTTTCCTCCTAAGGAAAAGACTTGCTTAAGCTAGTCTATTCTGATATTTTCGAAATGCAAAGAGAAAGGGAGGGGAACAAATTAGATAAGCAGAAAATAAACATTTTTATTGATTCAAAAGGGAAGATACATTGATACTACATCAAGACTGTCTTTCATACAACAAAATCATTGCTCCAAAGGCAAACAAGTTGTCCTATCTACTTCAGGGTAATGAACCATCCCAACTGGACATGAAAGGTCTTCCCCCTGTACAAGGCCGTAATCGTTCACTTAATGGCAGATTTTACTATCAAAAAGCAGGATCTTCTTTGATGAAAAATGGCAAGAGGCTGGTTGCCATCAAGGAGCTGGATCTTCTTTGATCAAAATTGGTAAAAGAAGGATCTGAGACCTTACTGGTGACATTCGCCTTCCCGAAGTGGATCATCTCGGATAAGCGACTGCCAGCCTCTTCTTGGAACACGCATCGACTTTTCCAGTATGTTCCTCCTGCTTATGATCAAAGCCTCAACTTGAAAATCAAGGGGCAAGTTTTTGGTCTCTTTCATCAAAACGAAGGAATGGGGAGCATACTTCACTACAATGCAAACAGAAAACAAGTTAGCATCAAATCAAAAAAAAGGATAGAATGCTAAGTCAAAATTATTTGGGGAAGCTATCTAGTTGTGCCATTAAGACAGATTTCAGCTAAGCAGAGGATAGTCTCGCTTACACAGTAATGATAGACTAGCTCAGCATAAGCCAAATCTTAGCCCCGCCCAAGGTAGTTAGGCTGGAGAAGCCTCAAAAAAGGACCAAGTCCTAACCCCGCCTATATGGCTAGGCCAAGACTGGCGCAGAGGGACGCAGTCTTGACCCTACCTATATGTAAGACTGGCTCAACCTTGAAGAGGCCAAGTCCTAAGCCTTGCCTATATGGCAGATTCAACAGGCAGATTTAACAGATCAAGGCAGGAACTCTACATGGAAAGATCTTTCGCGTGATCAGGCTAGAATGCTAGCTTCGCCGAGAAGCTAGAAAATAGGGCAGAAACCCTTCTGAAAGTCAGCCAAATGCGAAGACCAAGAGAATTTAATCCCTAAGATAGCTGGTAAAGCTAAGAAAATTAAGGGAGATAAACTCCCTGAAAAGTCACTTGATGATCGAGGCTCACCAGTTCTTGATTGAGTGAGAGTCCCCACTACTTCAGGGACCTCAGCCTCCTTGCTTGAGCAATGGGGAGAGGTCATAAACAAACCTCCTAGAAAGAGAGGAGTATGTTTCTCTGGTAAGGACTATAAGAGTCCTATTTACAGGCTTTGTGGCCTGACTACGCCGCCACCACTCCAAGCTTGCGGGCGAATTTAAGGTATTCAAGTGCTTGGGCTTGAAAAAGGGAATAATCTCCCTCGTTAATGCACGAGAGGATATTCTAACCTTGAAAAAGGGAACAATTCCTCTCGTAACTCGCAAAAAGCGGTTAGCCTTGGGAACAGAGCGTCACTCCATCACAGCCAACGCAAGGCTAATACTCATCTTCCAACTCAGTTTGAAGCGAAGTTACTTCAAAAAGCCCAAAGGCGAAGCTACCCAAAAGCGAAGCTACCCAGAAGCGCGAAGCTACACGGAAGCGGATTGTTACAATTCCTCGACGAACCTATTCCAACACGAAGGCAGAGTTAAAGGCGAAGTTGAACCTAACCACCAGGGTAACGTTCACATTCACATACCATCAATCAAAACAGTTCAAAGTATTTCGGGTTCTGAACTATTCCATTACAGATTCACGAAAACTTTGAAGGGGGTCTTGTTGACACTCGAAAAAGATGGACTCCCGCATTCATCTTCAGCCGGTATGAACAACGTCTAACTTATTGACATCTACAAAAGATAAGTTAAAGACAAGCTGATGACCAGAGGCCAGGCAGCAACATGGAATTACTAATCCAGTAAAGCAGTTAGTAAGTCAAAGTTGCCTTTGAAGAAGATCTGAGCAGGCCTAGAGACACAAAATCTCACATGAGCCCAAGGGATGAGCAATACCACGAGAGGTTAAGTTTGCTTAGCTCCACAAGAATTCCATCATAGCCCTGCCATGGCTAACTTATAGCTTCACCCTGGAGTTTCCCATAACTCCGCAGAAAGCTAGCTAACAGCTTCGCTAGACGCTCTGCGGAGCCACAAATGGCCAACTTATAGCTGAAAATCACCTAGAGGGGGGGTGAATAGGTGATAATGCTAATCAAAGCACAATTAAAAATTTATGATGCAACAAACACCCAAAACAAGTGAATATAGCAATGAATGTAGAGAGCAAGTAATAAGAGCAATGAAAGTAGAGAAAGAAATAAGAGCAAGTAAACCAAACGCAAACACCGAGAATTTTTCCGACGTTCGAGCACCCAGCTCTACGTCCCCGCCTTCCCTAGAAGGATTTCTAGCCACTATAACTTCACAAAGATGTTACAAATATACCGGAGTACCCAACTCCACAATCTCAAGTACAAGTTCTCTCTTGGTAGTCAAAAGACCAGCAAAACTCTCTTCCCTTACAAAAATCCTTGTAGAACAATGAGTAGGAATGAAGCTCTTGTGTGTAAGGAGAAAAGAAGAAGAAATCAGAGAGTTCTTGAAAACACTTCAGAAAATGAGAGAATTTTCAGCACAAAACCAAGAAACTAAGCTCTCTTGAATGCCTTAAACTTTTGAAACTTTTGCAAATTTTTCTTATAATGAACCTCTCCCTAAACACCCCTATTTATAGCAGAGGGCTAGGGTTAGAAGATAAAACTCACTTAAGGCTAATTAGGAAGTATTAGGATCAGTAAATATCATTTAAACTCTTTTTAGAAAGAAAAAGACAAAAACAAATCTGCTCAGAAAACTAGCCGTTACTGTTCAAACGGCACACTCGGTCGACCGGCCGGTCGACCAAAGTACAAAAAATAAGAGCCGTTGCCGGCTCTCGGTCGACCGCACGGTCGACCGAAAAATACAGAGAGCAAACGTCTTGCAGTCAGGCAGGTTTCGGTCGACCGCACGGTCGACCGCGAAAACGTGCACACGGATACGCACTGCTGCCAGAACCTCGGTCGAATGGGTTGTCGACCGGATTGACCTGACATAGGGTCGGCCGACCGGACGGTCGACCGGCGCAGGTCAAAAGTCAAAAACAAAAACAGATTTTGAAGGGAATTAAAAATAAACAAAGTATGTTTTGAATAGGGATATATATAAAACATAAAAATGAGTTTGTAGGCAGAAGATTGCATACAAAAATATTTTGTACATATTATAGGAAATATTTTTGGAAATAAGATGTGTGCAAAAATGTGTGTGATAGAGCTTCAAACCTATTCACTATTTTTTAACAAAACTATAAACGTAGAAACAAATCTAATGAATTATCTTTAGCAATCGAGCCTTCTCTTCTATGTTCCTTTCTTGATGTGCAAAACGCCTTCTTTGCTTCATGAACCTAGAAGTTCTTGCAATAGCTAAGCAATGGCCTCCAAATATGGTACTAACCTGAACCTTATCTTAAACAAACTAATTAGTACCAAATAGCTCTTATTTGTTTTGTTATCATCAAAACTCTAAACAAATGGAGAGTGTAACCTTTTGGGCCAACAATCTCCCCCTTTTTGATGATGACAAAACAAATAGGCTATAAACAAAAATATAGGGGAGGAGAAAGCTCCCCCTCAAATTATGCTATATTAAACAAACAAAAATAATGTAATTTGTAATTTGCAAGTAAACATCATGAAACCAAAAACCATAAACACCATGAGATATAAAACACTTGCAAAACACTTAAACTCAAATTACAAGAATTCATGAAAACATATCAAAAACTAAAAACATATATGAACTCATATGGAACCAAAACCATATGAACTCATATTTCCATCATATTTCCATACATAAACTCATTCTCCCCCTTTTTGTCATACATCAAAAAGGGTTAAGTAAACATTTTTATTAATAACACAAACATTAAGTTCACCACAAATGAATGAAAATCTAGCAAAATCAAGTGGTTTAGTGAAAATATCGGCAAGTTGCAAACCCGTAGAAACATAATCAATATCTATATCTCCTTTCTCAAAATGATCTCTAAGAAAGTGATATCTAATCTCAATGTACTTGGTCTTACTATGTTGATTTGCATTCTTAGTCATGTGTATAGTACTAGTATTATCACAAAATATTTTTATATGGTTATAATGTAAATCATAATCAAGGAGAGTATGTTTCATCTAAAGGACTTGTGCACAACAAGCCCCCGCGGCAACATACTCCGCCTCGGCGGTTGAGAGAGCTACGGAATTTTGTTTCCTAGAGGACCATGAAACAAGACAATTACCAAGAAATTGACATGTCCCACTAGTCCTCTTTCTATCTACTCTACAACCCGCATAGTCGGCATCCGAATAACTCGTCATTGAGAAATCTCCGATTTTCGGATACCATAGACCCATTCTAATTGTGCCCTTAATATAACGAATAATGCGTTTTACCGCAATAAGATGGGACTCTTTGGGACACGATTGAAATCTAGCACAAAGACACACACTAAACATTATGTCCGACCTACTTGCCGTCAAATACAAAAGACTACCTATCATGCTTCTATACAATTTAATATCAACATTTTTACCTTGGTCATCCTTATCAAGCTTGGTTGTAGTTGCCATGGGAGTGTTGCAAACTTTAGAGTCTTCAAGTCCAAACTTCTTTATGAGTTCCTTTGCGTACTTGGCTTGACATATGAAGTTCCCATCTTGCAATTGCTTGATTTGGAGTCCAAGAAAGAAATTCAATTCACCCATGGAAGACATTTCAAACTCACATTGCATAACCTTTTCAAACTCCTTGCATAAAAACTCATTAGAAGATCCAAAAATTATATCATCAACATAAATTTGCACAATTAAAAAGTCATTATCAACATGCTTAGTAAAAAGAGTTGTGTCTACTTTGCCTTTAACAAAGTCATTTGAAATGAGAAAACTAGAAAGCCTTTCATACCAAGCTCTCGGAGCTTGTTTCAATCCATACAAAGCTTTATCAAGTTTAAAAACAAAATTAGGATGAACATGATCAACAAAACCGGGAGGTTGTTCAACATAAACTTCTTCATTTATAAAACCATTCAAAAATGCACTTTTCACATCCATTTGAAAAAGTTTAAAATTTTTAAAAGATGCAAAAGCTAGTGTCATCCGTATGGCTTGAAGCCGTGCTACGGGTGCAAAGGTCTCCTCAAAGTCAATTCCCTCAACTGAGTGTAACCTTGGGCCACTAACCTAGCTTTATTCCTAATGACAGTACCGGACTCATCCATCTTGTTTCTAAAGATCCACTTAGTACCAATTATTTGTCTATCGTGGGGCCTAAGAACAAGGTGCCAAACTTGGTTGCGCTCAAATTTATTGAGTTCCTCTTGCATGGCTAGCAACCAATATGAGTCCACCTCGGCTTCGAGGATGCTTTTGGGTTCAAAATGAGAAATGAAAGCAAAGTTACCACATAAGTCATGGAGCTTGGAGCGAGTTGTTACCCCTTTAGAGACATCACCTAAGATGAGTTCCTTGGGGTGGTTTGTAGCGTATCTCCAATCTTTAGGAAGCGGTTGAGGGCTTTCCTCTTTATCCTCTTGAACGTCACCAATTGGTTCTTGCTTATCATCTTGAGCGGGTGAGTCCTTCAAGGATAGTCTCTCCATGTCTTCACCTAATGGGTCAATCTCTACAACATTCTCAACAACCACATTAGATTCTTCAAATTTAACATGCATGGATTCTTCAATGGTAAGTGAAGATTTATTGAATACTCTATAAGCTTTGCTAGTAGTAGAATATCCAACAAAGATTGCTTCATAAGCCTTAGCATCAAATTTACCCAAGTTATCTTTAGTATTCAAAACAAAACACTTGCATCCAAAAACTTTGAAATATGCAACATTAGGTTTTCTAGAATGATACATTTCAAAAGATGTTTTGGAAGAATTTTTACACAAATAAATACGATTTGAAATATAGCATGCGGTGTTTACGGCCTCGGCCCATAAATATTGAGGGAGGTCATATTCACTTATCATGGTCCTAGCCATCTCTTGAAGTGTTCTATTTTTCCTTTCTACAACTCCATTTTGTTGTGGAGTCCTAGGACATGACATTTCATGCTTGATTCCCTTTTCATCACAATAAGTCATGAAGAGTTGGTTAACAAACTCACTACCTCTATCACTCCTTATTTTCAAATTGAAAAACCTTTTTCTTTTTCAACCCTTTTTCGAAAAATCTTGAAATGAGAAAAAGTTTGATCTTTGTGTTCCAAAAAGAAAACCCAAGTAAAACAAGAAAAATCATCAACTAAAATAAATGCAAATCTACTACCATTTAAGCTTTTAGTTTTAGTTGGTCCAAAAAGATCCATATGAATTAATTCTAATGGTCTAGTTGACATGATATCCTTGATTGGTTTGAAGGAAGACTTAGTTTGTTTCCCAAGTTGGCACGCACCACAAATGCGGCCTTTCTCAAACTTCAAGCAAGGTATACCCTTCACCAATCCTTAGAATTAATCCTAGAAAGATGGTCAAAAGATGCATGTCCTAATCTTCTATGCCAAAGCCAAGAATTTTCATCAAAAGCATTCAAGCATTTAGTAGAACAATCTAAATTAAGCATGTCAATGATATAAACATTATTGTCACAAAAACCGGTGAGAATACAATCATTTGTTTTAACATTAAAAATCTTGCAAGAAGAATCATCAAAAATAACTTTAAGTCCACGGTCATAAAGTTACTAATACTAAGCAAGTTATGCTTCAAACCTCAACAAGAGCTACATTTTCTATAATAGGAGATGCACCAATTTGAATGTTACCTATACCGATGATAGTTCCCTTGGAGTCATCCCCGAAGGTGACAGTGCCACCTTCCATGTACCTTGATAGGGTTGTAAAGTTATTGATGTCCCATGTCATGTGTCTTGAACAACCACTATCAAGGTACCACCGCTCCTTACGTCTTGGAGTCTTGGTGTGTACCTACATCAAATAATTTAGGACTTGATTTTGGTACACACATTTTCTTGGGTCCTAAAGAGTTAGTGCCATGAACCCAAACAAGATTATTTGATCTATTTACTTGGTCATAATAAAACATAGCCAAATGTCCATTTTTACCATTTTTACCACAATAAGTACATCTATACACTCTACCATATCTAAAAGTATAGTGAGTGTGAGACTTGTGAGCATGTGTGGTTTAGCATGAGTGTGGTGTGAAGTGTGAGCATGAGGAATCTTAACATGAGAATCTTTAGCATGAGAGGTGTGCTTTTTAGAAAACATTTCTTCAATTTTCTTAGTGTTAAAAGCACAATCCTTCAAAACCTTTTCAAAGTCAACAATTCTAGTTTTTAGAGAAGAAATTTCTTTTTCATCAATCTTAGGAAATTTTGCTTTACATGCAACTTTGTAAGCATTAAATTCATTTTGAGTAGAAATGAGATTGGAGGAAATTTTATCTTTTTCTCTAGAAATAATAGCAAGTTGATTTTTAAGAAAAGCAACTTCCTTTTCTAATTTAGAGCATTCAATCTTTTTATTATCATAAGTTTCGGAGAGTTCAACAAAAGCATGTACAATAACTTCTTTGCTTAATTCATCATCTTCATCAAGAGGTTTTGGGGTTACCTTTGGTGTTTTTGCCATGAAACACATGTTCGCCGTGTCCACCTCGTCTTCGGATTCGCTTTCCGAATCCCATGTGGCTTTGTAGGCTTTCTTTTCAACCGGCTTCTTTGGCTTGAAGGAGGAAGTCATCTTCTTCTTGAACTCTGGGTAATCCGCCATGATATGTCCGGGCTTTCGGCAATTGTAGCAAATAATTCTTCTCTCCTCTTTACCTTCAAATTTTCTTCGGAAGTTGAGCTTGTTCTTCCGGTACATCCTTTTGACATTTCGCACAAGAAGGGAGAGCTTCTCATCTTCTTCTTCATCTTCTTCATCATCCTCAAGAGTGGATGAAGACTTGAAGGCTATGGACTTCTTCTTTAGCAGAGCGGCCTCTTCTCTTGCCTTCTTTTCCATCTCATGAGTTTTTAAGTTCCTAATGAGACTAGTGAGGTCCATTTCATCCTTGTCGTTCAATTCTTTCAAGGTGGTGGCCTTTATCTCCCATGATGAAGGAAGAGCCCGAATCACTTTTCGCACCTTTTGATCATTGGAGATATCATCACCTAAAGAAGAAAGAGCATTGGTGATTTTAGTAAACTTTGTAATCATCCAATCAATGGATTCATCATCAATCATTTTAAAGGATTCATATTGGGACCTCAAGAGATCTATCTTAGCTCTCTTGACTTGTGATGTCCCCTCGTGTGTGACCAACAAATGTTGTCAAATCTTATAAGCGGATTGGCAATGAATTACTCGTGTAAGGTCATCCTCATTCAAGGCGGTTAGGAGGGAGTTTTGGGCTTGGAGTTAGCCTCATATTCTCTAAAGGTAAAGTCGGTCCATGTGCTTTCATCACTATCGGGTGCAACATAGGATTTGGTCAATGATTTAGCAACTAGGCTACCTAAAGATTGTAAGAAAATAGTCATCCTAACCTTCCAAATAGGAAATTGAGTCCATCAAATTTAGGAGGGGTTTTGATGTTATCGGCCATGTTTACTAGTGAATGAATGGATGAATGCAAATGTTGATTAGCAAATTTTACGGATCTCTCTAAGGATGTTAAGCCAAACCTAGAGTCCAAGCTCTGATACCAATTGAAAATCACCTAGAGGGGGGGTGAATAGGTGATAATACTAATCAATGCACAATTAAAAATTTATGATGCAACAAACACCCAAAACAAGTGAATATAGCAATGAATGTAGAGAGCAAGTAATAAGAGCAATGAAAGTAAAGAAAGAAATAAGAGCAAGTAAACCAAACGCAAACACTGAGAATTTTTCCGAGGTTCGAGCACCCAGCTCTACGTCCCCGCCTTCCCCAGAAGGATTTCTAACCACTATATCTTCACAAAGATGTTACAAATACACCGGAGTACCCAACTCCACAATCTCAAGTACAAGTTCTCTCTTGGTAGTCAAAAGACCACAAACTCTCTTTTGCAAAACTCTCTTCCCTTACAAAAATCCTTGTAGAACAATGAGTAGGAATGAAGCTCTTGTGTGTAAGGAGAAAAGAAGAAGAAATCAGAGAGTTCTTGAAAACACTTCAGAAAATGAGAGAGAATTTTCAGCACAAAATCAAGAAACTAAGCTCTTTTGAATGCCTTAAACTTTTGAAACTTTTGCAAATTTTTCCTGTAATGAACCTCTCCCTAAACACCCCTATTTATAGTAGAGGGCTAGGGTTAGAAGATAAAACTCACTTAAGGCTAATTAGGAAGTATTAGGATCAGTAAATATCATTTAAACCCTTTTTAGAAAGAAAAAGACAAAAACAAATTGCTCAGAAAACTAGCCGTTACTGTTTAAAAGGCACACTCGGTCGACCGGCCGGTCGACCGAAGTACAAAAAATAAGAGCCGTTGCCGGCTCTCGGTCGACCGCACGGTCGACTGAAAAATACAGAGAGCAAACGTCTTGCAGTCAGGCAGGTTTCGGTTGACCGCACGGTCGACCGCGAAAACGTGCACACGGATACGCACTACTGCCAGAACCTCGGTCGAATGGGTCTGTTGACCGGATTGACCTGACACAGGGTCGGCCGACCGGACGGTCGACCGGCGCAGGTTAAAAGTCAAAAACAAAAACAGATTTTGAAGGGAATTAAAAATAAACAAAGTATGTTTTGAATAGGGATATATATAAAACATAAAAATGAGTTTGTAGGCAGAAGATTGTATACAAAAATATTTTGTACATATTATAGGAAATATTTTTGAAAATAAGATGTGTGCAAAAATGTGTGTGATAGAGCTTCAAACCTATTCACTATTTTTTAACAAAATTATAAACCTAGAAACAAATCTAATGAATTATCTTGAGCAATCTTGAAGTCTTGAGCCATGCAATGCCTTGCTAGAGCCTTCTCTTCTATATTCCTTCTTTGATGTGCAAAACGCCTTCTTTACTTCATGAACTTAGAAGTTCTTGCAATAGCTAAGCAATGGCCTCCAAATATGGTACTAACCTGAACCTTATCTTAAACAAACTAATTAGTACCAAATAGCTCTTATTTGTTTTGTTATCATCAAAACTCTAAACAAATGGAGAGTGTAACCTTTTGGGCCAACAATAGCTTCGCTGAGAGCTTACTCTAGCTTCGCCAGAAGCTTCCCTTAGCTCTGCTACGAGCTTATTGGATTAGCCCCGCTGCGGGTCTTTTATGGTCACCCTTGACCAATCAAATCTCCAGATGAGATCATTGTGATTGAAATTGAATTTGGTAGTTGCTTGCCTGTTGGCCCAAAAGGTTACACTCTCCATTTGTTTAGAGTTTTGATGATAACAAAACAAATAAGTGCTATTTGGTACTAATTAGTTTGTTTAGATAAGTTTCAGGTTAGTACCATATTTGGAGGCCATTGCTTAGCTATTGCAAGAATTTCTAGGTTCATGAAGCAAAGAAGGCTTTTTGCACATCAAGGAAGGAACATAGAAGAGAAGGCTCTAGCAAGGCATCACATGGCTCAAGACTTTAAGATTGCTCAAGATAATTTATTAGATTTGTTTTTAGTTTAGAATTTTGTTAAAGAATAGTGAATAGGTTTGAAGCTCTATCACACACGTTTTGGCACATCTTGTTTCCTAACATAAATAGTTAGTATACAATCTTAAACCTACAAACTTACTTTGATATACATAAATCATGTGTTTTAAGTTTCGTGTTTTATCAAAACTTATTTTGGTATTGGAATTTATTACAAAAACTTTGATATACATGTATATAGGATTATGCTTCAAAATGTTTAAATATCATGTTTTTGTATTTGGAAGAAGTTTTGGACAAAACGTATTTTCTAGTCAAAATCCAAGTTTTAGAAAATACAGTTTTTGGTTTTTGGTAAAAATGATAAGAGACAAAAATAGTTCATATTGATTGATATTTGAGCTAAACTTTTTACCACATGTTTAGATATCCATACAAAATGATAAAACTATTTTTGGTGATTTTTAGGAGTGTTAAAAGATTTTTCAAAATATTTTTAAAACTATTTTTCTGTCCATTCCAGACTTCATCCAGTCGACTAAGTTTTCTGACAAGTCGACTTGGCTAGAAGTCGGTCGACCGGGTCGGTCGACCGACGTGCACAATCTGTGCACGTTTGGAAGTCTTTGGACGGTCGACCGTCCCGGTCGACCGGTCTGAGAGCAGAGCTCTCTGTTTGTTTCGGTCGACCGGGCCTGTCGACCGTGGCCTGCAACGGTCATTTTCTTTGTACTAGCGGTCGACCGGGCCGGTCGACCGGACTAGCCGTTTGAACAGTAACGGCTAGTTTTCTGAGCAGATTTATTTTTGTCATTTTCTCACTTAAGTGTGTTTAAATGACATGTTTTGGTTTTAATACATTCTGATTAGCCTTAAAAATGTTTTATCTTTAAACCCTATCCCTCTCTTATAAATAGGGGTGTTTAGGGAGAGTTTGGTTACTAGAAAAATTCTCAAAAATTTTCAAAAGTTTAAGGCATTCAAAAGATTTGGTTTCTTGGTTTTTGTGCTGAAATTCTCTCTCATTTTCTGAAGTGTTTTCAAGAATTCTCTGATTTCATTTTCTTTTCTCCTTACACACAAGAGCTTCATTCCTACTCATTAATTCTCTAAGGACCTTTGTAAGGGAAGAGAATTTTGCAAGAGAGAGTTTGTGGTCTTTTGACTACTCAGAGATTGCTTGTACTTGAGATTGTGGAGTTGGGTACTCCGGTGTATTTGTGACATCTTTGTGATAGTGGAAGTGGTTAGAATCCTTCTGGGGAAGGCGGGGAAGTAGAGCTGGGTGCTCGAACCTCGATAACAAATCTCGGTGTTTGCGTTTGGTTTACTTGCTCTTAATTCTTGCTCTATTTTCATTGCTCTTATTACTTGTTCTCTACATTCATTGCTATATTTACTTGCTTTGTGAGATTGTTGCTCCATAATTTTTAATTTGTGCATTGATTAGCATTATCACCTATTCACCCCCCCTCTAGGTGATTTTCAATTGGTATCAGAGCTTGGACTCTAGGTTTTGGCTTAACATCCATAGAGAGATCCTTAAAATTTGCTAATCAACATTTGCATTCCATTTGTCATCACTAGTAAACATGGCCGATAACATCAAAACCCCTCCTAAATTTGATGGACTCAACTTCCCTATTTGGAATGTTAGGATGACTATCTTTTTGCAATCCTTAGGTAGCTTAGTGGCTAAATCTTTGACCAAACCCTATGTTGCACCCGATAGTGATGAGAGCACATGGACCGACTTCAACTTTAGAGAATATGAGGCTAACTCCAAGGCCCAAAATTCCCTCTTAACCGCCTTGAATGAGGATGACCTTACACGGGTAATTCATTGCCAATCTGCCTATGAGATTTGGCAACACTTATTGGTCACACACGAAGGGACTTCACAAGTGAAGAGAGCTAAGATAGATCTCTTGAGGTCCCAATATGAGTCTTTTAAATGATTGATGATGAATCTATTGATTGTATGATTACTCGATTTACTAAAATCACCAATGGTCTTTCTTCTTTAGGTGATGATATTTCCAATGATCAAAAGGTGCGGAAGTGATTCGGGCTCTTCCTACATCATGGGAGATAAAGGCCACCACCTTGAAGGAATTAAATGACAAGGACGAGATGGACCTCATTAGTCTCATTGGGAACTTAAAGACCCATGAGATGGAAAAGAAAGCAAGAGAAGAGGCCGCTCCACTAAAGAAGAAATCCTTGGCCTTCAAGTCTTCATCCACTCTTGAAGACGATGAAGAAGATGAAGAAGAAGATGAGGAGCTATCACTACTTGTTCGCAATGTGAAGAGAATGTACCGGAGGAACAAGCTTAACTTCCGAAGGAAATTTGAAGGCAAAGAGGAGAGGAAAATCATATGCTACAATTGCCGAAAGCCCGGACACATCATGGCGGATTGCCCGGAGTTCAAGAAGAAGATGACCTCCTCCTTCAAGCCAAAGAAACCGAAGAAAAGAAAGCGTACAAGGCAACTTGGGATTCGGAAAGCGAGTCCGAGGAAGAGGCGGATGTAGCGAATATGTGTTTCATGGCAAACACACCAAAGGTAACCCCTCAACCTCTTGATGATGAAGATGATGAATTAAGTAAGGAAGTTCTTGCTCATGCCTTTGTTGAACTTTCCGAAACTTATGATAATAAGACGATTGAATGTTATAAATTGCAAAAAGAAGTTGCATTTCTCAAAAATCAACTTGCTATGGTTTCTAAAGAAAAGGATGATATTTCTTCTAATCTTATTTCTATTCAAAATGAGTTTAATGCCTACAAGGTTTCTTGTAAAGGAAAATCTCCTATTGTTGATGAAAAAGAAATTTCCTCTCTAAAAACTAAAATGGTTGATTTTGAAAAAGTTTTGAAAGATTGTGCTTTTAACACTAAGAAACTTGAAGAAAAGTTTTCAAAAAGCACACCTCTCATGCTAAAAATTCACATGCTCACACTACACATAACACTTCTCATGCTAAATCTTTTCATGCTCACAACTCTCATGCTCACAAATCACACACTCACTATGCTTTTAAATATGGTAAAGTATATAGATGCACATATTGTGGTAAAAATGGACATTTAGCTAAATTTTGCTATGACCAAGTTAATAGATCAAATAATCTTGTTTGGGTTAATGAAACTAACCCTCTAGGACCTAAGAAAATGTGGGTACCAAAATCAAGTCCTAAATTATTTAATGTAGGTACACACCAAGCTCCAAGACGTAGGGAGCAGTGGTACCTTGATAGTGGTTGTTCAAGACATATGACGTGGGATATCAATAACTTTACAACCCTATCAAGGTACGAGGAAGGTGGCTCCGTCACCTTCGGGGATGACTCCAAATGCACTATCATCGGTATAGGTAACATTCAAATTGGTGCATCTCCCATTATAGAAAATGTTGTACTTGTTGATGGTTTGAAACATAATTTGCTTAGTATTAGTCAATTTTGTGATCGTGACTTAAAGTTGTTTTTGATGATACTTCTTGCAAGATTTTTGATATTAAATCCAATGATTGTATTCTTACCGGTTTTTGTGATGATAATGTTTATATTATTGACATGCTTAATGTAGAATGTTCTACTAAATGCTTAAATGCTTTTGATGAAAATTCTTGGCTTTGGCATAGAAGATTAGGACATGCATCTTTTGACCATCTTTCTAGGATTAATCTAAGGATTTGGTGAAGGGTATACCTTGCTTGAAGTTTGAGAAAGACCGCATTTGTGGTGCGTGCCAACTTGGGAAACAAACCAAGTCTTCCTTCAAACCAATCAAGGATATCATGTCAACTAGGCCTTTAGAATTGATTCATATGGATCTTTTTGGACCTACTAAAACTAAGAGCTTAAATGGTAGTAGATTTGCATTTGTTTTAGTTAATGATTTTTCCCGTTTCACTTGGGTTTCTTCTTGGAACACAAAGATCAAACTTTCTCTCATTTCAAAATTTTTCGAAAAAGGGTTGAAAAAGAAAAAGGTTTTTGATTTTGAAAATAAGGAGTGATAGAGGTGGTGAGTTTGTTAACCAACTCTTCATGACTTATTGTGATGAAAAGGGAATTAAGCATGAAATGTCTTGTCCTAGAACTCCACAACAAAATGGAGTTGTAGAAAGGAAAAATAGAACACTTCAAGAGATGGCTAGGACAATGATAAGTGAGTATGACCTCCCTCATTATCTATGGGCCGAGGCCGTAAACACCGCATGCTATAATCAAATCGTATTTATTTATGTAAAAATTCTTCAAAACATCTTTTGAAATGTATCATTCTAGAAAACCTAATGTTTCATATTTCAAAGTTTTTGGATGCAAGTGTTTTGTTTTGAACACTAAAGATAACTTGGGTAAATTTGATGTTAAGGCTTATGAAGCAATCTTTGTTGGATATTCTACAACTAGTAAAGCTTATAGAGTATTCAATAGATCTTCACTTACCATCGAAGAATCCATGCATGTTAAATTTGAAGAATCTAATGTGTTTGTTGAGAATGTTGAAGAGATTGAACCATTAGGTGAAGACATGGAGAGACTATCCTTGAAGGACTCACCCGCTCAAGATGATAAGCAAGAACCAATTGGTGACGTTCAAGAGGATAAAGAGGAAAGCTCTCAACCGCTTCCTAAAGCTTGGAGATATGCCACAAATCATCCCAAGGAGCTCATCTTAGGTGATGCATCTAAAGGGGTAACAACTCGCTCCAAACTCTATGACCTATGTGGTAATTTTGCTTTCATTTCTCATTTTGAACCCAAAAGCATTCTCGAAGCCGAGGCGGACTCATATTGTTTGCTAGCCATGCAAGAGGAACTCAATCAATTTGAGCGCAACCAAGTTTGGCACCTTGTTCCTAGGCCCCACGATAGACCAATAATTGGTACTAAGTGGATCTTTAGAAACAAGATGGATGAGTCCAGAAATGTGATTAGGAATAAGGCTAGGTTAGTGGCCCAAGATTACACTCAAGTTGAGGGAATTGACTTTGAGGAGACCTTTGCACCCGTAGCACGGCTTGAAGCCATACGGATGACACTAGCTTTTGCATCTTTCAAAAATTTTAAACTTTTTCAAATGGATGTGAAAAGTGCTTTTTTGAATGGTTTTATAAATGAAGAAGTTTATGTTGCTCAACCTCCCGGTTTTGTTGATCATGTTCATCCCGATTTTGTTTTTTAAACTTGATAAAGCTTTGTATGGATTGAAACAAGCTCCAAGAGCTTGGTATGAAAGGCTTTCTAGTTTTCTCATTTCAAATGATTTTATTAAAGGCAAAGTAGATACAACACTATTCAGTAAGCATGTTGATAATGATATTTTAATTGTGCAAATTTATGTTGATGATATAATTTTTTGTTCTACTAATGAGTTTTTATGCAAGGAATTTGAAAAGGTTATGCAATGTGAATTTGAAATGTCTTCAATGGGTGAGCTTAATTTCTTTTTTGGACTCCAAATCAAGCAATTGCAAGATGGGAACTTCATTTGTCAAGCCAAATACGCAAAGGAACTCGTAAAGAAGTTTGGACTTGAAGACTCAAAGGTTTGCAACACTCCCATGGCAACTACCACCAAGCTTGATAAGGATGACCATGGTAAAAATGTTGATATTAAATTGTTTAGAAGCATGATAGGTAGTCTTTTGTATTTGACGGCAAGTAGGCCGGACATCATGTTTAGTGTGTGTCTTTGTGCTAGATTTCAATCGTGTCCCAAAGAGTCCCATCTTATTGCGGTAAAACGCATTATTTGTTATATTAAGGGAACGATTGGAATGGGTCTATGGTATCGAAAACCGGAGATTTCTCAATGACGAGTTATTCGATGCCGACTATGCGGGTTGTAGAGTAGATAGAAAGAGTACTAGTGGGACATGTCAATTTCTTGGTAATTGTCTTGTTTCATGGTCCTCTAGGAAACAAAATTCCGTTGCTCTCTCAACCGCCGAGGCGGAGTATGTTGCCGCGGGGGCTTGTTGTGCACAAGTCCTTTGGATGAAACATACTCTCCTTGATTATGATTTACATTTTTACCATATTAAAATATTTTGTGATAATACTAGTACTATACATATGACAAAGAATGCAAATCAACATAGTAAGACCAAGCACATTGAGATTAGATATCACTTTCTTAGAGATCATTTTGAGAAAGGAGATATAGATATTGATTATGTTTCTACGGATTTACAACTTGCCGATATTTTCACTAAACCACTTGATTTTGCTAGATTTTCATTCATTTGTGGTGAACTTAATGTTTGTGTTATTGAATAAAATGTTTTCTTAACCCTTTTTGATGTATGACAAAAAGGGGGAGAATGAGCTTATGTATGGAAATATGAGCTCATATGGTTTTGGTTCCATATGAGTTTATATATGTTTTGGGATTTTGATGTGTTTTCATGAATTCTTGTAATTTGAGTTTAAGTGTTTTGGTTTTTTGTTTCATGATGTTTACTTGAAAATTACAAATTACATGGTTTTTCTTTGTTTAATATAGCATAATTTGAGGGGGAGCTTTCTCCTCCCCTATACTTTTGTTTATAGCCTATTTGTTTTGTCATCATTAAAAAGGGGGAGATTGTTGGCCCAAAAGGTTACACTCTCCATTTGTTTAGAGTTTTGATGATAACAAAACAAATAAGTGTTATTTGGTACTAATTAGTTTGTTTAGATAAGTTTCAGGTTAGTACCATATTTGGAGGCCATTGCTTAACTATTGTAAGAATTTCTAGGTTCATGAAGCAAAGAAGGCTTTTTGCACATCAAGGAAGGAACATAAAAGAGAAGGCTCTAGCAAGGCATCACATGGCTCAAGACTTTAAGATTGCTCAAGATAATTTATTAGATTTGTTTTTAGTTTAGAATTTTGTTAAAGAATAGTGAATAGGTTTGAAGCTCTATCACACACGTTTTTGCGCACATCTTGTTTCCTAACATAAATAGTTAGTATACAATCTTAAACCTACAAACTTACTTTGATATACATAAATCATGTGTTTTAAGTTTCGTGTTTTATCAAAACTTATTTTGGTATTGGAATTTATGACAAAAACTTTGATATACATGTATATAGGATTATGCTTCAAAATGTTTAAACATCATGTTTTTGTATTTGGAAGAAGTTTTGGACAAAACGTATTTTCTAGTCAAAATCCAAGTTTTAGAAAATACAGTTTTTGGTTTTTGGTAAAAATGATAAGAGACAAAAATAGTTCATATTGATTGATATTTGAGCTAAACTTTTTACCACATGTTTATATATCCATACAAAATGATAAAACTATTTTTAGTGATTTTTAGGAGTGTTAAAAGATTTTTTAAAATATTTTTAAAACTATTTTTCTGTCCATTCCAGACTTCATCCAGTCGACTAAGTTTTCTGACAAGTCGACTTGGCTAGAAGTCGGTCGACCGGGTCGGTCGACCGACGTGCACAAATCTGTGCACGTTTGGAAGTCTTTGGACGGTCGACCGTCCCGGTCGACCGGTCTGAGAGCAGAGCTCTCTGTTTGTTTCGGTCGACCGGGCCTGTCGACCGTGGCCTGCAACGGTCATTTTCTTTGTACTAGCGGTCGACCGGGCCGGTCGACCGGACTAGCCGTTTGAACAGTAACGGCTAGTTTTCTGAGCAGATTTATTTTTGTCCTTTTCTCAATTAAGTGTATTTAAGTGACATGTTTTGGTTTTAATACATTCTGATTAGCCTTAAAAATGTTTTATCTTTAAACCCTAGCCCTCTCCTATAAATAGGGTGTTTAGGGAGAGTTTGGTTACTAGAAAAATTCTCAAAAATTTCCAAAAGTTTAAGGCATTCAAAAGATTTGGTTTCTTGATTTTTGTGCTGAAATTCTCTCTCATTTTCTGAAGTGTTTTCAAGAATTCTCTGATTTCATTTTCTTTTCTCCTTACACACAAGAGCTTCATTCCTACTCATTAATTCTCTAAGGACCTTTGTAAGGGAAGAGAATTTTGCAAGAGAGAGTTTGTGGTCTTTTGACTACTCAGAGATTGCTTGTACTTGAGATTGTGGAGTTAGGTACTCCGGTGTATTTGTGACATCTTTGTGATAGTGGAAGTGGTTGGAATCCTTCTGGGAAGGCGGGGAAGTAGAGCTGGGTGCTCGAACCTCGATAACAAATCTCGGTGTTTGCGTTTGGTTTACTTGCTCTTAATTCTTGCTCTATTTTCATTGCTCTTATTACTTGTTCTCTACATTCATTGCTATATTCACTTGCTTTGTGAGATTGTTGCTCCATAATTTTTAATTTGTGCATTGATTAGCATTATCACCAATTCACCCCCCCTCTAGGTGATTTTCATTGCCATGATCTTTTGACTCTCCCAATCAGGTGAGAAGATCAGGGAAGATCTCTCAATTAACTGGAGAGGATCAAGGGGTATCCCTCATTTAGAGGAGCGGGTAGAGGGATTAGCCCTACATGCTATTCTTAGCTTCGCAGAAGTTGTTTCTAGCGTCGCGGCGAGGCTACTTTCCAGATACAAAACAAATTGACTCAATTTGTTTCTAGATTTTTAGGGCGATTATACCCCTGTTCTCCCTATAAATAGCCTACCAGGAGCACAAAGAGGGAGGATGAGAGACAGGCAAGGATAGAGAGGAGATTGGCTCAAGAAGCAGAATCCCTAACAAGAGGGCTCTACTGATCCTCTATTCTTCGATTCCCTAAACCAAGCGAGAAGGGAGTCCTATTAGGAGGCAGTTTGATCATCTGACCGATCACACCGTCAAAGGGATAAAGTGATCGCACGCTAATCACTTTCCTATCAGCACATTTTTTCAAAAATCTCAGAGGAGATTTACTTGTAAATTTCTTTTACTTTCTATAAAGAAATACTTATAATTTTGCTCCTCGAACACTTTTTTGTAAGTTTTCTCTTACCCAAAATCAATGGAAAACATAGTTGAGTTATCTGCCAGGCTCATGCTTCCTCTATGTTATTCCTGATAGGATTTAAATCAGGAGCGATCAGTGCAAATGTAAATATTAGCTCCTCAGTCTAACCACCAGTCCGAGGAGAAAGTGATAGAGTTGACAATAGGAAGAGAGGAATTTAACCTAAATGAATTGGAGTTCAGTTCCATCATGTTGACTTTGTGCCCGCCATTTCATTTATTTTCTCTTGGTTAAGCTTTGATTGGTTCTGTCTTACGGTTGAAATATTGGGGTGCCAAGTGATTAGTTCTCCCGTAGATGTAGCAGAGTCTTCCATCAGTCTTCTAGCCAGAAGTTTTGGGTTTGAAGGAGAAAGATTGCAAATGTTTGAAAAAAGAAGAGTTTGCATGAGGTAAGAATAAAAATGATTAGGTTTCTTGAACTTCTTTCCCTTAGGATTCATAAAATTTATCTTAGGCTTATCTTCCATGAAGTTGACTTTGTCTTTTAGTTCAGACTTGGGTTTGAAATTTTACCTATGCTGGTCTTCTATGCGACTCACTTTAAGGGCTTGAACAAGAGAAGATCACCTTACTTGTGATGGAGGTCTCCAGCAAAGGCTGACCAGGAAGGAGAGAGTTTATCAATGATACAAGATACCTTGTAATCATCGGAGAATTGATTTTCTTTCAACTGAGGGTGTCAAATAAAATCTTGAAAATTATGAAGTTGATCGTTGATAGGTTTGTTGTCAGACATCATGAATTTATTGACGGAGGAGGTGAATCTTTCAATTCCAGCATCATGGAGGTCATATTCTTCCTCAAGTGATGTCCACATTCTTTGGCACTGATTGAGGCAAAACCTGCACACAAAATACGAAATTATAGAACTTGAGAAAAGAAGTGTGCAAGTGCTCAATTCTTCCGCTATAGCAAGTGGCTATGCGGGTCGTGATCCACAAGGAGGGTTTGCGATGGAAGCTTTACAGTTCTTTATTGAAATCGTTAAGAAAATAAGCGAAAGTTCTTCTCTATTTTAAAGTTATAAAAATGGAAAAAGAAAGTATAGTTAAAGTTAGTAGAAAATGGAAGATGAAGAAGTTGGAAAATTCAGAAAACAAAAGAAAGCGATTATGTACAATGAAGTGGAAAGAAGAATGAAAATGATTTGGAAGAAGTGGTTGGTGATCTAAACTAAGAAAGAAAAGAAAGAAAGAAAAGTGAAGAGATACTTACCTAGGTTGATTGATGACTTACTTGGAAACCTTTTTGCAAGTTCTACCTTTTTGCTTCGGAGGCGTTCAACGCATAGATCATAAACTCGAGCTCGGTCCCCGTGCATATTATATCGTCAAGCATAAGAAGAACGAAGTGATGCGAATCTTAGAAGAGGAGAACGTCTTCATGAACTATCGCTGGCTCTCACGTAGCTTAGTTATACTTGCTTTGGAATTCACTTGTAAAACTCAACAAATACAACCAAGGTAAAGTAGAAGAGGAAGAGGAAAGCAAAACAAATGTAAAGTAAAGCAGAATAGAAAACAAACAAAGCATTTACCTTTATTACTTGCTGAGACAATGAAAGAAAGGAGTAGGGTACATCGTCGGTGTCACTCTCAACATCAGCCCCTCTCTCTTACTTACATGAATCTTCTTCTACCCTAAGTTACATACAAATTACATAACAAGAAAAGAAAAACCTAAACTATAAAGAACTAAAACTAGGCTAAATCCTAATCTGCATTGAACACCATTTTCAGTGCACATAATGGCCTTTTATAGGCAGAAAACCCAACCACCAAGATCCCGGGGAGGTCGGGGGAGTTCACGCTCCCCCTAACTCCCCAGGATTGCCGCAAAAACGCGGCCCAAGCCGCGTTTCCGCGGCCAGGGTGTGGCCAGATGTCCACACCCTGTTGGTGGGTCTCTCCGGGGGTTTCTTCTGGCTTTATCCTTTGTTGGTTTTGTCGTTTGAGCTCCGGATTCTGACGAAATGGCCTTGGATTCTTGGCTTTAACCGATCGATTCTGAGAGGATTCTTCTCAACCGATTTCAACCTCTTGATTTTGCCCTGATTTTATGTGTACGAATTAACTCTGATTTAATTCAGAATTCTGGTGGGCTTTTGGGCTCATTTCTCTTCATCTCCTTAAGGATTGGGCCTGCAAATAAATCAAACAAATAATTAGGACAATGCAGGCTTTTATTCTAAAATAAGTATGGAAATGTGACATTAAATATGCAACATTAGTGACCAACCACACCCCCATACCTATCTTTTGCTCGTCCTCGAGCAAAACAACTAAACTATACTAGAGATTATTAGACCACTTTCGCAGGTCGCGCGATTGCACTGAGCATGTGCAACAAGCCGTTAAACCTCTAGGTTCCCCCTAGAGGACGAGTTTTGTCTCGTGAGGGTTTTCAGCGGATTGCACCCACAAAATCCATAAAGAAAGAGAAATAAAGAATTAGTATTTTCGAAAAGCATTTTGAAAGAGAAAAATATTTGAAATATGATTGTAAGATCTAAGCAATCTATAAGTTATAGGAAAGCCGAATTTTTCATTCCTAAACTTAGTCTCTATTCAAAAATTTGTTATCAATCAAAGTAAGGAGTCAAATTGTGCTTCTCATCTAGTCTATTACTTTACCCTAAGTCATATGCACCTTGTGAATGTGAAAATTTTGACTAAGGGTTCATTAACTCTAACTCTTATGCCTTATTATATATATATATATATGTTGTTATTATTTTTTTTCTTTTTTTTTGTGGTATTATTCCTTAGTTTTATTAGGCTTTCTAATCTGCCCATGTAACGAGCCTTTAATCGATGACTCCCAAACCAAACGGTCTTAGGGCACCAGGTTAGAAAACACCCCCAAGGACTTAAGGACTCTAGCAAATAAGGCCACAAAACTAAGGATTTTATTATATGAACCTCTTTTAGGCGTGAATACTTATGCTTTATTAGGCACAAATACCCAGCTTAATCAGAGGATTTTTCTTTTCAAACTTATCTAATCATCTTTCGCATAAATACCAAGGCTTGCTTAGGCCAAAAGCACCTAGCTAGTCAATAATTAGACTTGTTTTTTTTTTTTCAAACTCATCTAATTATCTTTTGCATAAATACTAAGGCTTTCTTAGGCCAAAGCACCTAGCTAATCAATAATTAGATTTGTTTATATATATATTTTTTATAAGGCATAAGAATCTTTGTTTTTGAACCCTAAGTGTGTAAGTGTATGAAGTGTGCATATTTCATCAAGGTAAAGATCAAGACTAAATTACTTTGACAAATTATCTTCCTAACTCTATAAATCAAACAAATAATCTTATTTTGACCAAGTATAAGAAATCCTAATTAGGATTTTCCTATTCCTTAAGATTAACTTAATTTCTTACAAAAATAAGTCAAAATATTGTTTCTATTTTTCAAAAAGTTTTTTAAAAGTAAAGAAAAATGTTAATTTTTTTTATTTTAAAGAAAAAGAAAAGTTATGTTAGACCCTCCCCCACACCTATCTCATGCATTGTCCTCAATGTATGAATTAATGCATAGATGCATGAAAAAGAAGAAAGGGAAGGAAAGTGTTACCTTATGGTGGTGGTTCCGGTGGTGGTCTGATTGGTCCACGAAACGCGGCCCAATCAACTTTTCTTGGGTCTCAGAGGAACCCACCAGCACTATCTTTAATATAACCCATTAAAAAGATATATCCATGAAGGATTTTTATTAAATATTTGACCCCATCTAATTTCCATATTCCATAATTGATTTCGGAGTCAAATTTGTCAACCACCTCGTCCCAGAAAGGAGTATGAAATGATAGAATGATTGACTTGGACTCAGGAAGTACAGGAACTAATACCAACTCAGGAAGGTAACTTAAGTCAAGTAAAGGTTCAAGAGTCGAAATAGGTTCAGAAATTGGGTCCAAGTCAAGAAGTTGAAACTCCAGTCCACATGTATTTTCCAACAATGGAACGTGACCTAATATGGGTGATTCCAGTTCAGGAATGATAGGTGGAGGAATCAAAACTGACTCTAAAATATTACTCAAGTTTGGTAACAAAACGGGAGTCAAGATTGATTCAGAAAGTTGAACTGGATCACAGATTTGAGAATCTAGGTAACATATCTCATTGAGTTCAATATCAAAAATTGAGAACTTGCCAATTTGTCAATAGGATCTTCAAAAGTGTATAATTGGTCAAGTTCAATATGATCCTCAAAGATGGGTGATTCAATTTCATTATGAATTGGTACAGGATCCAGTGTTGACTTCGGGACAAGATCGAAATCAGGTGAAGATATCGGAGTCATAATCGAATCAGGAAGTAGAATGGAATCACTAAATCGGGGTTCAGGATCATATTCATTTTCAAGTTCTATTTCAGGAAAAGGAAAACTTGCTAAACTGTCAATCTCTTTTTCAAAATTTAGAGTTTGGGCAAGTTCAAATGGTTGTTCTGAAATGGAATCTTGATTTCCAAAACTACATGACTCTTCGGCTCTAACAGAATGGTTAGTGACATCAGAACTGGTCCAACGGTGAGAACGTAGAGATTCGACCATCATATCTATGTCACGATTACGAGTGTTTTGAGCCTGAGTCATGGATTCAAGCATCTTTTCATAGTTGATAGGTTCATTATTTTGATGAAAAGATGAAGAATTGTCTTGGAAGTGGTAGTGAAATTGTGAGTCCATCAGATCTTTAGATTTGTGTTTGGACTCACGCATACTCATTTCCATAATTGATGGTTTCCTATTTTGGACGGGTGGAACTGAGTATGAATCTTGAACATAATGTGGACTGGGTGGAGAAGGAGGGCAAGGTGGTTGGAAATTATGCTCGGGGGAGGTGAATCCCACTGACTCGGTGAAGAGTTGAAATCATTATGGAAATTATAGTTATTAGATGGGGGGTATGGGTCATATTGATTCGGATAAGACCAATCCGGCACACTAGGTTGGTCAAAGTTATGATATGCCGGGTTGGTAATATCCGAAAATGAAGTCGGTGTGTAATATGGATTATTATTGTAGTTGAAAAAATTATTATTGTAGTCCATATCACATAATAGACTAAAAAGAAAGAAAAACAAACAAATAAACAAACAAAAAAGAGAAAATTCTAGCCTAAGTTAGGGTAGACTTAGGACCTAGACGACTCCTAACTGGTTAGACTGTCCACGGGAGGTTTAATGTAGACTTTAACCACAAGCTAATCAGCCAGGTCAGGGCAAGGTTGGTGGGAGGTTTTCCGTCAAAGACGTTCCTTAATTAAATAACCACCAACCTTCGGGCTTTCGGCCCTCAATCCCTTTCCTAGACACTGATTTTGCAGGAGTTAGATTCCAACTTTTTTTCCCCTTAGGATAATCTCCTAATTGAGTCCGAGATGTCCCTAGGGCCAACGTCTACTCAATTTTAGTTTGGCTTGGGTTAGTGAGTGCTTGAAATGTGATTTTTGGGCTAAGGAAGGGTGATTAAATCCCCACCTTATCTTGTTAATGGGTTAGTGCCCTTAAGATCAATTTGTGCAAGTGTACAAGATATGTAAGATTCACTCAAAGCGATATAAATCAACCAAGAAGTGAGTCCTATGCTAAATGCAATGCATACGTACCTTGCTCCAGCACTCTTCAACAGTAAAAAAAATAAAGGAATTAAAAAGACACGTGCCTAAAATGCAAATGTCTAATCAAATTTTTTATCTTTTCAACAAATATTTTACTGTTGATTATTAGCAGGCTTATGTTATGGCATATAAGAAAAATTAAAGTTGCAGCAAACTAGAATTTTTTTAAACTAAGCAGCCCTGCAAAAAGCTGTTAGTAGTCAACTCTTCCTTGCCGCGGATCCGCGGCTTTTGCCGTGGAAACGCGGCAATTCAGAGGGTCCTTGGTCTCTGCTTTCTAGAGCAGAGGCCCAAGGCCACTTGTATGTCACTGCAATATTAATTTCCTGCTTTTATTGCCCTGTAACCTGCAACAAAGAAGAAAATTCGTTTAGTTCTAAAAAAATTTTAAAAAAATTCAGATTTCAATAAAAAACATGTTACCCTTCCCGGCAATGGCGCCAAAATTTGATTGAGGCAAAACCTGCACACAAAAGACGAAATTATAGAACTTGAGAAAAGAAGTGTGCAAGTGCTCAATTCTTCCCCTATAGCAAGTGGCTATGCGGGTCGTGATCCACAAGGAAGGTTTGCGATGGAAGCTTTACAGTTCTTTATTGAAATCGTTAAGAAAATAAGCGAAAGTTCTTCTCTGTTTTAAAGTTATAAAAATGGAAAAAGAAAGTATAGTTAAAGTTAGTAGAAATTGGAACATGAAGAAGTTGGAAAATTTAGAAAACAAAAGAAAGCGATTATGTACAATGAAGTGGAAAGAAGAATGAAAACGATTTGGAAGAAGTGGTTGGTGATCTAAACTAAGAAAGAAAACAAAGAAAGAAAAGTGAAGAGATACTTACCTAGGTTGATTGATGACTTACTTGGAAACCTTTTTGCAAGTTCTACCTTTTTTCTTCGGAGGCGTTCAACGCATAGATCATAAACTCGAGCTCGGTCCCCGTGCACATTATATCGTCAAGCATAAGAAGAACGAAGTGATGCGAATCTTGGAAGAGGAGAATGTCTTCATGAACCATCGCTGGCTCTCACGTAGCTTAGTTATACTTGCTTTGGAATTCACTTGTAAAACTCAACAAATACAACCAAGGTAAAGTAGAAGAGGAAGAGGAAAGCAGAACAAATGTAAAGTAAAGCAGAATAGAAAACAAACAAAGCATTTACCTTTATTACTTGCTGAGACAATGAAAGAAAGGAGTAGGGTACATCGTCGGTGTCACTCTCAACATCAGCCCCTCTCTCTTACTTACATGAATCTTCTTCTACCCTAAGTTACATACAAATTACATAACAAGAAAAGAAAAACCTAAACTACAAAGAACTAAAACTAGGCTAAATCCTAATCTGCATTGACCACCATTTTCAGTGCACATAATGGCCTTTTATAGGCAGAAAACCCAACCACCAAGATCCCGGGGAGGTCGGGGGAGTTCACGCTCCCCTAACTCCCCAGGATTGCCGCGGAAACGCGGCCCAAGCCACGTTTTCGCGGCCAGGGTGTGGCCAGATGGCCACACCCTGTTGGTGGGTCTCTCCGGGGGTTTCTTCTGGCTTTATCCTTTGTTGGTTTTGTCGTTTGAGCTCCAGATTCTGACGAAATGGCCTTGGATTCTTGGCTTTAACCGATCGATTCTGAGAGGATTCTTCTCAACTGGTTTCAACCTCTTGATTTTGCCCTGATTTTATGTGTACGAATTAACTCTGATTTAATTCAGAATTCTGGTGGGCTTTTGGGCTCATTTCTCTTCATCTCCTTAAGGATTGGGGCTTGCAAATAAATCAAACAAATAATTAGGACAATGCAGGCTTTTATTTTAAAATAGGTATGGAAATGTGACATTAAATATGCAATATTAGTGACCAACCACACCCCCATACCTATCTTTTGCTCGTCCTCGAGCAAAACAACTAAACTATACTAGAGATTATTAGACCAGTTTCGCAGGTCGCGCGATTGCACTGAGCATGTGCAACAAGCCGTTAAACCTTTAGGTTCCCCCTAGAGGACGAGTTTTGTCTCGTGAGGGTTTTCAGCGGATTGCACCCACAAAATCCATAAAGAAAGAGAAATAAAGAATTAGTATTTTCGAAAAGCATTTTGAAAGAGAAAAATATTTGAAATATGATTGTAAGATCTAAGCAATCTATAAGTTATAGGAAAGCCGAATTTTTCATTCCTAAACTTAGTCTCTATTCAAAAATTTGTTATCAATCAAAATAAGGAGTCAAATTGTGCTTCTCATCTAGTCTATTACTTTACCTTAAGTCATATGCACCTTGTGAATGTGAAAATTTTGACTAAGGGTTCATTAACTCTAACTCTTATGCCTTATTATTATATATATATATATATATGTTGTTATTATTTTTTTTCTTTTTTTTTGTGGTATTATTCCTTAGTTTTATTAGGCTTTCTAATCTGCCCATGTAACGAGCCTTTAATCGATGACTCCCAAACCAAACGGTCTTAGGGCACCAGGTGAGAAAACACCCCCAAGGACTTAAGGACTCGAGCAAATAAGGCCACAAAACTAAGGATTTTATTATATGAACCTCTTTTAGGCGTGAATACTTATGCTTTATTAGGCACAAATACCCAGCTTAATCAGAGGATTTTTCTTTTCAAACTTATCTAATCATCTTTCGCATAAATACCAAGGCTTGCTTAGGCCAAAAGCACCTAGCTAGTCAATAATTAGACTTTTTTTTTTTTTTTCAAACTCATCTAATTATCTTTTGCATAAATACTAAGGCTTTCTTAGGCCAAAGCACCTAGCTAATCAATAATTAGATTTGTTTATATATATATTTTTTATAAGGCATAAGAATCTTTGTTTTTGAACCCTAAGTGTGTAAGTGTATGAAGTGTGCATATTTCATCAAGGTAAAGATCAAGACTAAATTACTTTGACAAATTATCTTCCTAACTCTATAAATCAAACAAATAATCTTATTTTGACCAAGTATAAGAAATCCTAATTAGGATTTTCCTATTCCTTAAGATTAACTTAATTTCTTACAAAAATAAGTCAAAATATTGTTTCTATTTTTCAAAAAGTTTTTTAAAAGTAAAGAAAAATGTTAATTTTTTTTTATTTTAAAGAAAAAGAAAAGTTATGTTAGACCCTCCCCCACACCTATCTCATGCATTGTCCTCAATGTATGAATTAATGCATAGATGCATGAAAAAGAAGAAAGGGAAGGAAAGTGTTACCTTATGGTGGTGGTTCCGGTGGTGGTCTGATTGGTCCACGAAACGCGACCCAATCAACTTTTCTTGGGTCTCGGAGGAACCCACCAGCACTATCTTTAATATAACCCATTAAAAAGATATATCCATGAAGGATTTTTATTAAATATTTGACCCCATCTAATTTCCATATTCCATAATTGATTTCGGAGTCAAATTTGTCAACCACCTCGTCCCAGAAAGGAGTATGAAATGATAGAATGATTGACTTGGACTCAGGAAGTACAGGAACTAATACCGACTCAGGAAGGTAACTTAAGTCAAGTAAAGGTTCAAGAGTCGAAATAGGTTCAGAAATTGGGTCCAAGTCAAGAAGTTGAAACTCCAATCCACATGTATTTTCCAACAATGGAACGTGACCTAATATGGGTGATTCCAGTTCAGGAATGATAGGTGGAGGAATCAAAACTGACTCTAAAATATTACTCAAGTTTGGTAACAAAACGGGAGTCAAGATTGATTCAGAAAGTTGAACTGGATCACAGATTTGAGAATCTAGGTCACATATCTCATTGAGTTCAATATCAAAAAATTGAGAACTTGCCAATTTGTCAATAGGATCTTCAAAAGTGTATAATTGGTCAAGTTCAATATGATCCTCAAAGATGGGTGATTCAATTTCATTATGAATTAGTACAGGATCCAGTGTTGACTCCGGGACAAGATCGAAATCAGGTAAAGATACCGGAGTCATAATCGAATCAGGAAGTAGAATGGAATCACTAAATCGGGGTTCAGGATTATATTCATTTTCAAGTTCTATTTCAGGAAAAGGAAAACTTGCTAAACTGTCAATCTCTTTTTCAAAATTTGGAGTTTGGGCAAGTTCAAATGGTTGTTCTGAAATGGAATCTTGATTTCCAAAACTACATGACTCATCGGCTCTAACAGAATGGTTAGTGACATCAGAACTGGTCCAACGGTGAGAACGTAGAGATTCGACCATCATATCTATGTCACGATTACGAGTGTTTTGAGCCTGAGTAATGGATTCAAGCATCTTTTCATAGTTGATAGGTTCATTGTTTTGATGAAAAGTTGAAGAATTGTCTTGAAAGTGGTAGTGAAATTGTGAGTCCATCAGATCTTTGGATTTGTGTTTGGACTCACGCATACTCATTTCCATAATTGATGGTTTCCTATTTTGGACGGGTGGAACTGAGTATGAATCTTGAACATAATGTGGACTGGGTGGAGAAGGAGGGCAAGGTGGTTGGAAATTATGCTCGGGGGAGGTGAATCTCCACTGACTCGGTGAAGAGTTGAAATCATTATGGAAATTATAGTTATTAGATGGGGGTATGGGTCATATTGATTCGGATAAGACCAATCCGGCACACTAGGTTGGTCAAAGTTATGATATGCCGGGTTGGTAATATCCGAAAATGAAGTCGGTGTGTAATATGGATTATTATTGTAGTTGAAAAAATTATTATTGTAGTCCATATCACACAATAGAATACAAACAAAGAAAAACAAACAAATAAACAAACAAAAAAGAGAAAATTCTAGCCTAAGTTAGGGTAGACTTAGGACCTAGACGACTCCTAACTGGTTAGACTGTCCACGGGAGGTCTAATGTAGACTTTAACCACAAGCTAATCAGCCAGGTCAGGGCAAGGTTGGTGGGAGGTTTTCCGTCAAAGACCTTCCTTAATTAAATAACCACCAACCTTCGGGCTTTCGGCCCTCAATCCCTTTCCTAGACACTGATTTTGCAGGAGTTAGATTCTAACATTTTTCCCCCTTAGGATAATCTCCTAATTGAGTCCGAGATGTCCCTAGGGCCAACGTCTACTCAATTTTAGTTAGGCTTGGGTTAGTGAGTGCTTGAAATGTGATTTTTGGGCTAAGGAAGGGTGATTAAATCCCTACCTTATCTTATTAATGGGTTAGTGCCCTTAAGATCAATTTGTGCAAGTGTACAAGATATGTAAGATTCACTCAAAGCGATATAAATCAACCAAGAAGTGAGTCCTATGCTAAATGCAATGCATACGTACCTTGCTCCAGCACTCTTCAACAGTAAAAAAAATAAAGGAATTAAAAAGACACGTGCCTAAAATGCAAATGTCTAATCAAATTTTTTATCTTTTCAACAAATATTTTACTGTTGATTATTAGCAGGCTTATGTTATGGCATATAAGAAAAATTAAAGTTGCAGCAAACTAGAATTTTTTTAAACTAAGCAGCCCTGCAAAAAGCTGTTAGTAGTCAACTCTTCCTTGCCGCGGATCCGCGGCTTTTGCCGTGGAAACGCGGCAATTCAGAGGGTCCTTGGTCTCTGCTTTCGAGAGCAGAGGCCCAAGGCCACTTGTATGTCACTGCAATATTAATTTCCTGCTTTTATTGCCCTGTAACTTGCAACAGAGAAGAAAATTCGTTTAGTTCTAAAAAAATTTCAAAAAAAATTCAGATTTCAATAAAAAACATGTTACCCTCCCCGGCAACGGCGCCAAAATTTGTTTGAGGCAAAACCTGCACACAAAATACAAAATTATAGAACTTGAGAAAAGAAGTGTGCAAGTGCTCAATTCTTCCGCTATAGCAAGTGGCTATGCGGGTCGTGATCCACAAGGAGGGTTTGCGATGGAAGCTTTACAGTTCTTTATTGAAATCGTTAAGAAAATAAGCGAAAGTTCTTCTCTGTTTTAAAGTTATAAAAATGGAAAAAGAAAGTATAGTTAAAGTTAGTAGAAATTGGAAGATGAAGAAGTTGGAAAATTCAGAAAACAAAAGAAAGCGATTATGTACAATGAAGTGGAAAGAAGAATGAAAACGATTTGGCAGAAGTGGTTGGTGATCTAAACTAAGAAATAAAAGAAAGAAAGAAAAGTGAAGAGATACTTACCTAGGTTGATTGATGACTTACTTGGAAACCTTTTTGCAAGTTCTACCTTTTTTCTTCGGAGGCGTTCAACGCATAGATCATAAACTCGAGCTCGGTCCCCGTGCACATTATATCGTCAAGCATAAGAAGAACGAAGTGATGCGAATCTTGGAAGAGGAGAACGTCTTCATGAACTATCGCTGGCTCTCACGTAGCTTAGTTATACTTGCTTTGGAATTCACTTGTAAAACTCAACAAATACAACCAAGGTAAAGCAGAAGAGGAAGAGGAAAGCAAAACAAATGTAGAGTAAAGCAGAATAGAAAACAAACAAAGCATTTACCTTTATTACTTGCTGAGACAATGAAAGAAAGGAGTAGAGTACATCGTCTGTGTCACTCTCAACATCAGCCCCTCTCTCTTACTTACATGAATCTTCTTCTACCCTAAGTTACATACAAATTACATAACAAGAAAAGAAAAACCTAAACTACAAAGAACTAAAACTAGGCTAAATCCTAATCTGCATTGACCACCATTTTCAGTGCACATAATGGCCTTTTATAGGCAGAAAACCCAACCACCAAGATCCCGGGGAGGTCGGGGAGTTCACGCTCCCCCTAACTCCCCAGAATTGCCGCGGAAATGCGGCCCAAGCCACGTTTCCGCGGCCAGGGTGTGGCCAGATGGCCACACCCTGTTGGTGGGTCTCTCCGGGGGTTTCTTCTGGCTTTATCCTTTGTTGGTTTTGTCGTTTGAGCTCCAGATTCTGACGAATTGGCCTTGGATTCTTGGCTTTAACCGATCGATTCTGAGAGGATTCTTCTCAACCGGTTTCAACCTCTTGATTTTGTCCTGATTTTATGTGTACGAATTAACTCTGATTTAATTCAGAATTCTGGTGGGCTTTTGGCCTCATTTCTCTTCATCTCCTTAAGGATTGGGGCTTGCAAATAAATCAAACAAATAATTAGGACAATGCAGGCTTTTATTCTAAAATAAGTATGAAAATGTGACATTAAATATGAAACATTAGTGACCAATCAGGCACTCTTATATCATAATAAATGTCATATAAACTATCAGAGAATGAACTAAGAACCCTATAGAGACAATGATAGTCTTCTCAAGTTTCAAATAGATGATGAAGGAGGGAGTTGAAGGAGGAGTTTCAGCAGGTGATGATTGTGCACATGATGGTTTAAGTGAAGGTGCAGAAATTGAATCATCTATGGCTAAAATCAGTCCTAAAATGGTCAAGCAGTACTTTATCTAGTTTGCCCTCCTCTTAAAATATGTGCCATAGAATTTCCCAGGTTTCACACTCCTAGAGTGGTCAGGATTGGCCATAATGATAGTAAGAAGCTACCTGAATTATGTATTCCAAGTAATTAAGGATGTCAGAATTTAATTTAAGAGGTAGCTTTAAACAAAAATACTTGTAGGATAGTGTGATAAGTGATCTTGCAAGATAAAATAATTACAGCTAGAAATACAGAGCAGTAAATAGTCTAGATAATAAAGTCACACTTTTAAAAATTAAGCACTTATTTCAGGTTAATTTTTAGACTATTTTAGCATGAATAGATATAATCAGATAGGACACAAAATTTAGACAAGTATCAAAACAATTTATAGCATGTAGGTATTGTAAGAAACTTAATCTAATCTTGTCCTAATCAAATAGCGGGAACAATTATTGCATGAAAAATAAGGAACAATAATTATAACTTTTGATCCTTTAGATTGTTTGTTGAAATTGTGCTATTTCTTAAAAAAACAAGCTCAATAATCTTGACAAAACAAATTAAATTAAACTAAACTTTCTAGCATGCTGCTGCAAAATTAAAACATAATATAAATATAGACTTATCTGGAATGAGGAATGCAGTAGCATAGTCGCTGCCCTAAAGGGTCAAGAGCTCATCTCCTTATCCGGATGTTGATTCGGTTTTATCCAGTAGTGGTAAAAGAATCTCCTAGAATCACCAGCAATTGTCCTAGACAATAGGCAAAGCCTCTTGCTTAGACAAATAATTGTTACCCAAAAAATTGAAATAAATATTGAAAAAATATGACAGTGGGAGAAAGAAGAATGTAGTTGTAGGCTCAGTTTTCTGTATATATGAGAATGAACAAAGAAAGGCACTATTTCTAGGTACATAGCATTATCTGTTACTAACAGCCTCCGCTCAAATCAAGCGCACACTCAGATTTGATGTAATTAATTTGCAACAACTAAACACATTAGCAGATCCGCTTTTATCGGGTCAAAAAATAGTAATTTTGAAGTACTCAAGAGAGTGAGACAAAGATCGGGAACAGTCTGAGTCCAAGTACTGGGGTTCACTCCGAGATCAAGTGCTCAGGGTCGCTCTGAGATCTCTCAGATCCAAGTACTTTGGAAGATTCTGAGTCCTCGACGTCCACTCCGAGTCTAAGTGCTCGGGAATCACACCACGTCTCCAAATGCTCAAGAATAATTCCAAGTCCAAATACTCAATTACTTTGCCCAGAAGTTCAGAGTTAGCTCCGAATATAAAAATAAAAAATTTAGAGGTCCAAAAACCCCCTGAACAGAGTTGCATTCGTGTCTGCAGATCGTGAGCACGCCGCGCTACCCAAACCCGATCCAGGCCCGGGTTGGTTCGGCGTGTGTGTGCACATGTGGAAAGGTGGCCCATGACTTAACATTTATAACAATTGTCAATGAAAGAGTTGGTATATAAACCACTCAACTTTTTTTGATGTATCCAACGTGGGACTAAATATCAAAGCCAAATAGAGGGAAACTCAAGTTTTCCCTTCAAATCCAAATACACATCCAACAAGTTAGTGAATGGTTTTATCATTTAAATGAGATTGATTGAGTTATTTTTTTAAAAAATAGGTAAGTAATAGGTTAGAAAAAAGAATATTCTCTTTTCTTTCTAAAAAGGTCATAAAACATGACTAAATTTTATGATATATAAGATTTAGAGAGTAAATTAATGATGTGAATGATTTTGGAGGTATTTTTCAAAATAGAGAAAGGGTTTATTTTCCATTGTTCTCACCGACTTTACTTTTATTCAATTTTTACCTTCTTACTTTCAACATTAAAGTGTATCACATGGCTAATATCTCAATTTAATTACTACTTCCTTTTTAACTCTTATCAGATTGTAGTGTATCTTCTTTTTTTTTTTGGTAGAATTTATCATTTTCTATAAAATTTTCATTCTTGCTGAATGAATTATTTTGCAACGCAGAATCACGAAGCGAAGAATAAGTAGAAGAGTAAAAGAAGGGTGTAAGAATTGATAAAAAGAGGAGTTGTAATCCTCTCTCTTGCACATCTCAATGATAAAAGCCCCATCTTTCTTCTTTTTAATTCATCTACATTGGAAATATAGATACAGTAGACATTTGATGTGAACAGCTTGTCATGCCCTTGGTGTGTATATCAGTGTAAGAAGAGACACATCAACATCCATGTGGTTCGATTAGTTGATTAAGAATGAGTTTTAATGTAGTCTTTATTTTACTTGAGTGGCTTTTCTCTCTTATATTTATTCGTCTTCTAGTCTCATATTGGATTTGGGAACTCTCTATTATTTTTGTAAAGGTTATTTAAAAGTCCTTTCTCTAGTTAATAAAATTAATACACAATTAATTTTATAAAAACAACTGTGAGTGATTCTTTTCTATTTCAAAATTCTCTTCAGGTGTGTAAAATCTTAAGAAATCCTAATTTAGAAGGGTGAACCCCTAACTAGCCCTATCGCACCACCACTAACTACCTCTCACCATCTAACATTAACCCCAAATTTTCTAATCATGGTCATTTATTTGTAGGGTCTTGATAATTAATCTCTAGGATTTATCTGACTTACTGATGTCCACATATTTGTGAGATTATTTACACTTATGACTTGTGATTCATTACTTTTTGATATTGATTATAGAAGCATTGCCTGTATAACCTAGCTATTATCTTTATTTTGCTCATAATTGAAATTGCTTAGCATACGCATACTTTTTTTGTTAACTCCATCCGTTAGCATTATTAGTTTAATCTTTCCTGCCTGAAGATCGTAGCTTATTGGTGAAACATAGTTTTGATAATTTTATCACTGATTTCCTATTACATGAACACATTTCACTTCATTTTAGTATCAGAGCATGATTAGCGTAGGATTTGCATCATTTTAGCATCTAATTAAGCTATTACCCTCTTGACTCATGGTTGGACAACCTGAGTTGACGCCTGCCACATTAAAGAAGACTAAGGGAATTAAGCTACTCATTGCAAAGGCTCAATCGAGAACTGAAAAAAGGTGCCCCATTTATGATTCTCATAGTTAGTGAAGTTGTAAAGGAGTCTTATTGCACTATTCCTCTTAAAGTCACTATCATGATTAAGGAGTTTAATGATTAAGGTAGAGATTTTCGTATGCGATTGATCAAACAATCGACCAGAGATTTTACTATGCAATTGATCGAACGGTCGATCTCAGACCACAAGCAAAAGGGGTCTACCTAGAATAATACCGATTGTAAAGATTTAGTCAGCAAACAGATGTAGACATGGATTTTTACGTGAAACCCAGGATGGGAAAAATCACAGGATGAGTGAGGAAAGATTCACTATCTTTTGTGGGTTACAAGAGGGTTTTCTCTTTACAAGTATTCGTCTGCTTTTCCTTCTTCATCTTCTCTTCTTTTTTTCCTCCTTTGTGGAGGAGTGTTGGTCTGTAAGTAAGTTGTTTGGTGTAACTGATGGTGCAGATCCTTCTTCATGATTCATGATCCGCGGTTAAGATCCTTCCATATTTGTTTAGATTGTCATACTTCATTGTTGGGATTATCATGCCGAGATATCTGCCACCATCCATGATCGTCCCCACTGGAATAGAGGGTATTTAGAACATGGGGATTTCATGGTAGGCGTAACCATTCTTGTGATCCAGAAGCCTTGCTGTTGAGATGTATCTAGTTAAAGTCAGGGTGAGAAGGGACTCGGGTCCTCTTCTCATAGTTGGGATTGTTGGCCCAAAGGCCCATCGCTCTAGTTTTGAGATGATTAACTCATGTAGTTATAGTACTAATAATCTTATGTTTAATTAGTCTCAGATATTTGATCAAGATATTAGTAGGTGATTAGCTTCAACAAAGGAGTTTTGGGAGTTAACACATGTGGATTCAAGAGCTCGCGCGTCAAGATCGCATCTAGCACTCGGTTGGAGTCAAGCTATTTGGATCGTGTTTGGATCGAGTCGTCTTGAAGATGAAGATCGACAAGAAGACTTCGGCTTGTTTAAGTTTAGTTTGTGTTTAGATCTTGTGTAAAGATAGATAGTCTTGATATGCTCAAGTTCACACGCAAACAAGTTTGATATGTTTGGTTTTTGGTTTAACCGGTTTTAGTTTTTATATAAACATATATATGGTTTTCATGAATAGATAGAATCTAAACAAGTTTACATGGTTTAATGTATATTGGATTTGATCTATATACCTGCATGCTTCACATATTTAGAAAAACTTATTTTGAGGATCCTATTCATGAGTGTGGAGTTTTGTATTTAACAAAACTTATTTTTGGATTTTATGTCTAAAACATAGATATATCTATTACATGTGTATTGGATTCTATCCATACATAATATGCTTCAAAAAGAGTTTAAATATCTTGTTTTTGTATTTATAAAAGTTTGATAAAAATTGGATTTCCATTTCAAAGTTTGGTTTTTGAAAAAAACGATTTTTGGTTTAAAGCCAAATTTCTATATCACAAAATTAGTTCAAATAATTTATAATATGTGTTAATTTTTGGTCACACACATTTGTTATTCAAAAATTTAACAAGAACTTATTTTTTGGAATTTATGTGATTTTATGAGATTTAATTGGTATTAAATAACCTAAGTTTTCAGTCCTAAAATTTCAGCCAGACTCAGCTGGCGGTCGATCGGACGGTCGATCTGACCAGGAGTCGGTCGACCGGGCCAGTTGACCGATGTGCACGAGACGTGCACAAAAGGCCAGCCTACACGGCCAGTCAACCGCACGGTCGACCGACTGTAAGCACCCAACTGTCGGGTGCAGCCGGTCGACCGGGCGGTCGACCGACAGGCACAATGGTTAGAAATATGACCGTTGCGCCAGTCGACCAGAAGGGCATTTCTGCCCTTTCCTGCTGCCAACGGGCAGATTTTTTTGAGATTCTTATAAATAAGCAATCTCTTGGGCTGATTTCACCAAGAATTTTTAGAACTTCTCTTCCCATCTTATAAGAGTTTTTCAGCCAGTTTAAAAGAGTTTTGTGGTTAAAATATTTATCTTTTTATTTGTTTTCAAGGGTTGGAAAAATCAAGAAAAAATAGAGTATTTGAGAAATTGGTTTTGATCTTCATTCTATCTTCTTCTAGTATTTTTCCCAAGTGTTTTTCTTTGTGATTTATTTTTCAAGCACCTTGTTTTCTCACACTTGAACTATCATCTCTATCCTATCTATAGGATCTTGTTTTTGTGAAAAATTGGTTTGTGGTCTATTGAGATCACCAAAGGTTGTTTGTGGTCTTTGAGAGCACCAAGATTGTAACTTTCTCTTTGCTTTGGTTTGTGCCTATCCCTCTAAGTGTAGAGGAGGTTGAGCATTGGGTTTGTTGTTATCCCTCGTGTAGAAGTGATTGTGGTGAAGTATTGGCTTAATGCCTTATCCCTCTTGTGTGAGGTGATTGTTGTTTGGCTTTGTGCCCATCCCTCTAAGTGTAGAGGTGATTGTTGTTGTGCCTAGCCTCTTGTGTGGAGGTTATTTTGTTGGAGAGAGGAGTTGTGCACTCCTAAGTTTGTACTACCAAATCCTCGGTGGAGGTTCCCTGTGTGGGAGGTCCTGTGTGGACATAGTGGAAATCCTTCTGTATGAAGGCAGGGACTAGAGCAGTGGCTCGAACCTCAAAACATATCTCGGTGTTTGCGTTTGATCCACTATCTCTAAATTCTCTCTTTTATATCTTGCATTGCATCATATTGTTCATATCATATATATGCTTGGTATTGATTGTGTGCCATACTTGTGTTGAACCAAGAGAGCTTCATATAGCACCTCAACTCTTATTTAGAGGAATTTAGAGGAGTTGAGTCCAGAGCCCCTCATCGGGAATTCGGCTACACTCTTTAGTTACACATAATGTGTTGCAATAAGTTTTTAATTCTGCATCATTTTACATTAGATTAGCCATATACCTATTCACCCCCCTCTAGGTGTATTTTCAATTGATATCATAGTCTGCGCTCCTGATATTAGGTTTAACCGCCTAGGAGTGAGATCTTGGATTGCTAATCTACATTTGCATTTGCACACATATAGTCTATACACTCATGGATTTCATAACCCATCCCATGTATGATGTTACCAACATTGACATGTGGAAATATAAGATGAGTATGTACCTTAAAATCCTAGGAATGCATGTCTATCTTGCCACTACCAAGAAAATCTATTTTGGTAATGCCAAGTACATTGAGGCTTATGCACAAGCCCTAGATGCACTAAAGCATTCACTTAGCAAAGAATATTTATCTATAGTTTCTCATTGTGATTCCACTTTTGCAGTGTGGAACACATTGACATCTCCCGAGCTACAAATGACAAACATTATGGAGAAAGATCTAATGGAGATGAGTCCGAACAAGCTTGCTACATGGTCCAAGGGAATGACTCTCTTGAGGTACATTCAGAAACTCAACTAGATGATAGTGCTAGTTCTTCAGGAGATGACTATATGGATGCTGATGCTTTAAATGAAGAACTTTCATTATTTTGTGAAAACTTACTTGAAAAATATAAACTTTTGAAAAAGAAAAATTTTGCATTAAAAGAAGAAAATAAAAATTTATCTTCTAAACTTGATATGATTTTGCAAGAGAGGGATGAGATTTTGAGAGAAAGGGACTCCTTGAAATCAAAACTTGACCTTGCCCTAAATGAAAATAAAATTTTAAAGAATAAAAATGATTGTGATAATGTTTTGAAGAAAAATGAGGTTTTGTCTTCAAAACTCGATATTGCTTTAAAAGAGAACAATTCTTTTAAAAATAAAATTGCTTTTCAAAAGAATTGGCTTTGGTTCAAATGAAAATAAATCTTTGAAAAATAATTTAAATTAACATGTTTGCCATGCTACTATAACTTCACCATCTAGTGTTCCTATTGCATACTCCACCTCTTCTTCTAATGTTGAAAATTATATAATTATGTTAAAGAAGAGTGTTGATTATTTGCTCCACTTTGAGCCAATGTGCCATGAACCACACGTTTGAAATTCATGTTTCGCAAGAAACATGCTTCTCATATGCATGCACACTATACACGTCATACATATGCTCATCATGCTCATACACATGATTCTATGTATGCTCATGTGTACACTTGTACACATTGTGGACGTAGGGCCACCTTGTAAAGTTTTGTTATGATGGGATGCATACTTCAAATTTTACAAATAAATTTGTCTGGGCTAGAAAAGGTGCTCACTCCCATAGACCCAATAAGGTATGTGTACCAAAATCCACTCCTATTGAATTTGATGTAGGTGTGGGCTTTCACATGACGTGAGAGGTATTGGTGCCTTGATGGTGAATGTGTTTCGAGCTATATGGTGACACTATTGGATGCATCACTTTCAAGGAAAGTTTGGTGGGAGATCATCATGATTTGGAGACCTAGATATTGGCCCTATTGGTTTTGGTAACTATCTCTAACTCCTATTAATGTTGACATGCTTTCATATTATTGATTTTTAGCATGTCTTGGTTTTCAATGTTCATTTTATTAGATGCAATGTAAATTAGACATGTAATATACATGAATAGTTTTTTGAGAGACACCCATGTTCAAATGGATTTACATCTTTTGTATTCTCACTACAGTTTAGCTATTGTGAATATCCTAGTCTAAAGCATGTGCATTTAACATAATGATCATATTGGATTATGTTTTCTTTTATGCTTCATGTTTTGATTACTTGTTTAGATGTAGTTTTCATTAAAACTTGTATTTATACTTGTACGACTAGTGAGCCACATTTGAATATTATATATTTATGCTATGTTGCTCGTTTTACCCATTAGATGTACTTGTATAGCCTAGTTTTGATGATTCTTGCATTTTAACTTGTACTCCCTACTTTGGTAAATGTTTTCATAAAAATGTGTTTAGCTTCATGTATTATGTTAATTTTGTCTAAAACTATTAGATATACGTGTCTATCCTAGAGTCTCTTACTTTTTATGCAAAACTATTGTGGACTGACTTGTGTTTGGATATGTATGTATACTTCTAATTTAGACAAAACATACATATGCTATGAAGTTTATATTATTTTGATGAAAATTAAATTTTTATGTTTTTCATGATTATGAAGAAAATTCATTAAGCTTCATTGCCTATTTTCATGATTTGTGTTGAATACATGATTCTTACACTCACATTATTTTTGTTTACTCATGATTTTTTTATTTCATAAGCATATATATGCTTTATTGCTATTTGAGTGTCGATGATCGTGTGACTTACATGTTTTCATGGATATATTCATGTTTTATTCTTTACTTGAAGGATTTCGTACTAGTTTTCAAAATTATCCTTAAACTAGTCTTCATTATTCATATGGTAGCGATTTTAAAACTATGCTAAAATATTTTAAAACTATATTTTTGAAAATCCCTACAATCCGAGGGCGGATAGTTGGGAGACCATGCCTTGTATGTTTTAAAGACTATCTACATTAAAGGGAGGTAGTTATGAGATATACTTGATTTTATTGAAAATCCTAATTTTGTATACTCATATGTATTTTTCTTATATATTATGCTTCAAACTTCAATAGTATCAATTTTAATTGGTATATTCATTCTCATACATATATATGATTTGATTGTGCTTACAATATCTTTACATCTCAAAGTACAAATTATGTTTATGCTAAGCTTGACCTAATTTTAAATGGTAATTGTATCTTAATGAGCTTATGCATTATTTTCAATTGGTATTTCAATTGCTAATCATTTCAATTGGTATTTCAATTGATATCAAAATATACTTCATATTTTACCTTTCAATTGGTATCAAAAATTTTACAAGATATTTCATTGGTATCAAAAACTTACAATGTTTCATTTTTAATTGGTATCAAAATTTACTATTGGTATCTAAAATTTGTTTTTCAATTGGTATAATCTATTGGTACTTTAAAAATATTTTTTCAAGTGGTAACAACTTTTGTTTTGTCAACTACAATTTAATTTCATTGGAATCAAAATTTATTTTGTTGACTTTAAGAAAATTCAAAAAATTATTTTAAAAGTGATTTCAAAATGTTTTGATATGTATTGCTTATATGTAAGGGGAGCTTAGCTTCTCCTCTATATATAGATTCATGCTGAGTGTATCTCACATTGAGGAGCTTGACCTCTCTTCTTTATGTGATACACGTGTGTAGGGAAGCTTAACATCTCTACTTATATATTGTATATTATGCTTTATCTGAGTTAGGTTTAGTCATCCCTTCTTTATATAATGCATGTATGCAGGGGGAGCTAACTTACCGTCTCTCCTCTTCATGAATGTATATCGCATATACATCTTTATTATTTGATTTGTCCTCACCCCTTTGTTAATGAATTGACAAAAAGGAGGAGAAGAATTTGGTGAGTTTATATATGCATGTTTTATATCTCTATTTATGCATATATGTTTCGATTAGTTTCTACACTTTATTGAATATCTTTATTGTTTATTGCTATGCATGAGTTAAGAGGGAGCTTCTATGAAGCTTAACTTTAATCCATGCATATATAACTCCATGAGTTTTGTCATCATCAAAAAAGGGGAGATTGTTGGCCCAAAGGCCCATCGCTCTAGTTTTGATGATGATTAACTCATATAGTTATAGTACTAATGATCTTATGTTTAATTAGTTTCAGATATTTGATTAGGTCTTAGTAGGTAATTAGCTTCAAGAAAAGAGTTTTGGGAGCTAACACATGTGGATTCAAGAGCTCGTGCGTCAAGATCGCATCTAGCACTCGGTTGGAGTCAAGCTCTTAGGATCGTGTTTGGATCGAGTCGTCTTGAAGATGAAGATCGGCAAGAAGACTTCGGTTTGTTTAAGTATAGTTTGTGTTTAGATCTTGTGTAAAGATAGATAGCATTGATATGCTCAAGTTCACACGCACACAAGTTTGATATGTTTGGTTTTTGATTTAACCAGTTTTGGTTTTTATATAGACATTTATATGGTTTTCATGAATAGATAAAATCAAAACAAATTTACATGGTTTAATGTATATTGGATTTGATCTATATACATGCATGCTTTACATATTTAGAAAAACTTATTTTGAGAATCCTATTCATGTGTTTGGAGTTTTGTATTTAACAAATCTTATTTTTGGATTTCATGTCTAAAACATAGATATATCTATTACATGTGTATTGAATTCTATCCATACACAATATGCTTCAAAAGAGTTTAAATATCATGTTTTTGTATTTATACAAGTTTTATAAAAATCAGATTTCCATTTCAAAGTTTGGTTTTTGGAGAATATGATTTTTGGTTTAAAGTCAAATTTTTGTATCACAAAAATAGTTCAAATAGTTTATAATATGTGTTGATTTTTGGTCACACATATTTGTTATTCAAAGATTTTACAAGAACTTATTTTTGTGGAATTTATATGATTTTATGAGATTTAATTGGTATTAAATAACCTAAGTTTTCAGTCCCAGAATTTCAGCCAGACTCAGCTGGCGGTCGACCGGACCAGGAGTCAGTCGACCAGGCCGATCGGCCGATGTGCACGAGACGTGCACAAAAGGCCAGCCTACACGGCCGGTCGACCGACTGTAAGGACCCAACTGTCGGGTGCGGCCGGTCGACCGGGCGGTCGACCGACGGCACAATGGTCAGAAATATGACCATTGCGCCGGTCGACCGGGCGATCGACCGGAAGGGCATTTCTGCCCTTTCCTACTGCCAACGGGCAGATTTTTTTGAGAGGCTTATAAATAAGCCATCTCTTGGGCTGATTTCACCAAAAATTTTTAGAGCTCTCTTCCCATCTTATAAGAGTTTTTCAGCAAGTTTAAAAGAGTTTTTGTGGTTAAAAGATTTATCTTTTTATTTGTTTTCAATGGTTGAAAAAATCAAGGAAAGATAGAGTATTTGGGAAATTAGTTTTGATCTTCATTTCTACCTTCTTCTAGTATTTTTCCCAAGTGTTTTTCTTTGTGATTTGTTTTCCAAGCACCTTATTTTCTCACACTTGAGCTATCATCTCTATCCTATCTATAGGATCTTGTTTTTGTGGGAAAAATGGTTTGTGGTCTATTGAGATCACCAAAGGTTGTTTGTGGTCTTTGAGATCACCAAGATTGTAATTTGCTCTTTGCTTTGGTTTGTGCCTATCCCTCTAAGTGTAGAGGAGGTTGAGCATTGGGTTTGTTGTTATCTCTTTTGTGTAGAGGTGATTGTAGTAGAGTATTGGCTTAGTGCCTTATCCCTCTTGTGTGAGGTAATTGTTGTTTGGCTTTGTGCCTATCCCTTAAAGTGTAAAGGTAATTGTTGTTGTGCCTAGTCTCTTGTGTGGAGGTTATTTTGTTGGAGAGAGGAGTTGTGTACTCCTAAGTTTGTATTACCAAATCCTCGGTGGAGATTCCCTGTGTGGGAGGTCCTGTGTGGACATAGTGGAAATCTGATTGCACACATTTATTGTATTATTCTTTATTACTTTTTCACATTTATCATATAATAAATATGCTAAATTTCTTATCTTAAATGTCTATTTTGTAGAAGATAATCATGGGTAGAAAGAGAATAAAATCAAATAAATATCAGTCAAATTCAGATTTAACTAGATCTATTTGGTTAGAGGAGGATGATCCCAAATCCAATTGGTTAAATTCAGTTTTTGGTAAATCGAGTGGTTAAATTTAAAGATCAACCGAGGATAACGTCAAATACAGAGTCCAAATCCAAAGGCATAAATGGATAAAGAGAAGACCAATGGATGAGATGAAGCAAATTTGACTCAGATTCTGGCTGGATATATTTTACTATTTGAATCATAACTTTCGCTACCGAAATTCACATCTAATGATTCAAGATGATCTAGAAAGAAGACTTAAAGGGCTACAACTCTTAAGTTGATCACTATTTCTAATTCTGTTATTTGTTAAGTTATATTCAGCAATCAACACGCCAACAAGCTGCAGATTAGAACTGAATGTCCACATCAAATTAAGTTTGGAGATAAGGAGAGGATTTAAATTTAGAAATATTCAGCTTCTCCTATCTTCATACTCCTCTAACCTCTGCATTTCTCCTATAAATACCTACAATCTCAAAGGCAAATGGGAACGATCAAGCAGAGAGTAGAATTTAGGCTAATTTGTAGTTTGTAACTTAGGTTTTTTATTTTCTTTCATGTAATTTTTATTTTCTTTATGTAACTGAGAGGAGAGGATACTTTCATGGAGGAATGAGAGCAAACTTGTACTGAAAGTGACACCGGTATAAGCGATCTTTTCTTCCATTATTATTTGAATCGAATCGAATTCTTCTTCTTCTTTACTCTTATTTTCGTTTACTTTCCTCTTCTGTGTTTGTGGATCCAAATGAAACTGATAGCCTCGAAGTTGCCTTGCCCTTGCAAGTGCCGTTGATGGCTTATGGTGATGGATATCCATTTTATGGTAGTGTACCTTGCCCCTTGATCGGTAAAAAGCAAGTACAAGAATAAGTGAAAAGAGTGTGGGTCGATGTTACTGCTTTTGTGATTCTTCCGCAGTAGCGAAGTGGCTATACGGTCGTATCCACAAGAAGGAAGAGCGATGAAAGCTTGATGCGACTTCTTTGTTAAAGAAAAGAGCAAGTTCTTTGTTTCAAAATAATGAATTGGAAATTGAAAACAAGTTGGTTTCAAAAATTGTTTTAAAATGATTTGGTGGTTGTAAAAGTGATTTTTCTAGATGGTAAAAGCGCATGGCTAACTTTCTACTAATTGCTCCCACTAATCCCTAGCTTCTTAAAGATGTAGCCTCATGATGGATCATAGGCAAGCATAACCCTTATGCGTAAGAACTATTCACGTGAAAATCGAGTGAAAGTTCTTCTTATAACTTAGCTTAACCCGGCAAAAACTTGGACATTCCCTTTTCAAGATCCAATAAAAGGCGAGAATAAAGGAGGACACAAGTGCACTAATGGTATCGGCAAAGTTTAAAGGAAAATATCTAACTTACAACAACAAGTAAAGTACACAACTCATAGATCATCAAAAACCATTAAGCAAGAAATATAAGAAAGTAATACTTGTAGGTAAGTTAGAGTTAGAACCCTCGTCTTAAGATACCATAGCTCTCGTTTGCACAAGGCTTAGTTGACACTATTGACTCGTTTGGGTTTATCAAGCAAGTTGTTAGAGATTAGTGGGTTTGTAGTTAGTTGGCCATGCTATGGAAGAGTTAGTTAGATATGGTAGTAAAAGAAACAACAAAAGAAAAGGGGTAAAGAGAAAGAGAGTTACACTACAAGAAAGTAAAAGAAAAGAAGTGAAGAGGAAAGAAATTACACTATAACAAGGAAGTAAAAGTAAATTGCAAAGACAAATAAATAAAAAGAAGAAAGAGAAGTAGTTACTTGTATTATTTGTCACCTTCAAATACAACACTTACACACTCTCTCTCTCTCTTTCACTCTAATGGCTAAAGCTAAAACTAGAAGAAGAAAGAAACAACAACTATAATTCCTAACAACAAAGTAACAAATACAACTCTATTCTCTGGATATCTCCTTTCTTCAGACCCCAAGGGGGTATTTATAGGCACCAGGAGAAAGGGGGCCAGGGGGGTGACCCGTGGCCCGAAGCGCAGGCGCGCACGTGCCCAAAGGGCCGCGAAAACGCGGCCTGGTCGCGTTTTCGCGGCCCTGCCAGGGTGGCGCGAGCCTGGCTTTGGGCAGCGCGTCGCCCAGTTTTTTCCCTGTCAGGTTGGTCTGCTGGTTTGCTGATATGATGCCCTGGACTGACAAAATCGCCTCCCTAAAGTCAATGGCTACTTGGTAGGCCTTTAGTCACCCATTAAATGGTGATTAAGGTCTTCTTCTTCATTTACGCACCATGGACCTAGGATCAAGCAAACAAAGCTTTATTAGCAGAATTTTATACCGAATGAATATGAGAATGTGATGAAAATTATGCAAAATTAGAGACTAATCACACCCCCTCACTTATCTTTTTGCTCGTCCCGAGCAAAACAAAAATAAGAAAATTATTACACCACTTTCACAGGTGACGCGATTGCACTGAGCATGTGCAACAAGCCTTTAAACCTCTAGGTTTCCACTAGAGAAGGAGTGTTGTCTCCTGAGGGTTTTCAGCGGATTGTACCTACAAAATCCAGTAAGTAAAGAAAAGTAGTCAGTTGTTAACAAAAATTCTGTCATAAAAAAGAACTTTCAATTATCTAAGTAAAAATGACCGAATGATGTAAGAATTAGGTTTAACCCTCATAAGTCCTCCTATACTTTAGCCTTCATAAAAGAAGAAATTATGGTTTTCTTTTAAATTTAGAAAGGATCTTGTACTTCTAACTCATTCTGTTATTTTGTTTTAGATAGATATGCATAATGTGTAAGTGTGATTTGCTTGGGATTTTTCAACTCAACTTTGAATATCATTTAATTTTATTAATATATATTTATTATTCTTGGTTTCATTAGGCTTTCTACTTCACTTATATAACACATATCAAACCGATCTTAAACCAGATGGTTTTAGGGCACCAGGTGAAAAAACACCCTTCAGGTCAAATATGCAAGTAGAGTAGGCCACGAAATCAAGATTTACTTATTTATATAGATATATTTTTCTCTCTGTTTTTTTTTGGCGTGAGTAACATGCTTCTTGAGGCACAATTATCTAGCATTTTTTTTTTGAGAGTTGTGTCTCTAAATCTCAAGCATGTGTGTGTAGTTTATGCATATTCTACTAAGGCTAAATAAAAGGTATGACTTATTTTCCTTATCCCTCCTAACTTTTTAGTCAAACTAATCTTTCTGATTTATTTAGGCAAAAATAAAGATTCATTAATAAGGTTCCCTTAATTCCTACAATCTTTTGGTATTTTTATAAAGAGTATGAAATTTCTTTTCAATTTGGAGATTTTTTTTTTTGAAAGAAGAAAAAGAATAAAAGGAAAAAGAAAAAGTGTTTGCAGCCCCCCACACCTATCTAATGCATTGTCCTCAATGAATGTATAGGTAAATGCGAATGCAATAAATAGGGTAAAGAAATGATGTCACCGTCTTCGTGGACTCGGGCCGGCCAAGTGCGAATAGGCTAAAGAAATGTCAAAAAATGTAGAAGGGGTAAGCATATAAATAAATAAATAAATATATATATTTTTAGTTGTTGTGGCTAGGTGTAGGACGGGGCAAAAAGAGTCAGCACACTATCATCCGAGTTATAGGCTCTGTGGTCAAGAAGGGCTTCAGTCTTTACCCATTCACTTTGAATTCCGCGTTGTACTTAGGATCTACAATAATCACAACACCGTGTGGAAAAACGGTGCGCACGATGAACGGTCCAGACCAACGAGTCTTCAGCTTCCCCGCAAAAATATGAAGCCTAGAGTTATACAGCAGAACCTTGTCTCCCGGGGTAATGTTTTTCCGGGTTATGAACTGGTCATGAAAAAATTTAGTCCTTTTTTTGGTGATCCGAGCATTCTCATAGGCTTCATTCTGTATCTCCTCTAATTCTGAAATCTGCAGTCTCGTTAACGCCGGCCTTGGTCAGATCAAAATTGAGTTGCTTAATGACCCATAGGGCACGGTGTTCTAATTCGACTGGAAGATGATAGGCTTTGCCAAATACGATTCTATATGGAGACATCCCCAGAACTGTCTTAAAAGCAGTGCGGTAAGCCCACAATGCATCATTGAGTTTGACCGACCAATCCTTTCGGTTTTGTCCAACAGTCTTTACTAGAATGAGCTTGATTTGTCGATTGGTGCCTTCGACTTGCCCATTTGTCTGGGATGATACAGAGTAGACAACTTGTGGTTGATGGAATATTTCCGCATCAGAGCTTCAAAAATTTTGTTGCAGAAATGCGATCCATTATTACTAATTATCGCTCTAGGGGTGCCAAATCGGGATAAGATGTTCTCTTTAAGAAATTTGACAACCACTTTGTCATCATTGGTCTTAGTTGGCACAACTTCAACCCATTTAGAGACATAATCTACAGTAACCAAAATGAACTGGTTGCCGAAGGAATTAGGTAATGGCCCCATGAAGTCGATACCCCAAACATCAAAAATTTCAACTTCCAGGATCGGATTCAGGGGCATCATGTCTCTTCTTGAAATTTTCCCAATTTTCTGACAATTTACGCATGACTTGCAAAAATGGTATGAGTCTTTGAACAAAGTTGGCCAGTAAAACCCACTTTGTAGAACCTTCTCTGCAGTCTTGCGGGAACCGAAGTGTCCTCCGCATGCAAGGTCATGGCAAAAGCTGAGCATACTTCTCTGTTCCTCCTTTGGTATGCATCGTCTAATAATTTGGTTGGGACAATACTAAAAAAGATACGGTTCTTCCCAGAAGAAGTACCGTACTTGGGCAAAGAAGCGGCATTGGTCTTGCTTTGTCCAGTCAGCGGGTAATTGTCCAGTGACCAGGTAATTAACAATGTCCGCATACCAGGGTTCCTTGAGAATGCCAGGATGTGCTCGTCTGGGAAATCCTCATTGATTGGAGCTTGTATGATCAGTGCGTTCGAAATTCGTGAGAGATGATCAGCGATCACATTTTCTATACCTCGTTTATCCTGGATTTCCAAGTCAAATTCTTGAAGCAAGAGGATCCACCGAATCAATCGGGCTTTTGCTTCCTTCTTTATCATGAGGTATTTTAGAGCCGAATGATCCGTAAAAATCATCGTCTTCAAACCTAACAAGTAGGGCCAGAACTTCTCTAACGCAAAAACAACGGCCAAGAATTCCTTTTAAGTCATTGTATAGTTCTGTTGGGCGTCATTCAAGGTCCTATTCGAGTAATAAATCACGTGCTGCCTATTGTCGATGCGCTGTCCTAGAACAACGCCAATAGCAAAATCAGAGGCATCGCACATGATTTCGAACGGTTTGGCCCAGTTAGGAGCAGAAATAATCGGCGCAGAAATAAGTTCTTGCTTAAGCTTCCCCCATGACTTGAAACATTCATCGTTAAAATCAAAGGGCACGTCCTTAGCGAGCAGGTTGGTTAAGGGCCTAGTGATTTTGCTAAAATCCTTAATGAACCGTCGATAGAACCCAGTATGCCCTAGAAATAATCTAATATCCTTAACACTTTTGGGTGGTGGACACTTAGAAATCACTTCTACTTTAGCCTTGTCCACTTCAATGCCTCTCCTAGAAATCTAATGGCCTAAGACAATCCCCTGTCTCACCATGAAGTGACATTTCTCCCAGTTTAGAGTTAGGTTCTTCTCCTTGCATCTTTACAGCACTAACTCTAGGTGATGAAGACACTAATCAAATGAATCTCCGTAGATGGAGAAGTCATCCATGAAAATCTCAAGAAAATGTTCTACCATGTCAGAGAAAAGACTAAGCATGCACCGTTGGAATTTTACGGGAGCATTACACAATCCAAAGGGCATGCGTCGGTAAGCAAAGGTTCCGAATGGGCAGGTGAACATGGTCTTTTCCTGGTCTTCTATAGCAATGGGGATTTGATTATATCCTTAGTACCCATCTAGGAAGCAATAGTACTCATGTCCAGCCAATCGTTTCAGCATCTGGTCGATGAAGGGTAACGGGAAGTGGTTTTTACGAGTGGCTACATTCAACTTTCTATAGTCGATACAGACACGAACCTTGGTAGGCAGTCTTGTCTGCACCAACTCTTTTTGCTCATTTCATCCACCGTAAAGCCAGCTTTCTTTGGGACCGCATGAACATGGCTCACCCATTGGCTATCAGAAATGGGATAAATGATCCCATTATCTAATAGTTTTAAAATTTCTGCTTTAACTGCCTCTTGCATGAGTGGGTTAAGCCTGCATTGTGGGTCCCTCCTAGGGGTTGCTTCATCGGTCAAATGGATTCTATGTTGCACTATGGCTGAACTTATCCCTTTGATATCCTTCATCGTCCATCCAATGACTTCCCTATGTCTTTTCAGAATAGACATTAAGCTATCCTCTTGTTGCCTAGTCAAGTGGGATGCTATGATGACTGGCAAGGTGTCCTTTTCGCCCAGGTAGGCGTACTTAAGGTGTTCAGGTAACGCTTTTAGCTCTAGGGAAGGTGTTGATTCATTGGAGGCAATCTCCGGGCTTTCAATCCTATGATGAGGTACACTTGGGCTTGACGCCCAATCCACTGCTGAATCTACGATCTGGTCTAGGTTAAAATCCTCAGCCTCCAGATCAAACTTTGCCTCCGTTTCTATCTCCATACTTTCCTCATGATCACTGGTCAGATTTTCAATGGAATTGACCTCAAAAGTCTGTTCATTGACATCCCTAGTTGTCTTCCAAGATTGAAGACATTGACTTCCTTCGTCATATCTCCAAAGGTCAATCACATGGACCCGTTCCTACAGTTGATTATGGCATTGGCTGTAGCAACGAATGGGCGCCCTAAAATGACTGGAGTTTGAGACCTTAGATTGGACACAGGTTGGGTCTCAAGCACAATGAAATCAATGGGGTAGATGAAATCCCTGACCCGGATAAGGACGTCTGTGATTTCCTCCTTTGAGATCTTCACAGATCGGTCAGCTAGCTAAATGGTGACTCGAGTTGGGCTTAGCTCGCCCAACCCAAGTTACTAGTATACTGAGAGAGGTAGCAAGTTGATACTTGCTCTCAGGTCAAGAAGTGCTCTACTAATTTCGGTCTGTCCTATGGTGTAGGAAATGGTGGGACATCCGGGATCCTTATATTTCATCGGAATGGGACCAGACAGAATTTCGCTTATATTGGTTGCCAAGAACACTTTCTTGGGCGCATTGGTCTTTCTCTTCTTAGTACACATATCCTTAAGAAATTTGGCATAAGCTGGGACTTGTTGGATAGCGTCAAGAAGTGGCACATTCAATTTGACCTGGTTGAACATCTCTAGCATTTTCTCCATGTGCATATTCTTATTGTTGTTCCTAAGCCTATTGGGAAGGGTGCTACAGGCTTATGAACTTGTTCAGCAGCTTTGTCTTCGTCAGATGTTTGAGGAATAGTTTGGGAGGAACTAGCAGAGGTGGAGGCTGGAGTAGGATCAGGATGGACTGGACTTTTCTGTTGGTAGACCTGATTATCTACCTTCTTTCCAGATCGAAGTGTGTGAACAGCATTGCACTGATTGATCGATGGATCCTGAATTTCATATGCTTGATTGGAGGTTTTTGGGTTAACTAGCGACTGACTAGGTAAAGTACCCTTTGGTCTTTCACTTAGGGAGCTAGCTAATTGGTTTATCTGTATTTCCAATCTCGATATAGCCTGTGAAATGTTGTTCAGCGTTTGTCCCTGATTTTGCATAAAAGCGGTTTGGGACTTCATGAGAGCTTCCATACTCTCCTCTAATTTGCTGAATTTCTTTTCCATAGGTGAACTTTGAGGGGAGGAAGATGGAGCTGGACTGGGGAAATTTGGTGGAGGACTGGGATGGTGAAAGTTGTTGGAAAAATTCGGCCTGAGAAGATTATTCTGGGTCCAGGAGAAATTAGGGTGATTCCCCCAACGTGGATTGTATGTTTGTGAGTAGGGATTGTGAGGCGTCGGTGAGTAAGCTGAAATCACCTAGAGGGGGTGAATAGGTGATATAGCTAATCTATGAACTCAATGCGGAATTTAAAAACTTAATGCAATACACTCAAGTGCAATCAACAAGTGATGCACACACAACCAAGCCAAGCAATTATGAATGCACAATATGAATAGTTGCAAGGCACAAAGTAAAGAGAGAGATAGAGAGAGTCAATGGATCAAGCGCAAACAACAAGATATGTTTCTAGGTTCGAGCACCCAGCTCTACATCCCCGCCTTCGACACACGAAGGATTTCTAATCCACTAGCTAGTCCACAAAGAACTCTCACAAGGAGTACCCAACTCCTCTCTTTACAACCACAACCTCCTCCTTGAGGCAAGCTCCAATCTAACAAAATAATCACCTCACAACTTGAGGGATTAGCACAAAGCAAACAAGGATCACATCACCACTTGAGGGATACAACCCAATAGCACAACCTCCTCAACACAATGAGGGAAAGGCACAAAGCCAAGCTAAGTTAGGGTTTATAACTTGGTGGTCTAACAAACAACCACAAACAATTTCTTTCTCTCACACAAAGATCCTATGGAAGAGATAGTAGATTTTAGCTGAAGTGTGGAGAAAACCAATGGAATGGAAATCAAAATCACAAAGAAAAATCCTTGGGAAAAACTGAAACCAAGATATAGAAGATGAATCAAAACTCTTTTCCCAAAAACCCTTTTCTTTGGTTTTCCAAACCCTAGCAAAAACTCCAAATAGATTGTTCAATATGAGTCCAAAAACTTCTTTGATTGCTGTGAAAACACAAGAGAGTAAGGAAAAATTCGCACAAAAATTCTTAGAGAAAACAGGCTATGAATGGGGTATTTATAGCCCCCAGAAAAATATAGCCGTTGGCAGCAGAATCTGCCAAAAATACACTACCGGTCGACCGTCCAACGGTCAAATTCTGCCCGTTGCCAGATACAGGTCGACCGCCCGGTCGACCGAAACAAACAGAGACTAGCCTGCATGCAGTCGGTCGACCCGAACGGTCGGTCGGCCCAATAGGTAGCCAGCGTGCACGTATCTGTGCACGTCGGTCGACCCTAACGGTCGACCGGCTACTTGGTGCGGCCGACCGTTAGGGTCGACCGATCTAGCCTGGCAGAGGCTGTTCTGATCAGAAAAACTGAGGTATTAAATATCCAATAAATTCTTGTAAACTACTTAAAAATCCCCAAAAATAGTTTTGACAATTTGCATTGATATATAAACATATGATAAAAGTTTTGACTAAAATATCAAGCAATTAAAACTATTTTTGTGTCTTATCATTTTTACCAAAAACCGTATTTTCTAAAACTTGAATTTTGAATAGAAAATACATTTTGTCCAAAACTCATCTAAATACAAAAACATGATATTTAAACATTTTGAAGCATGATGCATATGGATAGAAATCCAATATACATGAAACATATACAATCATAGTTTTTGTCCTTAATTCCAAAATTATGTTTTGTTAGAAATACCAAAACATGAAACACATGAAATAGACTATCAAACTAAGTTTGTCTAAATAGTTGAAGCATGCATGTATATAGAACAAATCTAATATACATTAAACCATGTAAACTTGTTTTGATATATCTATTCATGAAACCAAGATCGGATAAACCAAAAATCGAAAACCAGAACATGAAACGTGTGTGTTGTGAACTTGAGCATATCATACTATTCTAATCTTTACAATTTGGATCTAACCATAAAACTAAACTACGGTACCGATGTCTTCTTGTAGAGCGCAAACTCCTAGCCGACTCGATCCAAAACTCCATGATCCACCGAGCAAGTTCTATGTGTGATCTTTGACGCTCGGGCTCTTGAATCAACATGTGAAAGCTTCCAAATCATCTTGTTGAAGCTAATCACCAACTAATAACTTGATTAATGATCTGAAACTAAAATCACAAGATTAACTACATGAGTTAATCAACATCAAAACTAGAGTGGAAGGCCTTTGGGCCAACAATCTCCCCCTTTTTGATGATGACAAAACTCATGGAGTTATATATGCATGGATTAAAGTTAAGCTTCAAAGAAGCTCCCCCTTAACTCATGCATAGGATAAACAACTAATAAATGGCTCTAGATACCAATGAAATTATAAAACATGAAACATGCATAGATATGCATAATACAATAAATGGCTCTAGAAACCAATGGAAGATACCAATAAAATTTTCAAAAACAAATAAACATGTTCTTGATACCAATTAAACTAAACAAATAAACATGCTCTAGATACCAATTAAACTCAATATATGCAAAACAAAACTAATGATCTAATGATCTCTTTTACAAGCTCTTGATACCAAAACTAAACATGTTCTTTAAATAATGCTTTTGATACCAATTGAACTTAATATAAAAACACATAAAACATGCATACAAACATGCATATAAACTCAAATTCTTCTCCCCCTTTTTGTCAATCATCAACAAAGGGGTTAAAAACAAAACAAAACTAATACACATATTCTTTCTATTCAAAACAAGGAATCAATCAAGGGATGTTCTCCCCCTTTTTGTCTAAAACAAAAATGATAGAAATTAAAAAATGTGTCAAGGAAGTGCATATTGATACCAATTTAAAAGTGAAACTATACCAATTGAAAAACAAAAATCTTGATGCCAATTGATAAGTAAACAAACAATATACCAATTGTAAATAAACAATCTTGATATCAATTGAAATTAAACATAACAAATTTTGAATTTCTAAACATAAATGTTGATACCAATTGAAATTAAACATAGATCTTTAATACCAAAGTTGATTTAAACATATAAACAAATTTGATTTTCATACCAATTGAAATTATTATTCTTTTTACCAATTGAAATCATTATTTTCTATCATAAAGCAAGGGAGTGGAATATAAAATACCAATTGAAAGATGAAATATAAGATTTTCTCCCCCTTTATGAAATACCAATGAAAACTATGATAAGGCTCGAATTAAGATACCAATTGAAAACTAAATCAATTGAAACAAAGTTGAAGCTCAAGCTTATCATAAACAAAATCTTGTGCTTAAAGATATAGGGATATAATAAGCACAAATAAAACATATATAAGTATGAAAAGTAGATACCAAACGAAATTGATACTATTTGAAATGCAAGCATACATATATAAAAATATATGAGTACACAAGAAATGTCAAGATTGATACCAATTGAAAGAATTCAATGATACCAATTGAAACAACAATAAGATCAAGTATATATCTCATATAACCTATACCTCCCAATCATGGTTCAAGTTTTAAATGATTTTCATTATAAAGCATACATGAACATGATCTCCCATCCAACCACCCTTAGAAGATAGGGGTTTTCAAAAATAGGTTTACAAATATTGTATGTTTGAAAACTACTACCAAGGAAGAATATCACAACTAGTTATATGAATCAACTAGTACGAGATCCTTCAAATAAGGAATAATAAAAATATTTTTCATGAAGACACATGTAAACCACATGGTACTAAAACACTCAAAATCCATATAGCACAATTTGTACTCATGAAAACTAAGTCATGAGAAAATATTAAATAAGGTGAGTGTACAAGTGTTGTGAGAAACATATCAACATGAAAATGAACAATCAAGCTTAATATTGAAATCATGAAATTCATCTCAGATCTGAAATCACCAATTGAAATCATCTTAAAAACATGAAATTTATCATAAATGTGAAATCACCTAGCAAACATGAAATTCATCCAAATGATTTAAACTTCAAGGCATATGTATGTCATGTACAAACTAAAGTCTACATACATATCCTAAACACAATGAGTCCACAAAAGTATATGCATGAAGGCACGTGGCTCAAGGATGTATATGTATAAATGATAGTTTGGACAAGATGGACATATACATGAAGTTAAAACACATGATCATGAAAATATATCCAAATTGAGGAATACAAGTTAGAATGCATGAATCATCAAAACTAGACTATACTAGCACATCTAATGGGTACAAATAGGCATTCAAGCACAAACATAAAAAGATTTACTTGTTGCCCATTCTATGTACAAGTATAAATCCTAGTTTTCATGAAACTAACATCTAAACATATATTCAAATCATGAAGTATAAAACGACACATAGATCAACATGAAAATCATAAAAATGATCATAATAATCAAAAACATGAATTATTAAAACAAAAAGTCTTAGTCAACTATATGATTAGCATGACAAAGACATGTGCATTAGATCTATGATTAACATGATAGCTAAAACATAAAGAGAACACAAAATATGGGTCCATACTAAACATGGGTGATCTCAAAAGCTATACATGCATGTCAAGGGTCTAATAAACATGGCATTCAACATACTAAACAAAACATGAGTCATCAAAATAAAACATCATAAACATCTATATGATCATTATGTATATGCATGTACATTAGATCTAGGGCATACATGATAGTACTAAATAAGGTGAGAACACAAAGATAAGATCCATATAAAACATGGGTGTCTCAAGTAACTAAACATGTATAACACTAATCTAATCAACATGACATAAGCATAATGAACAATAAAACAAGACATGCTATAAATTGATGAACATGAAAAAGCATGTAAATAAAAATGGGAGTTAGAGAATGATACCAAAACCGATGAAGGTGCATCTCTAGTTCTCCAAACCACGGTGGTCCTCTCACCAAATCCCCTTGAGAGTGAAGCATCCAAATGGTTCTCTTTTAAGCTTAGAACGCATCCACCTTAAGGCACCAATACTCTCACGTGATGCGAGAGCTCCCACCTATATCAAAAGTCAAGGAGGTGGTTTTTGGTACCCATTTTCTTTTCGGTCCATAGGGGTTAGTTTCTTTTCTAACCCAAACAAGATTACATGCTAAATTTTCATTATGTAAACGATCATAGCAAAATCTAGCAAGATGGCCTTTTCGACCACAATGTGTACATGTGTACACATGAGCATACATGTCATGGTTGTGTCCGTGGAAAGCATGTGTATGCCGTGTAGGGTGTCATGCAAAGATGGACCTTGTTTCTTATGAACCAAGGTTTCCAAACGTGTATGATTTAAAGCACATTGGCTCAAAGTGGAGCCCAAACAATCAACACTTTTCTTCAAAACATTTATATCTTTTTCAATACTTGAAGATAAAGTGGAGCATGTAAGAGGTGTGCTAGAAGAAGAAGCTATACTAGCATGGCACACATGAGAATCAATATCAATTTTTAAAGATTCATTTTTATTTAAAACTAAATCCAATTCTTTTGTAATGGAATCAATTTTATTTTCCAATGAAAGGTTATCTTTTAAAACAAAATCTAATTTAGAAGATAAAACCTCATTGTTTTTCACAACATCATTACAATCGTTTTTGTTTTTCAAAATATCGATCTCATCAAGCGCAAGGTCTGTTGGCCAAAAGGTTACACTCTCCATTTGTTTAGAGTTTTGATGATAACAAAAAAAATAAGTGCTATTTGGTACTAATTAGTTTGTTTAGATAAGTTTCAGGTTAGTACCATATTTGGAGGCCATTGCTTAGCTATTGCAAGAATTTCTAGGTTCATGAAGCAAAGAAGACTTTTTGCACATCAAGGAAGGAACATAGAAGAGAAGGCTCTAGCAAGGCATCGCATGGCTCAAGACTTCAAGATTGCTCAAGATAATTTATTAGATTATTTTTAGTTTAGAGTTTTGTTAAAGAATAGTGAATAGGTTTGAAGCTCCATCACGCACGTTTTTGCGCACATCTTATTTCTAAGTTTATTTCATATAAATTATACAAAAATATTTTAATACAAAAATCCTCTGACTGTAAATCCATATTTATGTTTTATACTTATTCCTATTTAAAACATCTTTTGATAAAAATATTCATCTCCTCAAAATTCTGTTCAAAACTTGATTTTTGGCCTGAGCTGGTCGACCGCCCGAGTCAACCGTGCCTATATCAGGCTTTGCCGGTCGACCGCCCGAGTCGATCGTGGTTCTGGCAGATGCACGTATCAGTGTGCACGTTTCACGGTCGACCGTGACGGTCGACCGAGACCTGCCTGACTGTAACACTTTGCTCTCTGTTTGTTTGGGTCGACCGGGCCGGTCAACCGTAGCCTGCAACGGCTATTTTCCTTGAACTAGCGGTCGACCGGGCCGGTCGACTGAGCTAGCCGTTTGAACAGTAACGGCTAGTTTTCTGAGCTGGTTTATTTTTGTCCTTTTCTCACTTAATTATATTTAAGTGATATGTTTTGGTTCTAATACTTTCTGATTAGCCTTAAATATGTTTTATCTCCTAACCCTAGCCCTCTCCTATAAATAGGGGTGTTTAGGGAGAGGTTAAAAAAACTAGAAAAATTCTCAAAAATTTCCAAAAGTTTAAGGCATTCAAAAAGTCTTGGTTTCTTGGTTTTTGTGCTGAAATTCTCTCTCATTTTCTATAGTGTTTTCAAGAACTCTCTGATTTCTTTTTCTTTTCTCCTTACACACAAGAGCTTCATTCCTACTCATTATTCTCTAAGGATCTTTGTAAGGGAAGAGAATTTTGCAAGAGAGAGTTTGTGGTCTTTTGACTACTCAGAGATTGCTTGTACTTGAGATTGTGGAGTTGGGTACTCTGGTGTATTTGTGACCTCTTTGTGATAGTGGAAGTGGTTGGAATCCTTATGGGGAAGGCGGGGAAATAGAGCTGGGTGCTCGAACCTCGATAACAAATCTCGGTGTTTGTGTTTGGTTTACTTGCTCTTATTTCTTGCTCTATTTTCATTGCTCATATTACTTGCTCTCTACATTCATTGCTATATTCACTTGCTTTGTGAGATTGTTGCTTCATAATTTTTAAATTGTGCATTGATTAGCATTATCACCTATTCACCCCCCCTCTAGGTGATTTTCAATTGGTATCAGAGCTTGGACTCTAGGTTTTGGCTTAACATCCTTAGAGAGATCCTTAAAATTTGCTAATCAACATTTGCATTCCATTTGTCATTCACTAGTAAACATGGCCGATAACATCAAAACTCCTCCTAAATTTGATGGACTCAACTTCCCTATTTGGAAGGTTAGGATGACTATCTTTTTGCAATCCTTAGGTAGCTTAGTGGCTAAATCATTGACCAAACCCTATGTTGCACCCGATAGTGATGAGAGCACTTGGACCGACTTCAACTTTAGAGAATATGAGGCTAACTCAAGGCCCAAAATTCCCTCTTAACCGCCTTGAATGAGATGACCTTACACGGGTAATTCATTGCCAATCCGCCTATGAGATTTGGCAACATTTATTGGTCACACACGAGGGGACTTCACAAGTTAAGAGAGCTAAGATAGATCTCTTAAGGTCCCAATATGAATCTTTTAAAATGATTGAAGAAGAATCTATTGATTGTATGATTACTAGATTTACTAAAATCACAAATGCTCTTTCTTCTTTAGGTGATGACATCTCCAATGACCAAAAGGTGCGAAAAGTGATTCGGGCACTTCCTACATCACAGGAGATCAAGGCCACCACCCTAAAAGAATTGAACGACAAGGATGAGATGGACCTCATTAGTCTCATTGGGAACCTAAAAACCCATGAGATGGAAAAGAAAGCAAGAGAAGAGGTCGTTCCACTAAAGAAGAAATCCTTAGCCTTCAAGTCTTCATCCACTCTTGAAGACGATGAAGAAGATGAAGAAGAAGATGAGGAGCTATCACTACTTGTTCGCAATGTGAAGAGAATGTACCGGAGGAACAAGCTCAACTTCCGAAGGAAATTTGAAGACAAAGAGGAGAGGAGAATTATATGCTACAATTGCCGAAAGCCCGGACACATCATGGAGGATTGTCCGGAGTTCAAGAAGAAGATGACCTCCTCCTTCAAGCCAAAGAAACCGGAAGAAAAGAAAGCGTACAAGACAACTTGGGATTCGGAAAGCGAGTCCGAGGAAGAGGCGGATGTAGCGAATATGTGTTTCATGGCAAACACACCAAAGGTAACCCCTCAACCTCTTGATGATGAGGATGATGAATTAAGCAAGGAAGTTCTTGTTCATGCCTTTGTTAAACTTTCAGAAACCTATGACAATAAAAAGATTGAATGCTCTAAATTGGAAAAAGAAGTTGATTTTCTCAAAAATCAACTTGCTATTATTTCTAGAGAAAAAGATGAAATTTCTTCAAATCTCATTTCTACCCAAAATGAATTTTGTGCTTACAAAGTTGCTTGTAAAGCAAAATTTCCTAAAATTGATGAAAAAGGAATTTCTTCTTTGAAAACTAGAATTGTTGATTTTGAAAAGACTTTAAAGGATTGTGCTTTTAACACTAAGAAACTTGAAGAAATGTTTTCCAAAAAGCACACCTCTCATGCTAAAGATTCACATGTTAAGATTCCTCATGCTCACATTACACATAACACTTCTCATGCTAAATCTTTTCATGCTCACAATTCTCATGCTCACAAATCACACACTCACTATGCTTTTAAATATGGTAGAGTGTATAGATGCACATATTATGGTAAGAATGGACATTTGGCTAAATTTTGTTATGACTAAATAAATAGGACCAATAATCTTGTTTGGGTTAATGAAACTAACTCTTTAGGACCCAAGAAAATGTGGGTACCAAAATCAAGTCCTAAATTATTTGATGTAGGTACACACCAAGGCTCCAAGACGTAGGGAGCGGTGGTACCTTGATAGTGGTTGTTCTAGACATATGACGTGGGACATCAATAACTTTACAACCCTATCAAGGTACGAGGAAGGTGGCTCCGTCACCTTCGGGGATGACTCCAAAGGCTCTATCATCGGTATAGGTAACATTCAAATTGGTTCATCTCCTACTATAGAAAATGTTGTACTTGTTGATGGTTTGAAACATAATTTACTTAGCATTAGTCAATTTTGTGATCGTGGACTTAAAGTCATTTTTGATGATTCTTCTTGCAAGATTTTTGATGTTAAAACCAATGATTGTATTCTCACCGGTTTTCGTGATGATAACATTTATATCATTGACATGCTTAATGTGGAATGTTCTACTAAATGCTTAAATGCTTTTGATGAAAATTCTTGGCTTTGGCATAGAAGATTAGGACATGCATCTTTTGACCATCTTTCTAGGATTAATTCTAAGGATTCGGTGAAGGGTATACCTTGCTTGAAGTTTGAGAAAGACCGCATTTGTAGTGCGTGCCAACTTGGGAAACAAACCAAGTCTTCCTTCAAACCAATCAAGGATATCATGTCAACTAGGCCTTTAGAATTAATTCATATGGATCTTTTTGGACCTACTAAAACTAAGAGCTTAAATGGTAATAGATTTGTATTTGTTTTAGTTGATGATTTTTCCCGTTTCACTTGGGTTTTCTTCTTGGAACACAAAGATCAAACTTTTTCTCATTTTAAGATTTTTCGAAAAAGAGTTGAAAAGGAAAAAGGTTTTTCGATTTTGAGAATAAGGAGTGATAGAGGTGGTGAGTTTGTTAACCAACTCTTCATGACTTATTGTGATGAAAAGGGAATTAAGCATGAAATGTCTTGTCCTAGAACTCCACAACAAAATGGAGTTGTAGAAAGAAAAATAGAACACTTCAAGAGATGGTTAGGACAATGATAAGTGAGTATGACCTCCCTCAATATCTATGGGCCGAGGCCGTAAACACCGCATGCTATATATCAAATCGCATTTATTTATGTAAAAATTCTTCCAAAACATCTTTTGAAATGTATCATTCTAGAAAACTAATGTTTCATATTTCAAAGTTTTTGGATGCAAGTGTTTTATTTTGAACACTAAAGATAACTTGGGTAAATTTGATGCTAAGGCTTATGAAGCAATCTTTGTTGGATATTCTACAACTAGTAAAGCTTATAGAGTATTCAATAGATCTTCACTTACCATTGAAGAATCCATGCATGTTAAATTTGAAGAATCTAATGTGTTTGTTGAGAATGTTGTAGAGATTGAACCATTAGGTGAAGACATGGAGAAACTATCCTTGAAGGACTCACCCGCTCAAGAAGAAAAGCAAGAATCAATTGGTGATGTTCAAGAGGATAAAGAGGAAAGCTCTCAACCGCTTCCTAAAGCTTGGAGATATGCCACAAATCATCCCAAGGAGCTCATCTTAGGTGATGCATCTAATGGGGTAACAACTCGCTCCAAACTCCATGACCTATGTGGTAACTTTGCTTTCATTTCTCATTTTGAACCCAAAAGCATCCTCGAAGCCGAGGCGGACTCATATTGGTTGCTAGCCATGCAAGAGGAACTCAATCAATTTGAGCTCAACCAAGTTTGGCACCTTGTTCCTAGGCCCCACGATAGACCAATAATTGGTACTAAGTGGATCTTTAGAAACAAGATGGATGAGTCTGGAAATGTGATTAGGAATAAGGCTAGGTTAGTGGCCCAAGGTTACACTCAAGTTGAGGAATTGACTTTGAGGAGACCTTTGCACCCGTAGCACGGCTTGAAGCCATACGGATGACACTAGCTTTTGCATCTTTCAAAAATTTTAAACTTTTTCAAATGGATGTGAAAAGTGCATTTTTGAATGGTTTTATAAATGAAGAAGTTTATGTTGCTCAACCTCCCGGTTTTGTTGATCATTTTCATCCCGATTTTGTTTTTAAACTTGATAAAGCTTTGTATGGATTGAAACAAGCTCCAAGAGCTTGGTATGAAAGGCTTTCTAGTTTTCTCATTTCAAATGATTTTATTAAAGGCAAAGTAGATACAACACTATTCACTAAGCATGTTGATAATGATATTTTAATTGTGCAAATTTATGTTGATGATATAATTTTTGGTTCTACTAATGAGTTTTTATGCAAGGAATTTGAAAAGGTTATGCAATGTGAATTTGAAATGTCTTCAATGGGTGAGCTTAATTTCTTTCTTGGACTCCAAATCAAGCAATTGCAAGATGGGAACTTCATATGTCAAGCCAAATACGCAAAGGAACTCGTAAAGAAGTTTGGACTTGAAGACTCAAAGGTTTGCAACACTCCCATGGCAACTACCACCAAACTTGATAAGGATGACCAAGGTAAAAATGTTGATATTAAATTGTATAGAAGCATGATAGGTAGTCTTTTGTATTTGACGGCAAGTAGGCCGGATATCATGTTTTGTGTGTGTCTTTGTGCTAGATTTCAATCGTGTCCCAAAGAGTCCCATCTTATTGCGGTAAAATGCATTATTCGTTATATTAAGGGAACGATTGGAATGGGTCTATGGTATCCGAAAATCGGAGATTTCTCAATGACGAGTTATTCGGATGCCGACTATGCGGGTTGTAGAGTAGATAGAAAGAGTACTAGTGGGACATGTCAATTTCTTGGTAATTGTCTTGTTTCATGGTCCTCTAGGAAACAAAATTCCGTAACTCTCTCAACCGCCGAGGCGGAGTATGTTGCCGTAGGGCTTGTTGTGCACAAGTCCTTTGGATGAAACATATTCTCTTTGATTATGATTTGCATTATAACCATATAAAAATATTTTGTGATAATACTAGTACTATTCATATGACTAAGAATGCAAATCAACATAGTAAGACCAAACACATTGAGATTAGATATCACTTTCTTAGAGATCATTTTGAGAAAGGAGATATAGATATTGATTATGTTTCTACGGATTTGCAACTTGCCGATATTTTCACTAAGCCACTTGATTTTGCTAGATTTTCATTTATTTGTGGTGAACTTAATGTTTGTGTTATTGAATAAAATGTTTTCTTAACCCTTTTTGATGTATGGAAAAAAGGGGGAGAATGAGTTTATGTATGGAAATATGAGCTCATATGGTTTTGGTTTCATATGAGTTTATATATGTTTTGAGTTTTTGATGTGTTTTCATGAATTCTTGTAATTTGAGTTTAAGTGTTTTGCAAGTGTTTTTGGTTTTTGGTTTCATGATGTTACTTGCAAATTACAAATTACATTGTTTTTCTTTGTTTAATATAGCATAATTTGAGGGGGAGCTTTCTCCTCCTCTATACTTTTGTTTATAGCCTATTTGTTTTGTCATCATCAAAAAGGGGGAGATTGTTGGCCCAAAAGGTTACACTCTCCATTTGTTTAGAGTTTTGATGATAACAAAACAAATAAGTGCTATTTGGTACTAATTAGTTTGTTTAGATAAGTTTCAGCTTAGTACCATATTTGGAGGCCATTGCTTAGCTATTGCAAGAATTTCTAGGTTCATGAAGCAAAGAAGGCTTTTTGCACATTAAGGAAGGAACATAGAAGAGAAGGCTCTAGCAAGGCATCGCATGACTTAAGACTTCAAGATTGCTCAAGATAATTTATTAGATTGTTTTTAGTTTAGAGTTTTGTTAAAGAATAGTGAATAGGTTTGAAGCTCCATCACACACGTTTTTGCGCACATCTTATTTCTAAGTTTATTTCATATAAATTATACAAAAATATTTTAATACAAAAATCCTCTGACTGTAAATCCATATTTATGTTTTATACTTATTCCTATTTAAAACATCTTTTGATAAAAATATTCATCTCCTCAAAATTCTGTTCAAAACTTGATTTTTGGCCTGAGCCGGTCGACCGCCCGAGTCGACCGTGCCTATATCAGGCTTTGCTGGTCGACCGCCCGAGTCGACCGTGGTTCTGGCAGATGCACGTATCAGTGTGCACGTTTCACGGTCGACCGTGACGGTCGACCGAGACCTGCCTGACTGTAACACTTTGCTCTCTGTTTGTTTGGGTCGACCGGGCTGGTCGACCGTAGCCTGCAACGGCTATTTTCCTTGAACTAGCGGTCGACCGGGCCGGTCGACCGAGCTAGCCGTTTGAACAGTAACGGCTAGTTTTCTGAGCTGGTTTATTTTTGTCCTTTTCTCACTTAATTATGTTTAAGTGACATGTTTTGGTTCTAATACTTTCTGATTAGCCTTAAATATGTTTTATCTCCTAACCCTAGCCCTCTCCTATAAATAGGGGTGTTTAGGGAGAGGTTAAAAAAACTAGAAAAATTCTCAAAAATTTCCAAAAGTTTAAGGCATTCAAAAAGTCTTGGTTTCTTGGTTTTTGTGCTGAAATTCTCTCTCATTTTCTGTAGTATTTTCAAGAACTCTCTGATTTCTTTTTCTTTTCTCCTTACACACAAGAGCTTCATTCCTACTCATTATTCTCTAAGGATCTTTGTAAGGGAAGAGAATTTTGCAAGAGAGAGTTTGTGGTCTTTTGACTACTCAGAGATTGCTTGTACTTGAGATTGTGGAGTTGGGTACTCCGGTGTATTTGTGACATCTTTGTGATAGTGGAAGTGGTTGGAATCCTTCAGGGAAGGCGGGGAAGTAGAGCTGGGTGCTCGAACCTCGATAACAAATCTCGGTGTTTGCGTTTGGTTTACTTGCTCTTATTTCTTACTCTATTTTCATTGCTCTTATTACTTGCTCTATACATTCATTGCTATATTCACTTGCTTTGTGAGATTGTTGCTTCATAATTTTTAAATTGTGCATTGATTAGCATTATCACCTATTCACCCCCCCTCTAGGTGATTTTCAAGGTCTAGTTGAGATCTTAGTGAGTCACATTCACTAGTGATCTCTTCCTTCTCTTGCAAAACTAATTCAAACTTAGAACACAAATCCGTTAATTCATTTTTCAAGACAAGATTATCCTCTTTCAAAAGTTTGTGTTTTTCCAAGAAATTTTCAAGCTTTGTGGCAAGTTCCATATTTAAGGTTTGAGCTTCTAAGCAACCATCACAATAGGAACTAGAGCAATCATCTAATTGAGAATCCGATTGTACCTCAAGGGAGTTCTTCCCGTTGACCATGAGGCAATGCTCTTCGGACTTTTCTCTCATAGATCTCCTCATCTTGTTAATAATCCTTGGTAGCTCGGGAGAAGTCAATATGCTCCAAACTGCAAAAGCCGAGTCATAACGATCAAACACCGGTAAAAGATGTTCATTAAGAGATGCTCTAAGTGCTCTAAGTGCTAATGCATTAGCCTTTTTGTGTTTGCTACTATTAGGGAAGGATTCTAAAGTGGAGGCTTGATAAACAAGATGACCTAGTGATTTTAAATGCCTACTCATATTGGCCTTCCAGGTATCAAGTCTAAAATGGTCAAACATAGGAGGGCTACCCATGAGTGCAAACTAAATGAGTGCAAATGAAAATGCAAATGAAGATTAGCAAATCAAGATCTCACTCCTAGGTGGTTAAACCTAAATATCAGGAGCGTAGGCTCTGATACCAATTGAAATCACCTAGAGGGGGGGTGAATAGGTGATATAGCTAATCTATGAACTCAATGCGGAATTTAAAAACTTAATGCAATACACTCAAGTGCAATCAATAAGTGATGCACACACAACCAAGCCAAGCAATTATGAATGCACAATATGAATAGTTGCAAGGCACAAAGTAAAAAGAGAGATAAAGAGAGAGTCAATGGATCAAGCGCAAACAACAAGATATGTTTCGAGGTTCGAGCACCCAGCTCTACATCCCCGCCTTCGACACATGAAGGATTTCTAATCCACTAGCTAGTCCACAAAGAACTCTCACAAGGAGTACCCAACTCCTCTCTTTACAACCACAACCTCCTCCTTGAGGCAAGCTCCAATCCAACAAAACAATCACCTCACAACTTGAGGGATTAGCACAAAGCAAACAAGGATCACCTCACCACTTGAGGGATACAACCCAATAGCACAACCTCCTCAACACAATGAGGGAAAGGCACAAAGCCAAGCTAAGTTAGGGTTTATAACTTGGTGGTCTAACAAACAACCACAAACAATTTCTTTCTCCACACAAAGATCCTATAGAAGAGATAGTAGATTTTAGCTCAAGTGTGGAGAAAACCAATGGAATGGAAATCAAAATCACAAAGAAAAATCCTTGAGAAAAACTGAAACCAAGATATAGAAGATGAATCAAAACTCTTTTTCCAAAAACCCTTTTCTTTGGTTTTCCAAACCCTAGCAAAAACTCCAAATAGATTTTCAATATGAGTCCAAAAACTTCTTTTGATTGCTGTGAAAACACCAGAGAGTAAGGAAAAATTCGCACAAAAATTCTTAGAGAAAACAGGCTATGAATGTGGTATTTATAGCCCCCAGAAAAATATAGCCGTTGGCAGCAGAATCTGCCAGAAATACACTACCGGTCGATCGTCCAACGGTCAAATTCTGCCCGTTGCCAGATACAGGTCGACCGTCCGGTCGACCGAAACAAACAGAGACTAGCCTGCATGCAGTCGGTCGACCCGAACGGTCGGCCGGCCCAATAGGCAGCCAGCGTGCACGTATCCGTGCACGTCGGTCGACCGGCTACTTGGTGCGGCCGACCGTTAGGGTCGACCGACCTAGCCTGGCAGAGGCTGTTCTGATCAGAAAAACTAAGGTATTAAATATCCAATAAATTCTTGTAAACTACTTAAAAATTCCCAAAAATAGTTTTGACAATTTGCATTGATATAAACATATGATAAAAGTTTTGACTAAAATATCAAGCAATTAAAACTATTTTTGTGTCTTATCATTTTTACCAAAACCAAAAACCGTATTTTCTAAAACTTGGATTTTGAATAGAAAATACATTTTGTCCAAAACTCATCTAAATACAAAAACATGATATTTAAACATTTTGAAGCATGATGCATATGGATAGAAATCCAATATACATGAAACATATACATATCATAGTTTTTGTCCTTAATTCCAAAATTATGTTTTGTTAGAAATACCAAAACATGAAACACATGAAATAGACTATCAAACTAAGTTTGTCTAAATAGTTGAAGCATGCATGTATATAGAACAAATCTAATATACATTAAACCATGTAAACTTGTTTTGATATATCTATTCATGAAACCAAGATCGGTTAAACGAAAAACCGAAAACCAAAACATGAAACGTGTGTGTTGTGAACTTGAGCATATCATACTATTCTAATCTTTACAATTTGGATCTAAACACAAAACTAAATTATGGTACCGATGTCTTCTTGTAGAGCGCAAACTCCAAGCCGACTCGATCCAAAACTCCATGATCCACCGAGCAAGTGCTATGTGTGATCTTTGACGCTCGGGCTCTTGAATCAACATGTGAAAGCTTCCAAATCATCTTGTTGAAGCTAATCACCAACTAATAACTTGATTAATGATCTGAAACTAAAATCACAAGATTATTAGTATACATAACTACATGAGTTAATCATCATCAAAACTAGAGTGGAAGGCCTTTGGGCCAACATAAGCTGCATTCAGGTGTTCCGGTGGTACTTGCTGAGCATGAAAAATAGGGCACTCTTCAAAGACATGGTTTGGTGCCTGCAGTATGAACAACCCGGATTGTGAATTAGTGGTGGGTTGATTTAGTTGACATTGGCTGGCTCTTTTGTCTCTAGAGCCTCTATTCTCCTCATTAGGGGTGTGATCTTCAGTTCTGGCTTTTCCTGGGAGTTCTCGGTATCATTGCCCTCCCAGAAGTGATGGATTGTTTGTTTAGAAGTCATCTCTTGGATGCTGTCGTGGACGTTGTGGCAGAAAGCGTATATATTTTTTTCTTTCAAAGAAAGATATGAACATGTAATAAATATTATATTACTCTTGTTAGATGTAACCAAGCTCGTATTTGAATGGATACAATCGAAAATATTATAATAAAGTAATGAATTGAAATGGAAATATTATTTGGATCTTATCTGAATTGTCTCGTGACTATTTTGTTTGGAATTGGATGTCTGCTCAGAGAGTTGCTTTTGAAAGTACACCTAGGCGGGGGTGAATAGGTGTAGTGCTAATCAAATGTCACATAATGAGGAATTAAAACTATTACACTATCACTATAGATATCCAAAGAGTGAAGCCAAATTCCCAATGAAGGGCTCTAGAACTTCTCCTCAAGATTCCTCTTTTATAAGAGTTAAGGTGCTTCAATAGTTCTCTTAGATCAATACAAGTGTGAACACAAGAACAATACCAAGTATGTATAGATGAAAAATAATAGCAATGCAAGATATAAAGAGAGTAAAGTTTAGAGAGATAGCCAAACGCAAACACAAGGATATATTTCAAGGTTCGAGCACACCAAGCCCTACGTCCCCGCGTTCACCTCGTGAAGGATTTCTACTACTCCACTAAGGACTTCACAAAAGATACAACCCAATCCTCTATGCAAGAGGACGCACAAAGCCTATGCACAAAATTTATGTACAAAACAATCACCTCTACACAAGAAGGAAGGTACAAAGCCAAAGCACAAAGCAAAAGAGTGGTAACAACACTTGATGACCACAAAGATCACAAATAACATGATTGGTAGTCAAAAGTGCATTTTTATCATCATATTTACCATCACATTTTCATATTTATTCATTTAATTCTGCACATTTATTAATAATTTGTAATTTATTGTGTGCAGGCCTCGAATTGTTATTTTAGCAATAAATAAAGCCTAAAGAGCCCAAAAGCCCAGATCCAAGCCCATGTTTGAAGCCCAGGTGAAAAAGCGCAAATACAAAGAGTCAAAATGCAAATACAAGGGCTAAAAGTTGCAAATATCAGAGATTAGGGAAGGATAGACTTCTATCCAACCCTAAACACATGCAGGATGAGGATAAAAGGCCAAGATAAGAAGAAAATTCGTGGGAAGAAGATTTGAAGAAATCTGGATTAAGAGTAACTTGATTACCAAGTTATCTCGAAAATCCAGATTAAAAGGCCAGGATCAAAATTCCAGAAGCAGAAGCCCACAGGGACGGACCAGGAGAGGCCACGCGCCAAAGCGCGTGGCCAGACGTCGCCGAAGTGCCGCGGATCCGCGGCAAATCCCAGGAATCCGCGGCAATATTGATAAGATCAAATACCAATTTTCGTGGGCAGTTTCGTCCGGGACTCTGTAGCCTTCTGCACCTATAAATATCACCTGCATTGCAACGTAAAGAGTGTCCAGCGTCCAGCAAAGGGCCAAAGTTCAGATTTTTAGGGTTTCTTCTAGGTTTTCTTTTCTTTTTGTAATTTTTATGTAAGTGAGGGAGATGGCTTTGTTGAGGGTGACACCGACAGATGATTCTCTTCTCTTCCATTGTAATCAATAAAAAGGTAATTTTTATTTTGTTCTTATGTCGTTGCTTTTCTTTGTTTTCTCTTTCTTTTCTACTGTGTTTCTTTTTGTTGATCTTTGACGAGCACGCGAGCGTTTACCGAACCACAAGTATACCGAAGATTAGTAGGTTCCAACGATATTCCATGGCGATGTTCTCCTCCTCGAGGCGTATCAACTCATGCTTGCCCAAGGCTTGATGACCTAATGCGACAACGGACTGAGTTCGATCCCAAGGTTTATACGTTCAATGCCTCCGAAATAAGGTAGAAAGTGTTAGGTTTCGCATATTTTCTCCAACCAAGGTTAGTTTTCTATTCTTTTCTTTTCTTTTCTTTTTTGTAGATCAAATCCACACCTCTCCAATATTCTTTCCCACAACTCATTGTAAATACCACTTTTCTTTGTAAATACCATCGTGACTAACAAATTAACTAAAAAAGATAAATTTTTAGAGAAACTTGCTTAACGCTTCTATCGCAGTCCCTCCTTGAGGATCACGACCCGCATAGCCCTGCTACCGCGGATTAGAACTGATTCCTCGCACGATCTATTCTTAATCTAATATTCTAATTTTTGTGTGCAGGAAAAATCAGTCAACAAATTGGCGCCGTTGCCGGGGAGGGACGGTAAGTTATCTCTAAAACAAAAAAATTTAATTTTTAACTAATTCTTTATTCTTTTCTGTTTGCAGGTTTGGAGAACAGGAAACAGAAAACAGCAGCTGCAGTGGACATATAGCTGCCCTGTGCCTCTGCCCTCGAAGGCAGAGCACAGGAGCCCACTGTTTTGCCGCGGATCCGCGGCCAGAGCCGCGGAAACGCGGCAACAGTAAGGACTACTGATTCAATTTTTTTGCAGATTGCTGAAATTTGAGATTACTGCTTACTGCTCTATTCTGTTTTGTTCTGTGATATACCTGTAAATTGCTAATAATTCAACAGTAAATTATTGGTTGTTAAAAATAAAATTTGATTAGACGTTTGCATATTAGGCACGTGTCTTTTCAATTATTTTTTACTGTTGAAGAGTGCTGGAGAAGCAAGGTACGTACGCATTGCATGTAGAATAGGATTCATCTCTTGGTTGATTTTCTGCTTTGAGTGATTCTTATCTATTTATCTTGTACACTTGCACTAATTCATCTTAAGGGCATAACCCATTAACAAGATAAGGTGGGGATTTCATCACCCTTCCTTAGCCCAAAAATCATATCCCGAGCACTCACTAACCCAAGCCTAACATAAAAATTAGTAGACGTTGGCCCTAGGGACACTCGGACTCAATTAGGAGATTATCCTAAGGGGGAACGGTGTTGGAAGTTGACTCCTGCCAAATCAGTGTCTAGGAAGGGGATTGAGGGCCGAAGCCCGAAGTGTGGTGGTTATTTAATTAAGGAACGTCTTTGACGGAAAACCTCCCACCACTCTTGCCCCGACCTGGCTGATTAACTTGTGGTCAAAGTCTACACCCTACCTCCTGTGGACAGTCTAACCAGTTAGGAGTCGTCTAAGTCTAGGTCTACCCTAACTTAGGTTAGAAATTTTTCTTTTTTGTTTGTTTTTTTCTTTTGTTTGCTTTGTGTGATATGGCCTATAACAATAATTTTTTCAATTTTAATGAGGATCCATATTACACACCAACCTCTTATTCGGATATTACCAACCCGGCATATCATAACTTTGACCAACCTAGTGTGCCAGATTGGTCTTATCCGAATCATTACATGCCCCAGTCCCAATACTATGAACAAGATTAGAATAATCATCACTACTCTTCACAGAGTCAATGGGGATTCAATACCCCTGAGCCATATGGTCAACCACCTGTTCAACCAGTATCTTCATATACGTCTTTTCCACATCACCAAGGTTTCAGTCCTCCATTGATCTATTCGATGGGTTAGAAGAAAAAGTGGATCGGTTGCAAGATACAATGAATGATCAAATTTCTAGACTTTCAAACATTCTTGAGCATCTTGATAGGAACCAAGAATCATTCTGTTTAGAAGACCTTGATCAAAATTCAATTTCATCACATCAATATGAACTTGCTCAATCCCAATCCTTGGACAATTGGCTAGTTTTAATTTCAATGAGATTGAATTAGATTATGAATGTGAACCCGATCCCCAACTTTGCGATTCAGTTTCCATCTTCGAATCTATGTTGACTCCAGTATCCTTACCCAATTTGGACCAATTTTCTGAGCTAACATTTATTCCCATACCTATAGATCATGAAATTGAATCACCCATTTTTGATGATCATATTGAACTTGACCAATTGTGCAATTTTGAAAGTCCCATGGAAAAATTGGCAAGTTCCCATTTTTATGAGATTGAAACTAATGAGATATGTGACCTAGATTCCCAAATCTATGATCAAGTTCAAATTCCCGAATCATTATTGACTCCTGTTTTGTTACCCGACTTAGGTAATATTTTAGAGTCAGTTTTGATTCCCACACCTATCATTCCTGAACTTGAATCACCAACATTGAGTCACATTCCATTGTGGGAAAATGATTGTAGACTTGAGTTTCAATTTCTTGACTTGGACCCACTTCTTGATCCTAGCCCGACTCCTGAACCTTTACTTGATTTGAGTTTCTTTCCTGAGTCGGTATTAGATCCTGAACCTATCATTCTTGAGTCCAAGTCAACCATTCTACCAAGTCACATTCTTTTGTTGGACATAGGTATAGACCATGACTCTGTGATGATTTTCCAGGACTGGTCATGTAAAGGGAGTAAGTTTCACGAGAGGATCTTCCATGATCCTATTCATTCTGGGGACTGTAAACATGTAAATAAAAAAGAGGTCAATAAAGGTAGGTCCCGTGAACTACCACGTTATCTTGTTTGGGCCGCATTTCGTGGCCCAATTAGACCACCACCGGAACCACCCCCTAAGGTAATTTTCTGCCTTCCCTTGTTCTGTTTCATGCATATATGCATTCATTCATACATTGAGGACAATGCATGAGATAAGTGTGGGGGTGGGCTTTACTAACATACTAACATAGGTAAAAACTAACAAAAAAAAAAAAAAAAAAAAAATTTCTAAAAATTTTTAAAAAAAAAAATGTTATAAAAAGGAAATATTTTGACTTATTTTTTGAAAGAAATCTAAGTTAGTTTTAAGGATTAGGAAAATCATGATTAGGATTTCTAAAAACTTGGTCAAAATAAATAAATTGTTTAATTTTTAGGTATAGGAGAGAAATTGAATAAATAATTAGTCTTGATTTTTACCTTAATGAAATGTGCATACCAAATGCATATCTAGGATTCTAAGACAAAGACCTTGTGCCTCATAAAAAAAAAATAAAATAATAAAAAAAGAAGAAAAAAAATCACCAATTAAGCTGATACATGTGCCTCAAGAAGCATAAGTATTCATGCCTAAAGGTGAGTAAATAAAATAAAGTCCTTAGTTTTGGGGCCTAGTTCACTCGAATTTGAGTCCGCGGGTGTTTTCTCACCTGGTGCCCTAAAGCCAACCGGTTTGGGAGTCATCGACTTTAAGTTCGTTACATGGGTGGATTAGAAAGCCTAAGAAGACTAAGAAATATAATATATGTATTAACACATCTAATAATCAATTAGTTAGGTATGAGGGCCTCAAGAAGCCTTGATACTTATACGAAAGAAAATTAGATGAGCTATACATGCCAAAAAAAATATATATATATATATATTAACACATCTAATAGTCATTAGTTAGGTATGAGGGCCTCAAGAAGCCTTGATACTTACACGAAAGAAAATTAGATGATGTTATAAAAATAATAAAGAGGCATGAGAGTCCAAGTTAAGGAATTCCTAGATTCACAAGGGTGCATATGACTTTTGGTAACGAAAAAGACTATATTAGAAATTCAATTTTAATCCTTACCTAAAATGAATAACAATTGACTTTATAAAGACCAGGTTTGAAGAATGAATAAAAATGATAATCCTAAAACTTATAGACTACTTAGTCTCTTCAAATATAATTATATTTTCCTTTTTATGAATTTTGTGGGTGCAATCCGCTGAAAACCCTCACGAGACAACACTCGTCCTCTAGGGTAACCTAGGGGTTTAACGGCTTGTTGCACGTGCTAAGTGCAATCGTGATTCCTACGAAAGTGAGTTAGGTTAGATTAACTTTTCATTTCTTTTTCTTTTTCTTTGTTTTTACTCGAGGACGAGCAAAAAGATAAGTGTGGGGGTGTGATTGGTAGTCAAAAGTGCATTTTTATCATCATATTTACCATCACATTTTCATATTTATTCATTTAATTCTGCACATTTATTAATAATTTGTAATTTATTGTGTGCAGGCCTCGAATTGTTATTTTAGCAATAAATAAAGCCTAAAGAGCCCAAAAGCCCAGATCCAAGCCCATGTTTGAAGCCCAGGTGAAAAAGCGCAAATACAAAGAGTCAAAATGCAAATACAAGGGCTAAAAGTTGCAAATATCAGAGATTAGGGAAGGATAGACTTCTATCCAACCCTAAACACATGCAGGATGAGGATAAAAGGCCAAGATAAGAAGAAAATTCGTGGGAAGAAGATTTGAAGAAATCTGGATTAAGAGTAACTTGATTACCAAGTTATCTCGAAAATCCAGATTAAAAGGCCAGGATCAAAATTTCAGAAGCAGAAGCCCACAGGGACGGACCAGGAGAGGCCACGCGCCAAAGCGCGTGGCCAGACGTCGCCAAAGTGCCGCGGATCCGCGGCAAATCCCAGGAATCCGCGGCAATATTGATAAGATCAAATACCAATTTTCGTGGGCAGTTTCGTCCGGACTCTGTAGCCTTCTGCACCTATAAATATCACCTGCATTGCAACGTAAAGAGTGTCCAGCGTCCAGCAAAGGGCCAAAGTTCAGATTTTTAGGGTTTCTTCTAGGTTTTCTTTTCTTTTTGTAATTTTTATGTAAGTGAGGGAGATGGCTTTGTTGAGGGTGACACCGACAGATGATTCTCTTCTCTTCCATTGTAATCAATAAAAAGGTAATTTTTATTTTGTTCTTATGTCGTTGCTTTTCTTTGTTTTCTCTTTCTTTTCTACTGTGTTTCTTTTTGTTGATCTTTGACGAGCACGCGAGCGTTTACCGAACCACAAGTATACCGAAGATTAGTAGGTTCCAACGATATTCCATGGCGATGTTCTCCTCCTCGAGGCGTATCAACTCATGCTTGCCCAAGGCTTGATGACCTAATGCGACAACGGACTGAGTTCGATCCCAAGGTTTATACGTTCAATGCCTCCGAAATAAGGTAGAAAGTGTTAGGTTTCGCATATTTTCTCCAACCAAGGTTAGTTTTCTATTCTTTTCTTTTCTTTTCTTTTTTGTAGATCAAATCCACACCTCTCCAATATTCTTTCCCACAACTCATTGTAAATACCACTTTTCTTTGTAAATACCATCGTGACTAACAAATTAACTAAAAAAGATAAATTTTTAGAGAAACTTGCTTAACGCTTCTATCGCAGTCCCTCCTTGAGGATCACGACCCGCATAGCCCTGCTACCGCGGATTAGAACTGATTCCTCGCACGATCTATTCTTAATCTAATATTCTAATTTTTGTGTGCAGGAAAAATCAGTCAACATAACACCTCTCACAATATAAGATTCTAGAATATAGATTTTGCAATGAATAACTCAATCTTGTGAATAAATAAAGATTTTGGAAGTGAAGCATAAAAAAAACCTTGAAAGAACTTATTGAATGATATAGAAATTTTAAACTTGAAACTAGAAATTCCCAAAACTTGTTTTCTTTAATTTTTCCAAACTTTGAATCCAAAAAGAGATATGGATTTTGAACTCAAAAACTCTTTAAAAACTTTGCTTAAAAATTCTGTAGAATGTAGGAAATATTGTTCTTCAAAAACTTGTGGAAAATCTGGCCAAAAACCCATTTATATAGGCCAAAACAAAAACTACCTGTTAAGCTCAAAACACAGGTCAGAGAGACCTGTCGGTCGACCACCAACGGTCATATTCTTTACCATTGGGGATTGTCGGTCGATCGACCGGTTGACCGATGAAACCCAAGAGTTCTATAGGGACAGTCGGTCGACCGGTCGGTCGGCTGATCTCCTAACTCTCATGAGATGTGCTTGTTGGTGCACGCCAGTCGACCGGCAGAGCAAATGTGCTCTACGGTCGGTCAACCGTGCGGTCGACTGATTAGTCTCTAAAATTGCATATTTCATACCACATCTTTACATTTATCTAATATTATATCCTATTAATAATACCTCTCTTGCATGTTTCTAGGTTCATGGCATGAAATGAAGAAGAAGACTCAAAATCACCATTTAATTGGTGATTAAAAGCTTACAAAGATAGACATTGACTTTGGAGGGTGATTTCGTCAAATCAGGGGGCCAAAACAAGAAACCAGGACATGCAACCGACAGGGGGACAAGCGGGCAGCACGCAGCAGGCGGCGCTGCGTGCGCTGCCCTGGTACAGCTGCGGAAACACGACTTGGGCCGCATTTTCGTGGCAAAGTTGTGGAGCCGCGTGCCAAGATTTGACGCGCGGCTCCGTACCTGTACCCTGGTGCCCAGCTTTGCCTATAAATACCTTAGGATTTCCAGAGCATGAGGAGGAGGAGTTTTGAAGTATTTTTAGGTAAGTTTTTAGGGTTTTTCCGTTGTTTTGGTTTATGAAAGTTTAGTTTAGTTCTTCTCTTCCTCCTTTGTATTTTTCATTTCTTGTAAATCTTGTAATAGGAGAGAGAGTGGTACATGGTTGGAAAGTAAGATTGCTTGTAATAGAAAGTGACAATCTATGAAAGGAGTTCTCTTTATCTCTCCTTGTTTTCTTCTCTCTAACGCCTTTTACATGTTTAGCTAATTTTCTCTCATGGCAACTAACTACTAACCACTAACTTGCTAACTTCTTACTTGATAATCCACATGAATCTAATAGTTGTAAAATAACCTAGAGGGGGGCGAATAGGTGATGGCTAATCTAATGGTCACTAAATGCCAAATAATGTGGAATTAAAAACTATTATAACCTAAACAAAATATTTAAACTAAACACCACGTATAACACAAGAGTGTAGCCGAATTCCCTGTGAAGGGCTCTGGACTAACTCCTCTAGATTCCCCTAGATAAGGGTTGAGGTGCCGCGTTGGCTCTCTTGGTTAAATACAAGTGTTAGCAAACAATCCCCAAGCACATATCAATAAAGCACACAAGGTATATCAAGCATATGAAGATGAACACAATTTAAGCATGCAAGATATAAACAAGAGATAGAGAGAGAGTGAGCAATCACAAACACAAGGGATTTGTTTCGAGGTTCGAGCACACTTACTCTACATCCCCGCCTTCGACACACAAAGGATTTCCACTATGCTCGATCCCAATGGATCACTCCTCGGTGCCGCAACACCTACAATCCCTCGAACTCTCTAGTCCCGTACACACCGTAAGCCCCACAAGCTCGCCGAGGCCGCACCTCAAACTAAGAGTTCACACACGAACTCTAAACCACCGCGAACATACTTGTCCGCCTCCTCAAAGTACAAGAAAGAACTCTTGGTGATCTAAACACTTTGATCACCAATAAAAACTCTCACAAGAATACTCCTATAGAATGAATATGTCAATGGGTTGCTCAAGTGTTTGTGAGAAAAACAAGGATTGAAATGGTGGAGGAAAACTCAAGAAAAATCTCTTTTAACACTCTTGATAAAACTCCCCTTTTGATTGGAAGTATTAGCTCTCAATTTAGTGGAGAAAACTCTTTTAATGAAGTAGGAAAAACTGGCTCAAAACCCACTAAAAAATCTTAGAAAAAACAGCCCCCAAATGTCCCAATTTATAGAGCTAGAAAAACTAGCCGTTGGGGTCTGACAGAGCTGTCAGTCGACCGGCCGGTCGACCGCCAACGGTCAGAAATCCGACCGTTGGGGCTTCGGTCGACCGGCCCGGTCGACCGAGCCTCTGGAACAGAGAACAGATTCTCTGTCGGTCGACCGCTCAGTCGACCGGGGTTTTCCAGAGAGCAGAAGCTCTCTGGCGGTCGACCGGCTCGGTCGACCGGCCCTCCAGTGCACAAAGGCGTGCACGTCTGTGCACGTCGGTCGACCGCCCGATCGACCGACTTCAGACTTCGGTCGACTGGGTCGGTCGACCGGCTGAAGCCTGGAAACATGAATCTGGGAAATAAATGTTGGTCGTTTTGATTGAAATAAAATCCCATAAAATACTGAAAAATCTACAAAAATAGTTTTACCAATATACTTTGAAAAACAAACATGCTTGCACGAAATCAAGGCATGTTAAAAATAATTTGGACTATTTTTGTAACTTAGAAATTTTGGTCAAAATAAAACGGTATTTTTCCAAAATGATTTTTCCAAAACTTCTCCAAATACAAAAATAATATATTTAAACTCATTTGAAGCATAGAGTGTATGGATATGATCCACTACACAAACATGGTGAAATTTCCATGTTTTTGACATTAAACTCTAAATATGGTTTTGGTTAAAAACATATAAACTAGAATACCAAAAACCAAACTTGTATTTTCTAAAATAGAAAATCTTTTGTAAAAGCAAAACTATCAAGAGTGTGTGTGTATATGTGCTTGAGCAATCCACCAACTATTCTATCCTTTACATTTTATCTAAAAACAAAATCAAACCTAGACACAAGTCTTCATCTTCTTGAAGTCTTCACTTGAAGTCTTCTCGTCTTCTTGACTTGGTCCAAACTCGATCCAATGGCTCTTGGATCAAACAGTGCTAGCTCCAAAACTTGACTTTAAATCCTTTGTTGAAGCTGATTGAGTTTTTACCTGCACACAAAAATAAAGAATATTAGATTTAGAACAAGTTGTGCAAGGTTCTCAATTCGAATCCGCGGTAGCAGTGGCTATGCGGGTCGTGATCCTCAGGGAGGGACTAGCGATGGAAGCTTTGTCAATAAGTTATCACTAAAATTTTATTAATTTAAAGTTAAGTTAGAAAGAAAGAAGAATGAGAATTAGAAGTGATATTTACAATGAAAGTGAGGAAAAGAAATTGGGAATATGGTGGTGTGATCTAAACTAAAGAAAGAAAAGAAAGAAAATTAAACACATACATACCAACCTCTTCTACCTTGCTTACCTTTGATCTGTGCGATGACTTACCTTATCTTGGAAGGCGTACAAGTATGGAGTATAGGATCGTCCACCTTCTTAATCTATACTATGAAAATAAAAGACAAACTATGAAGGTTTGTTCATCTCCATAGGCCATCAAGGGCTCTTCTTCGGCTAGGCAGTCTCAATGCAATTAGGTCTCATGGTTCACAAGACATTAGAGAGAAAATAGAAGAAAATAAGAACAAAAGAAACACAAGACTAAACAAGAATAAAGATCATAAAATAAAACAAAACAAACCTCAAGTGAATTTCATTAACAATGGAAGAAAAGTAGGCTTACACCGCTGTCACCTCAGTACAAGCATGGACTCCTTCCTCCATGAAAGCTTCCTCCACTCTCAGTTACAAAATTTACAAAAGAAAAACGAAAATAAAATCTAACCTAAACTATAAGTTAGCCTAAGAAACCCTAGAATTTTCTCTGTAGATTCTGTGTGCCCTTCTCTGTTGCTCTGCAGGGGTATTTATAGGAGCTGGAAGAAGTAGAGTCCCAGTACAACTCTGTCCTGCAACTTGTTATCATGTTGATCACCGAATATGTCTTATCTGCGGATTGAATTGGAATCTTTGATCAACATAAGAGTTGTAGGTCTTCCAGTCTTCTTTCTGGAGCATCTTGTATCATCGGATTTGAATATCTGTAGCAAAAGTTATGATCTGAATACTAAAACGTGTACAGTCTGAATCCGAATTTATCTTTAAACTCTTCTCCTTTTATCTTCATCCTGCAAGTATTTAGGATTGAATAGAAGTCTATCCTTCCCTCTTCTTTTAGTATTTGCAACAATTGACTTTAGTAATTATAATTTTGACAATTGTTTGCAACTTTTACATTGGGCTTTAAACATGGGCTTTTGGGCTTCTTTTGAGGCTTTATTCTTTTATTTTTATTTCTCAAGGCCTGCACACAATAAATAATAAAATATTAGTTATTGTGCATGATTATATGAATAAATATGAAAATGTGATGCTAAATGTAATGATAAAAATGCAATTTTCACTACCAATCACACCCCCACACTTATCTTTTTGCTCGTCCTCGAGTAAAAATCAAAAAGAAAAAGAAAAACTAAACTAGCTAACTCACTTTTGTAGGAATCACGATTGCACTTAGCACGTGCAACAAGCCGTTAAACCCCTAAGTTACCCTAGAGGACGAGTGTTGTCTCGTGAGGGTTTTCAGCGGATTACACCCACAAAATCCATAAAAAGGAAATATTAGAAATACTTTTGAAAAGACTAAGTAATCTATAAGTTTTAAGGATCCTCATTTTTATTCATTCTTAGACTTAGTCTTTATAAAGTAAATTGTTTTCATTTTTAAGTAAGGATCAAAATTGAATTTTGTGTATAGTCTTTTTCGTTACCAAAAATCATATGCATCCTTATGGATTTTTACTAGGAATTCCTTAACTTGGACTCTCATGCCTCTTTATTATTATTATATTTTTATATATATATATATATATATATATATATATATATATATATATTTTTCTCTTTTTTTTTTTAATATGTATAACTCATCTAATTTTCTTTCGTCTAAGCATCAAGGCTACTTGAGGCCCTCATACCTAACTAATTGACTATTAGATGTGTTAATATATACATAATATTTCTCAGTTTTCTTAGGCTTTCTAATTCACCCATGTAGCGAACTTAAAGTCGGTGGCTCCCAAACCGGTCGGCTTTAGGGCACCAGGTGAGAAAACACCCCGCGGACTCAATTCGAGTGAACTAGGCCACAAAACTAAGGACTTTATTTATTTAGAACTCATCTTTAGGCGTGAATACTTATGCTTCATGGGGCACATGTATCCAGCTTAATTGGTGAAAAAATTTTTTTAATAAAATTTTTTTATGAGGCACAAGGGTCTTTGTCTTAGAATCCTAGATATGCATTAGGTATGCACGTTTCATTAAGGTAAAAATTAAGACTAACTACTTATTCAATTTCTCCTCCTATACCTAAAAATTCAACAATTTATTTATTTTGACCAAGTTTTTAGAAATCCTAATCATGATTTTCCTAATTCTTAAGACTAACTTAGATTTCTGTCAAAAGATAAGTCAAAATATTGTCCTTTTTATAATTATTATTATTATTATTTTTTTAATTTTTTTTATTAGCAAATTTTTGTTAGTTTCTAACTATGTTAGTATGTTAGTAAAGCCCACCCCCACACTTATCTCATGCATTGTCCTCAATGTATGAATGAATGCATATATGCATGAAAAAGAAGAAGGGAAGGCAGAAGTTACCTCAAGGTGGTGGTTCCGGTGGTGGTCTAATTGGGCCAAGCGTTGCTACCCAATCAAGATAATGTGGTAGTTCACGGGACCTACCTTTATTGACCTCTTTTTTATTTACATATTTACAGTCCCCAGAATGAATAGGATCATGGAAGATCCTCTCGTGAAACTTACTCCCTTTACATGACCAGTCCTGAAAAATCATCACAGAGGCATGGTCTATACCTATGTCCAACAAAAGAACGTGACTTGGTAGAATGGTTGACTTGGACTCAAGAATGATAGGTTCAGGAACGAATACCGACTCAGGAAAGAAACTTAAATCAAGTAAGGGTTCAGGAGTCGAGCTTGGTTCAAGGAGTGTGTCCAAGTCAAGAAGTTGAAACTCAAGTCCACAATCATCTTGCCACAATGGAATGTGACTCAATATTGGTGATTCAAGTTCAGGAATGATAGGTGTGGGAATCAAAACTGACTCTAAAATATTACCTAAGTTGGGTAACAAAACAGGAGTCAATAATGATTCGGGAATTTGAACTTGATCATAGATTTGAGAATCTAGGTCACATATTTCATTAGGTTCAATCTCATAAAAATGAGAACTTGCCAATTTATCAATGGGACTTTCAAAAGTATGAAATTGGTCAAGTTCAATATGATGATCATCAAAAATGGGTGATTCAATTTCATTATCTATGGGTATAGGAATAAATGTTGGCTCAGAAAATTGGTCCAAATTGGGTAAGGATACCGGAGTCAACATAGATTCGAAAATGGAAACTGAATCGCAAAGTTGGGGATCGGGTTCACATTCACAATCTAATTCAATCTCATTGAAATTAAAACTAGCCAATTTGTCCAAGGATTGGGATTGATCAAGTTCATATTGATGTGATGAAATTGAATTTTGATCAAGGTCTTCTAGACAGAATGATTCTTGGTTCCTATCAACTTGGTCAAGAATGTTGGAAAGTCTAGAAATTTGATCATTTATTATATCTTGCAACCGATCCACTTTTTCTTCTAACCCATCGAATAGATCAATGGTGGACTGAAACCTTGGTGATGTGGGAAGAGACGTATATGAAGATAATGGTTGAACAGGTGGTTGACTATATGGCTCAGGGGCATTGAATCCCCATTGACTCTGTGAAGAGTAGTGATGATTATTCCAATCTTGTTCATAGTATTGGGACTGGAGCATGTAATGATTCGGATAAGACCAATCTGGCACACTAGGTTGGTCAAAGTTATGATATGCCGGGTTGGTAATATCCGAATAAGAGGTTGGTGTGTAATATAGATTCTCATTAAAGTTGAAAAAATTGTTGTTATAGGCCATATCACACAAACACAAATAAAGAAAAAGAAAACAAACAAATAAGCAAACAAAAAAAAATTCTATCCTAAGTTAGGGTAGACTTATGACCTAGACGACTCCTAACTGGTTAGACTGTCCACGGGAGGTAGGGTGCAGACTTTGACCACAAGTTAATCAGCCAGGTCAGGGCAAGAGTGGTGGGAGGTTTTCCGTCAAAGACGTTCCTTAATTAAATAACCACCAATCTTCGGGCTTTCGGCCCTCAATCCCCTTCCTAGACACTGATTTGGCAGGAGTCAACTTCCAGCACTATTCCCCCTTAGGATAATCTCCTAATTGAGTCCGAGATGTCCCTAGGGCCAACGTCTACTAATTTAAGTTAGGCTTGGGTTAGTGAGTGCTTGGGATATGATTTTTGGGCTAAGGAAGGGTGATGAAATCCCCACCTTATGTTGTTAATGGGTTATGCCTTTAAAATAAATTTGTGCAAGTGTACAAAATATGTAAATAAGATTTACTCAAAGCATCAACCAAGAGATGAGTCCTATTCTACATGCAATGCTAACGTACCTTGCTCCAACACTCTTCAACAGTAAAAATAAAGGAATTGAAAAGACACGTGCCTAATATGCAAACGTCTAATCAATTTTTATCTTTAACAACAAGTATTTTACTGTTGATTAATTAACAGTAAGCAGGGTTATCACAGAACAAAGTTTAACAGAGCAGTAGACAGATATTACAATTTGCAGCAACCTGCAAAAAGATGGATCAGTAGGGAACTACTCAGGCCGCGGTTTCGCGGCAATTGCCGCGTTTCCGCGGCTCTGAAGTAGGCTCTTGTGCTCTGCCTTCGAGGGCAGAGGCACAGAGTTGCTATTTGTCCACTTCTGCTGTCAGTTTCCCTGTTCTCCAAACCTGCAAACAGAAAGAATAAAAGAATTAGTTAAAATTTTTTTTATTATTAGAGAATAACTTACCGTCCCTCCCCGGCAACGGCGCCAATGTTTTGATTGAGTTTTTACCTGCACACAAAAATAAAGAATATTAGATTTAGAACAAGTTGTGCAAGGTTCTCAATTCGAATCCGGGGTAGCAGTGGCTATGCGGGTCGTGATCCTCAGGAGGGACTAGCGATGGAAGCTTTGTCAATAAGTTATCTCTAAAATTTTTATTAATTTAAAGTTAAGTTAGAAAGAAAGAAGAATGAGAATTAGAAGTGATATTTACAATGAAAGTGAGGAAAAGAAATTGGGAATATGGTGGTGTGATCTAAACTAAAGAAAGAAAAGAAAGAAAATTAAACACATACATACCACCTCTTCTACCTTGCTTACCTTTGATCTGTGCGATGACTTACCTTATCTTGGAAGGCGTACAAGTATGGCGTATAGGATCGTCCACCTTCTTAATCTATACTATGAAAATAAAAGACAAACTACGAAGGTTTGTTCATCTCCATAGGCCATCAAGGGCTCTTCTTCGGCTAGGCAGTCTCAATGCAATTGGGTCTCATGGTTCACAAGACATTAGAGAGAAAATAAAAGAAAATAAGAACAAAAGAAACACAATACTAAACAAGAATAAAAGAACATAAAATAAAACAAACCTCAAGTGGATCTCATTAACAATGGAAGAAAAGTAGGCTTACACCGCTGTCACCTCAGTACAAGCATGGACTCCTTCCTCCATGAAAGCTTCCTCCACTCTCAGTTACAAAATTTACAAAAGAAAAACGAAAATAAAATCTAACCTAAACTATAAGTTAGCCTAAGAAACCCTAGAATTTTCTCTGTAGATTCTGTGTGCCCTTCTCTGTTGCTCTGCAGGGGTATTTATAGGAGCTGGAAGAAGTAGAGTCCCAGTACAACTCTGTCCTGCAACTTGTTATCATGTTGATCACCGAATATGTCTTATCTGCGGATTGAATTGGAATCTTTGATCAACATAAGAGTTGTAGGTCTTCCAGTCTTCTTTCTGGAGCATCTTGTATCATCAGATTTGAATATCTGTAGCAAAAGTTATAATCTGAATACTAAAACGTGTACAGTCTGAATCCGAATTTATCTTTAAAACTCTTCTCCTTTTATCTTCATCCTGCAAGTATTTAGGATTGAATAGAAGTCTATCATTCCCTCTTCTTTTAGTATTTGCAACAATTGACCCTAGTAATTATAATTTTGACAATTGTTAATTGCAACTTTTACATTGGGCTTTAAACATGGGCTTTTGGGCTTCTTTTGAGGCTTTATTCTTTTATTTTTATTTCTCAAGGCCTGCACACAATAAATAATAAAATATTAGTTAATTGTGCATGATTATATGAATAAATATGAAAATGTGATGGTAAATGTAATGATAAAAATGCACTTTTCACTACCAATCAGAAGCTACACACCTACTAAGATCTTGATCGCAAATCTGAAACTGATTAAACACAAGATCATTAGTACTATAACTACATAAGTTGAACATCATCAAAACTAGAGTGATAGGCCTTTGGGCCAACAATCTCCCCCTTTTTGATGATGACAAAACTCATGGAGTTATATATGCATGGATTAAAGTAAAGCTTCAAGGAAGCTCCCCCTTAACTCATGCATAACAATAAACAATAAGATATGACAATGAAGCACATAAACTACCTAAACATGTATGCAAATATATGGAGATAAAACATGCCAATCAAGCATAAAACAAATCAAATTCTTTTTCTCCTATTTGCCATACAAAACATATATGCATAAACATAAATTCTACTCCCCCTTTATGAATAAAGTAAGGAAAACATGCATATATATACCAAATACTTCTCCCCCTTTTTGTCAATCATCAACAAAGGGGTTAAAGTAAAAACAAAACCAACAAATTTTTCTCCCCCTTTTTGTCATAAACAAAGAGATCAATAAGGGGTGAAAACAATCAATAAAAGGTTATATGCGATATATATTCATGAAGAGGAAGACGCTAAGTTAGTTTCCCTACATATATGTATTACATGAAGAAGGGATGACAAGCCCTAATTCACATAACACATAATCTGTAATGCATAAGAGGAGATGTGAAGCTCCCCCTACACATGTGTACCGCATAAAGAAGAGTTGTCAAGCTCCTCAATATTAGATACACTCAACATGAATCTATATGTAGAAGAGATGTTAAGCTCTCTTTGCATATAAGCAATACAAATCAAAAATGTTTTGATTTTTAATTGTTCAAACAAAATTTTGAATTTTTCTCAATAAAACAAATTTTGAGATATCTTAGTAAATCATAAAAAATTTTAAGGTACCACTTGTAATCAAATTTTAAGATACCAATTGTAAAAAAAAAAATCATGTTGATACCAATTGTAAATAAACATTACAAATTTTGAATTTTTCAAATAGGCAATACATATTGATACCAATTGTAAATTTATAACAAATTTGAAATTGAAGCATATTGATATCAATTGAAAAACAATGCATAAGCTTTATTAAAAATGTCAATTGAGATACCAATTGAAAATAAAGTTTTAACTTAAGCTTAGCATAACTTTGTGCTTTAAATATGTAAACCAATTGTAAAGCAAGCACACACAAATCATATATATGTATAAAAAAGAGAATACCAATAGCAATTGATATTATGGAAATAATGAAGCATACATATATAGAAAACAAATATGAGTATATACAAAATTATCAATTTAGATACCAATTGAAAAAAATCCAATGATACCAATTGAAAATAACAATGTAATCAAGTATATAACTCATAACCTACCACCCTTTATATGCACAAGGTAAAGGATTTTTCAATAAAACTTACAAGGCATACTCGCCCAGCCATCCGCCCATAAAGGTGTAGGAAGGGGTTTTCGAAAATAGGGTTTGAAAATATTTTATAGTGAAAACCACTACCCAATGAAGAATAATTAACTAGTTAAAGACAATTTTTGAAAAACTAGTTAAAGATCCTTCAAAACATGAAATCAAATCATATGTTTTTCATGAATCATACCAAATACACAAGAATTGACACTCAAAACGATAAAGCTCAAAAATGTGTTCATGAAACTAGGTCATGACAAAACAAAAGAAGTGTGAGTGTTCAATAATTATGTAAATTGCATTTTCCATGAAAATAATCAATAAAGCTCAAAACAAACATCATTTTATTAATCAAAACAAATGAAAATACATTTTTCATATAAAACAAACTTCTAGGTATATGTATGATTTATCCAAAACTAACAATATGCATACATATCCCAAACATAAAAAGAGTCCATAATGTAAATTGCATGACGGCAAATGACTCAAAAAGGGTATGCATGTATATTTATTAGATTTGAATAAAAATGCATAAACATGAAGTAAAACATGAAAATAGGCAAAACAAGTGTAAATGAGAGAGTCATCAAAACTAGCCTATGCATGTGCATATAGTGAGTATAAATGAGCATGAAGTGCAAACATATATGAATCAATTTGTTGCTCACTATTTGTACATGTATGAATACAAGTTTTGATAAAAGCTACATTAAACTAGTATTTACCACATGAAGCACATAAACAAATAAAACATGAACATGCTAAAAATATCATGTATGAACAAGCATTTAAATAAAATAGGAGTTTAGAGATAGTTACCAAACCAAAGAACTAAGCTCTAAGTCTCCAAAACATGGTGGTTGACCCACCAAAACTTCCTTGATAGCGATGCATCTATATATGTGTCCATCAAGTCCATGTGCATCCACCATCAAGGCACCATCCCTCTCACGTTTTGTGAGAGCCCTCACCTACATCAAAAACACAAGGTGGGGGTTTTGGTACCCATTTTTTCTTGGGTCCTTGGGGGTTAGCTTTGTAAGGAACCCAAACATTTTATTAGCAAAATTTAAAACATTTAACTTATCATAACAAAATTTTGCTAAATGACCTTTGTGGCCACAATGTGTACATTTGTACACCTTAGGATGCTTATGAGTGTGAGTGTGATCGTGGCGTGCAACATAAGCAAATGCATGATGATGATGTGCATGAATATGTGGAGTTTGTTTCTTAGAAAACAAAGACTCCAATTTCTTATGGTTGAATGCACATGAGCTCAAAATGGAGCTCAAACAACTAATCCTATTTTTCAAACATTAATCTCACTATTATCAATGGTGGCATGTAAAGCATGGTGCGATTGTGAAACATTTTTCTTATTCTTTTTCGAAACATTTTCTTTTTTATTATCAAAAATTTTTCTTTTTAAAGAAGTGTTTTCTTGAAAAGCAACTTCTTTTTGTTTTTCCACGAAAATAACTTTATTTTTCAAAATAGTGTTTCCTTCACATAAATCATTTAATTTAGACATCAAGGAAACATTTTCATTTTTTAAAAATTCTTTTTATTTTTCAATGCATGCAACTTTATTTCTAAATGAATCATTTTCTTTTAGCATGCAATCAAAATTCTTTTTCAAATTTTTATTTTTCTTTTTAATCAAGTCATATTTTTCAAGGAGTAGTTGACAAAATGAAGTAAGCTCATCATATGACATGTCTTCATCATCTAACTCAGATTCGGTGTTTACCTCAAGGGGGTTATCCCCTTGGACCATGTAGCACACGTTGGAGATGTCGCTTCCAACATCCGAGTCACTCCCCACATAATATAGATCTTTTTCGCCAAGGGAGATGAGGGTGTTTCATGCTACAAAAGCCGAATCAATATTAGAAACCCTAGATAAATAATCATCATTTAGGGTTGATTTTATAGCATGAAGGGCTTTTGCATTAGCCTCAAAATTATTTCCATTTAAACAATATGAATTATTAGTGATGGCAAGATAAACATGAATGCCTAGGGCTTTGAGGTACAAGGACATCTTCACCTTCCATATAGGGATGTTAAGAATGTCAAACATGGGTGGTGACATGAAGTCCATGGTGTGTGTACAAATATTGTGATTAGCCTAAAAATGAAGATCTTTAACTCTAGGTTGTAAGACCCAAATCAAGAGCACTTGGCTCTGATACCAATTGTAAAATAACCTAGAGGGGGGGGTGAATAGGTGATGGCTAATCTAATGGTCACTAAATGCCAAATAATGTGGAATTAAAACTATTATGACCTAAACAAACTATTTAAACTAAACACCACGTATAACACAAGAGTGTAGCCGAATTTCTCATGAAGGGCTCTAGACTAACTCCTCTAGATTCCCCTAGATAAGGGTTGAGGTGTCGCGTTGGCTCTCTTGGTTAAATACAAGTGTTAGCAAACAATCCCCAAGCATATATTAATAAAGCACACAAGGTATATCAAGCATATGAAGATGAACACAATTTAAGCATGCAAGATATAAACAAGAGATAGAGAGAGTGAACAATCGCAACACAAGGGATTTGTTTCGAGGTTCGAGCACACTTGCTCTACATCCCCGCCTTTGACACACGAAGGATTTCCACTATGCTCGATCCCAATTGATCACTCCTCGGTGCCGCAACACCTACAATCCCTCGGACTCTCTAGTCCTGTACACATCGCAAGCCCCACAAGCTCGCCAAGGCCGCACCTCAACCAAGAGTTCACACACGAACTCTAAACCACCGCGAACACACTTGTCCGCCTCCTCAAAGTACAAGAAAGAACTCTTGGTGATCTAAACACTTTGATCACCAATAAAAACTCTCACAAGAACACTCCTATAAAATGAATATGTCAATGGGTTGCTCAAGTGTTTGTGAGAAAAACAAGGATTGAAATGGTGGAGGAAAACTCAAGAAAAATATCTTTTAACACTCTTGATAAAACTTCCCTTTTGATTGGAAGTATTAGCTCTCAATTTAGTGGAGAAAACTCTTTTAATGAAGTAGGAAAAACTGGCTCAAAACCACTAAAAATCTTAGAAAAAACAGCCCCAAATATCCCAGTTTATAGAGCTAGAAAAACTAGTCGTTGGGGTCTGACAGAGCTGTCGGTTGACCGGCCGGTCGACCGCCAACGGTCAGAAATCCGACCGTTGGGGCTTCGGTCGACCGGCCCGGTCGACCGAGCCTCTGGAATAGAGAACAGATTCTCTGTCGGTCGACCGCTCGTCGACCGGGGTTTTCCAGAGAGCAGAAGCTCTCTGGCGGTCGACCGGGTCGGTCGACCGGCCCTCTAGTGCACAAAGGCGTGCACGTTTGTGCACGTGGGTCGATCGCCCGATCGACCGACTTCAGACTTCAGTCGACCGGGTCGGTCGACCGGCTGAAACCTGGAAACAGGAATCTGGGAAATAAATGTTGGTCGTTTTGATTGAAATAGAATCCCATAAAATACTAAAAAATCTACAAAAATAGTTTTTACCAATATACTTTGATAAACAAACATGCTTGCACAAAATCAAGGCATGTTAAAAATAATTTGGACTATTTTTGTAACTTGGAAATTTTGGTCAAAAATAAAAACGGTATTTTTCCAAAATGATTTTTTCAAAACTTCTCCAAATACAAAAATAAGATATTTAAACTCATTTGAAGCGTAGAGTGTATGGATATGATCCACTACACAAACATGGTGAAATATCTATGTTTTTGACATTAAACTCTAAATATGGTTTTGGTTAAAAACATATAAACTAGAATACTAAAAACCAAACTTGTATTTTCTAAAATAGAAAATTTTTTGTAAAAACAAAACTATCAAGAGTGTGTGTGTGTATGTACTTGAGCAATCCACCAACTATTCTATCCTTACATTTTATCTAAAAACAAAATCAAACCTAGACACAAGTCTTCATCTTTTTGAAGTCTTCACTTGAAGTCTTCTCGTCTTCTTGACTTGGTCCAAACTCGATCCAATGGCTCTTGGATCAAACACTGCTAGCTCCAAAACTTGACTTTAAATCCTTTGTTGAAGCTACACACCTACTAAGATCTTGATCACAAATCTGAAACTAATTAAACACAAGGTCATTAGTACATAACTACATGAGTTGATCATCATCAAAACTAGAGTGATAGGCCTTTGGGCCAACAATAGTCTCTACTTGGCCTTGCCCTTGCAAGAGCCATTGATGACTCATGGTGATGGATTCTAACACTCTAACATCTTAACTCTCTAACAAGCTAACATTACTTTACTCCTGCTTACTCTTGTTTAGTTTTGATGGTTTAAGTGTTGCTTGCATTTGTTTGTTGAGTTTGGATGTGATGAGTTATTTCATGGGGTCATGCTTTGAAATGCTCTTGAACCAAGGACTAGTGATGGCCAAGGATACATGTGAGGCAACTATCACTAAGAGGTTAGCATAGTTAGTGGAGCCATTAGTAGTTAGTAGGTTAGCATAGTTAGTGGAGCCATTAGTAGTTAGTGGCCATGGGTTTTCTTTCTCTTTTTACTTTATTTTAGAAATATGTCAAAAAATCACAAAAATCATTTCTTCTATGTTTCCCACTTCTTCGTGTTTCACTGTACTCTTCTCTTTTCAATCTTCATATTCTTTTCTTTTCATTCTTTCAAACATTGAAGAAACTTTAACACACACGTGAACATTCTGGTAAAGCTTCTATCGCTTCCCGTCCCTGTGGATTCGACCCGTTTAGCCTCTATGCTATAACGGAAGTATCGAGGAAGCCAAAGCACTCACTTTTAACTCTTGATTTCAAAACATACACTTTTTGTGCACGATTTTCTCCCGATAATATTTTGGCGCCATTGCCGGGAATGGGAACGGTTTGATTTCACGTTTTTGTTAACTTTTCTTCTTTGTTTCTGGTGTGCAGGTCAAATTTTTAGCATTACAGAAGTCCACACTTGCTTTTGTGTGGTTGGGTAAATTCTTGTATATTGTTATATTTTGCTGCTACTTATTGTTTATATTACCTGTGCACTGTAATAATTTTAAGAACTAAAATATGATAATTGGATGTTTTAAAATGGTTTAGATATTTGCATCTAGGCACGTGTCAATTTTCATTCCAATATACTATATTTTATTCTTATGTTTTTGCGATCTTGACGGAGGTGTACATATTGCATTGCATATAGTTGGACAAACACGTGGATGATTTACTCTCTTTGTGTGTTCATTCTTATCTATATTGCACACTTGCATGAATTGAACTTAAGGGCAAAACTTAATACAACATAAGGTGGGAAAATCATTACCCTTCCTTAGCCCAAAAATCACCTCCCCACTCACACAACCCAAACCTTAATAAAACTTGTTAGACGTTGGCCCCTAGGGACATCTCAGACTCATTTAGGAGATTGACCTAAGGGGAAAGTTGTTAGAGTTTGACTCTTATCAAATCAGTGTTTAAGGTTGGGGATTGAGAGGTGAAACCTCGAAGAACAGTGGTTTGGCATAATTAGGCCCGTTGCTCCGGCACGGATACCTCCCACTGGTCTTGCCCCTACTTGGCCGATTAACTTGTGGTTAGATTTCTACAAAGTATCCCCCGTGGACAGTCTAACCAGTTAGAAGTCGTCTAGGTCTAAGTCAACCCTAGCATAGGATTGTTTTAATTTTCTTTTTCTTTATTTGTTTATTTGTTTGCTTGTTTTTCTCTTTTGTAAATTGTGAAAAAGATTTTAACAACAACAAATTTTTCAATCCTAATATGAATCCATATTTCACCCGACCTCATTGACTTGGATGACTCCGACCCGATATGTACAACATGAACCAACCTTATATACCGAATTGGGATTATCCGACTCAATATGTGCCCCAGTACTATGAACAAGACTGGAATAATCATCACCACTCTTCACCGAGTCAGTGGGGATATAACTCCCCGAGTATTATGGTCAACCACCTTACCAAAATCCAGCTTCATATACTCCTTCCCCCGAACAACCATTAGAAGAACCAATTGACTGGGAAAAGAGGATGGAAGTTTCTATTTCAATGAAATTGAACTTGAATATGAATGTGAACCTGACCTACAACTTTTTGATTCAATTCCAATCTTCGAATCTATGTTGACTCCGGCATCCTTACCGAAGTTGGACCCATTACCCGAGCCAACATTGATTCCTTTATCTATGGATTTAGAAACTGAACCACTTCTTTTGGATAGTCACATTTCATTGATGGGAATAGAATGTAAAATTAAATTCTTTGATTTGAACTCAACTCTTGAACCTAAACCGACTCTCAAACCCAAAGTTGATATTTCTGAGTTAGTATTGGTTCCCGAACTTTTCATTTCAAAGCCCAAATCATCCATTCTACAAAATCACATTCTATTATTGGACCAGGGTATTGACCATAATGACTCACTGATGATCTTCCAAGATTGGTCATGTAAAGGGAATAATTTTCATGGTAGGATCTTGCGTGATCCTATTAAAATTGAGAATTGTAAATATGTTATTAAAAAAGAGGTCAATAAAGGTGGATTACGTGAGCCACCATGTTATCTTTATTGGGTAGCAACGCTTAGCCCAATCAGAGCACCACCGGAGCCACCACCATGAGGTAATTTTCCTTCTCTTTCTATTTGTTTCATGTATATACACATTCACGATGCATTGAGGATAATGCATGAGATAAGTGGGGGGGAGGTTTACTAACGTAGGTTGTTTTAAATTTTCTTTCTTTTTAGAAAATTTTAGATCTTTCTTTTGTATAAAATCTTTTTTCTTTTCTTTTTACAAAACTTTTTGAAATAAGAGAAATAATTTTGATTTATTTTTAAGAAAATTAAGATTATCTTAGGAATTAAGAAGACCTAAAATTATGAATTTTTAATCCAAGTCAAAATAATAGATCTTGTTTAAATTTTAGGATAAGGAAGCAAGATTGAAAAGATAATTTGATCTTGAATTTTTTACTTTAGATTTATGCACTTCACACTTAAACAATTTTTTGGGATTAAGACAAAGACTGAAAATGCCATAAAAAAATACCATAAAAATTGTATATAAAAATGTTGATAAAATCACTTATTGAAGTTGGGTAATTATGCCTCAGGAAGCATGATTATTCATGCTTAAAACGATGAACAAAAACAAAATAATCTCCTTTAGTTTTGTGGCCTTGTTTACTCGAGTCCTCAAGTCTGAGGGATGTTTTCTCATTTGGTGCCCTAAAACTATCTGGTTTGGGAGTCATCGGCTAAATGCTCACTACCCGGATAAGCTAGAAATCCTAAGAAAACTAAGGGAAGAAAAAAATAATAATATAAATAAATGGCATGAAAGTTAGAGTCGATATCCCAAAAATCTTCACTTCACAAAGTGCATATTTTTTTAAGAGTTTCATGAAAGATTAAAGGATCAATTTAATTTTAAATTCTTACATTTAATTTATAATAAGATTTTGCATTTCAAATTAGTTTAAGGAAGAATAATTTCTGGTTAACTTATAACCTTGGATCACTTAAATTTTCACAAAAATATTTTAATAGTTTCCTCTATTTCAAAATGTGTTTTCAAAATACTAACATTTGATTTTTTTTCTTTATGGATTTTGTGGGTGTAATCTGCTGAAAACCCTCAAGCGATAAAACTCGTCCTCTAGGGGAAACCTAGAGGTTTAATGGCTTGTTGCACATGCTCAGTACAATCGCGTCACCTGCAAAAGTGGTGTAATAATTTTTTTAGTTTTTTATTTTGCTCAGGACGAGCAAAAGATAAGTGCGGGGGTGTGATTAGTCTCTAAAATTGCATATTCCATACTAAAATCTTCACATTTATCTAATATTAAATCATGTTAATAATATCTCTCTTGCATGTTTCTAAGTCCATGAAATGAAATAAAAAAGAAGACCTAAAATCACCATTTAATTGGTGATTAAAGTCCTACAAAGATAGCCATTAACTTTGGAGGGTGGTCTCGTCAAAATCAGGGGCCCAAAACCAGAAACCAGGACATGCAGCCAACAGGGGGACAAGCGGCGCTACGCGCGCCGCCCTGGTACAGCCAAAGTCGTGGAGCCACGCGCCAAGATTTGATGCGCGACTCTGTACCTGTACCCTGGTGCCCAATTTTGGCTATAAATACCCTAGGATTTCCAGAGCATGAGGAGGAGTTTTGAAGTGTTTTTAGGTTAGTTTTTAAGGTTTTTCTCTTGTTGTAGTTTAGGGTAGTTTAGTTTAGTTCTTCTTCTTCTTCCTCCTTTGTATTTTTCATTTGTTGTAGATCTTGTAATAGGAGAGAGATTGATACATAGTTAGAAAGTAAGAGTGCTTATAATAGAAGGTAACAATCTATGAAATGTGCTCTTTTATCTCTCCTTGTTTTCTTCTCTCTAACTCCTTTTACATATTTAGCTAATTTTCTCTCATGGCAACTAACTACTAACCACTAACTTGCTAACTTCTTACTTGATAATCTACATGAATCTAATAGCCTCTACTTGGCCTTGCTCTTACAAGAGCAATTGATGGCTCATGGTGATGGATTCTAACACTCTGACATCCTAACTCTCTAACAAGCTAATATTACTTTGCTCCATGCTTACTCTTATTTAGTTTTGATGGTTTAAGTGTAACTTGCACTTATTTGTTGAGTTTGGATGTGATGAGTTATCTCATCGGTCATGCTTTGAAACGCTCTTGAATTAAGGAGTAGTGATGGCCAAGAATACATGTGAGGCAACTATTACTAAGAGGTTAGCGTAGTTAGTGGAGCTATCAGTAGTTAGTAGCCATGGTTTTTTCTCTCTTTTTACTTTGTTTTAGAAATATATCCAAAAATCACAAAAACCATTTCTTCTATGTTTCCCACTTCTTTGTGTTTTACCGTACTCTTCTCTTTTCATTCTTCAGTTTCTTTTCTTTTCATTCTTTCAAACATTGAAGAAACTTTAACACACACGTGAACATTCTGGTAAAGCTTCTATCGCTTTTCGTCCCTATGGATTCGACCCGTTTAGCCTCTATGCTATAATGGAATTATCGAGGAAGCCAAATCACACACTTTTAACTCTTAATTTCAAAACATACATTTTTCATGCACACGATTTTCCCCCGATCATCGACCTGCTCAGCCCAAAAATCACATAATATGAAACATTTAAACATATTTTAAATTCCTATTAAATCTCAATAAGTCCTAATAAATTCCACTAAAATAAGTTCATGTAAATCTATTGAAGTACAAATATGTGTGACCAAAAATCTAAACATATTGCAAACATGTGAACTTGTTTTTGAGGTAAAAAATTTTTTATCTTTTAACCAAAGCCGTATTTTTTGAAAATCAAACTTTTAAATACAAAAATAAGTTGTTCAAACATATTTGAAGCTCAATAGTGTATGGATACAAAAACAAAATGATATGGACTTGCTTTTGATTGAAAACCAAAATACAACACGTAAACCGGTTAAGCTGAAACCAAAATTTTTGTGTGTGTCTGTAAACTTGAGCAATCAAAACTAATCTATTCTTTACATAAATTTTAAACTTACAAACTCTTGACTCAAGTCTTCTTCTTGAATAAATTTTCCTCTCAATATTGACTTGATCCAAACTTGATTCCATCGAGCTAGACTCCTCTTTGAGTACTTGACGCGATCTTTAAGCATGAGCTCTTGAATCAATACATGCTCGCTTCAAAACTTGACTTTGAATCTTTTGTTGAAGCTAAATGCCAAACTAAGATCTTGATGAATATCTGAAATTTAACAACACAAGATCACTAGTACAATAACTACATGAGTTAATCATCCTCAAAACTAGAGTGATGGGCCTTTGGGCCAACAATCTCCCCCTTTTTGATGATGACAGAACTCATGGAGTTACATATGCATGGATTAAAGATATATTTTGTAAAAGCTCCCCCTTAACTCATGTATAAAAATAGATAATAAGATATTCAATGAAGCTCATAACTAAACATCAAATATAGACATATATATGCATAAACACAAACATAAAATACATATATAAACTCTAAATTTCTGTCCCCCTTTTTTTAATTCATCAATAAAGGGGTAAAGAAAATTTCGTAAATGTATATGCGACATAAATCTATGAAGAGAAGAGACGTCAAGTTAACTCCCCCTGAATATACGCATTATATAGAGAAGGGATGACAAAACCCTAATCCACATAAGTATAATATACAATCTATAGACGGAGATGTTAAATTCCCCATACACACGTGTATGATATAGAGAAGAGAGGTGAAGCTCTTCTTTATACAATACACTCATCATAAATTTACATATAGAGGAGACTTTAAGTTAACTCCCCTTTCATATAGGCAATACATATTAAAAACAAAAATTTAAAAGCAATTGAAGTATTGATTTTCTAAATCAATTGAAAGGATAAATAATTTAAAGGATACAAATTGTAAAATTGAAACCAATTTTGAAATACCGCTTGTAATCAAACATAAATGTAGATATCATTTTAAGTCAAAGAATTTTTCTCTCTTTTTTTTAGAAATAATCACAAAACTAATGCATAAGCTTGTTAAAGAAACAGAACAAATGAATTTAAAGTAAAATCAAGCTTAGCATGAAACTAATTTTGCTATGAAATATATATGGATATTGTTAAATATTGCACAATTAATCATATATATGTATGTATGTCGATACAAATACCATATGAAATATAATGCATACATATATAGATAAATATGAATGAGTGTACAAAAATAAAATATCATAAAAATCATGTGTATAACTCATTGAAATCACCGGCCTACATGCACATGTCAAAACAATAGCCATTCAAGCATACAAGGTATGATCACCCAATCATCCGCCCACTAAAGGTAGAAGTTTTCAAAATAATGATTTTGAAAATAGTTGAGTACAAATTGAAAACTAGTATCGAGTAAAGAATGGAAGAACTAATTTAAAATATTTATGAAAATTAGTTCAAAATTCTTCAAACATAAACCAAATCAGGTATATGTTATGAAAAATTATAATTACACAAGAATTGACACCCAAAATCTATAAAGCACATAAATGCTCATAAATCTAAAATCATGAATAAACAAAAGATATAGAGTGTAGAAGAGTTATGTAAATAACACTTTTATGAAGATAAAGCTATAAAGATCAATTTCATCATAACTCATATGAAGTTCTTTTTCATAAACATGAAAGTACGAATCAAGAAAAAATTTATTTTCATAAAAAACTATTCAAAAATTCCATTGAAGATGCAAAAACAAATTTCAAAATATATATAAGTTTTGTAGAAAAAAACTAAAGCGCGCACGCGCGCGCGCGCACACACACACACACATCTCCAAACATCAAAAGTTTACACATAGAATATATGATACTCAAGGATACAATATACATATCATGTAGTTTTAACACAATTTACACGCGTATGAAGCAAAAACATTCTTATAGAGAATCAAGGCATGTACACGTGCAATATCAAAGCAGATTATTAAAATAAAAGAGTGCATGTACAAATACAAGAATCATCAAAAGTAGGTCATATAAGTATAATAAAACATCCAATGAGTACACATAAGCAATGTAACATGTAAAGCATAAGAATCAAGTATAACTCACGAATTGCACATGTTACAAGTTTTTATCAAAAAGTATATCTTGACATGTAATTAGAACATGATTTGCATAAAACATCAGAACATCATTGAGAAATAAATTTAATCATAAGTTTAAATACAAGATTCATTAAAAGTAGGCTATACAAATATATCTTAAACAACAATTTGAGAACACAAAGTATATGAAATAATTTTGACACAAAATCTAGAGTGTATCTTAAAAGTTATATAAGTATATCACAAGTTCTAATAAACTTCATATTTAAATACATATAAACCAAAACATGTAAACAATTATAGCTAAAAATTTATCATTATGAAGCATATAGAAACAATATAAATGGAGGATAGAGATAGTTACCAACACTGTAGGGCTAGTCTCTATTTCTCCAAAACTAGATGGTTTCTCCCACCTAAACTCCTTGATAGTGATGTATTCATGTATATGGTACATTAAGCTCTGATTGCATCCACCACCAAGGCACCACACCTCTCACATCTTGTGAGAGCTCACGCTACATCAAAAATAAATGGTGTGATTTTTGGTACCCAAACTTTCTTAGGTCCTTGAGGGTTACTACCATTGCAAACCCAAATATTTTTACATACAAAATTTATAGAATTTAATCTATTATAATAAAATTTTATAAGATGGCTTTTATGACCATAATGTGTACATGTGTACATTCTAATATACATAGTGGCATGTGTGTGAACATGGTGTGCATGTGTATGTTGTGGAGGGTGTGCATGCATATGTGGAGTATGTTTCTAGTGAAACATAGATTCCAATCTTTTGTGGTCAAAGACACATTGGCTCAAAGTGGAGTCCAAACAATTAATATTCTTCTTTAAAACACAAATATCGCTTTCAATAATAGGAGAAGAAACAACATGAGCATGAGAAACAAAATCCTTTTTCACTTTGAAAATAAGAATAGAAATATTTTTTCAATTAAAGTATTTTTCAAAGAATCTTTTTCTATAGAAATACAATCTATTTCTTTAGAAATCAAAATAATTATGTTCATTAAAGAATCATTTTCTTTTAAAACAAAAATCAAATTTTAAGGATAAAACATCATTTTTTTTTAAAAACAAAATCAAGTTTAGCTTTCAAGGAATCCTTTTCATTCAAAATTACATCTATTTCTTTTAAAATACAGCCTTGTTTAGAAGATAAAAGCTCATATTTCTTTTTCAAATTCAAACTCTTATTTTTCAACAATTTATATTTTCTCAATAAATCTTCACAAAAAAGAAAAGCTCTACATTCAACATGTGTGCATCCTCTCTAGACATATTATCTGTCACGCCCCGCAATCATAATACTCATATAAAGGGTACGTGACGAGAGCCGGCGACGTATTTTTAAAACAAATACGTTAAGCCTCAGTACATTGATTTAAAATAAAACAAGGTTTATTCGTTATTCCAGCTAGAAGAAATCAAGTACATAATGTCACCAAATGTCTCACTTATTACAACATAACGAAATCATAGAAAATACGACAATAAAAGTCTCTCACATATGAAAAAGAAGGATCTGTCTACTGAAGATCAGCAAGATGCTCGAAGTACTCCTGCTCCTGCAGAGTCTCTGGATCAGAACCTGAGTAAGCAACTCAGGGTCGTCAATAGCGACCTAAATGAATGATAAAAAGAGGGGAATATAAAAAATAACATGTAAAATCTAACGACAACATGCATAGCTAATATAGTTTTCATTCTAGTAATTAGCATATCAGTATCATGTTAAAGTACAGTAATATACACCACATAACCATTTATAAACTATAATTTATCTAGATGAGGTAAAGTTGTCAATATATCTGTGTATGTTTATTCTCAATATCTTATTGTTTGAAATTGATAATTGGAGACGGAAATTTGTGTTTTAGGTGGGTTCTGTACATACCCGGAACTACGGCCCAATCACCTGGCGCTGAACCAGGTCCTACCGCTAGGTAGTCAATATCAATAACAATAACAATGTGTCAATAACGATAACAATATGAACAATACGGGATGTCAGTCATCCCCCGGAACCCTGCAGTGGAACCGTATTTCGGCTGCGCAACCTATATCCTAAGTCCACCCAAAATACCAACACCGTCTCCTTTATCAATTTCCCCATCCCCAGTTATAAGTTATCAATGATTATGTCATCTAAGTTGCTGGGTATGATCAATAACAATAACAATGACGTATGTGACAATGAAAAATGTCTTACCCAGTGACAATAGTAACATAATCTCTTTTTCTTTCCTTTTTTTTTCAATATTTTCATGATCCAATATCATATAATCCCTCCTATGATGTAGTCAATATATAATAGAGAATTCAGTATCACCTTCCTTTTCTGCAATTTCCAATAATTTCAATTACTTTTTTTGAATAATTTTCAATAATTAACAATTTCACAATTATAAAAATTTCTACTTCTATTGAGTATTCAATAAATTTCAATCAAAAGTAAATTAGAGATTTCAGAAAAACAACATCTAATTATGCAACATTGATATTTGGAATCTTACATGTTTCTGAGAAATTTCTAAGTTCTAGGATTTTGACAATAAGTTTAATAGATCAACCATTCAATAATAGCAACAATAAATATCCTAAAATAAACAAAATGACATATGTACATAATATAGTGAGTGAAAGAACACTCACCTGGGCTACCACGCGTCCATGCACAAATCGGAGAAATCTACATTAATATATATTCGAATTAGAAATTATCGAACTTTCATATATCGACTTTTACATGAAATATTCTATTTATTTAGTATTTTAAATCATGTGTGGACAATCCAGATCTTTAAATAAGGTTGCATAATGAAGTATAAAGTTTATGAGATTTTCAGATTTTATTTACTGATTTTTTTATGTGTTTTAAATGGTTTAAAACATGTAATTTTCTTAACGGGTCTGAAATTTGAATAGCGGCTTTCAATCTTTAAATGCAGTGGTTCAGCCCCATATGAGCTGCAATTTACTCGAAAATTTTTATGCAGATGGTAGAAGTTATTTATATATTTATCACTATTTTTATTTTTTTTTTCCATTTTTTATCTAGATAAAAAAATTGTTGTTCAAAACTTAACGGGTCTGATTTTTGTAATTGGGTCGGATTAAAATGAATTGGGCTTCATTTATTCTCTGTTTTTCTTCTTTTTGTTTTCTTGTTTCTGGCTTGTCCAATGACCAGGCCCAATTCTTTTTGTCCTCTCTATATTTCTTTTTTTTTGTTTTCTGGCCTGGCCCATTGGCCAGGCCCAGTTTCCTTTATTTATTTTTTTAATTTTTTTTAAATTCTCTTTTTCCTTTTTCTTTATTTCTGGGCCTGGCCATTGCGGCCCAGCTCTGATTCTTTCTTTCTCTTTTCTTTTCAGGGCTGGGCCATTGCGGCCCAACACTGTTTCTCTCTATTCTTTTATTTTATTTTATTTTTTTTCCTAATCTGAACCTGAGCCTGGCCCATTGAGCCAGGCCCAGGGCTTGCTCTCGGGCCTGGCCAAGAGAAGGCCAGGGCAAATCTTGTTGTTGTTTTTTTTTTTCCTTTTTTGCCCGGCTCAGTGGCTGCCCAGGCCACTGGGCCTGGGTAACCGGGTGCGGGTCTGCACCCGGGTCCGGTGCAGACCCGGCTGCACAGACTCGCTGGGGTTTGTGCAGCCGCACTGCTCTCGGCCTGGCCGAGAGCAGTGGCTCCCCCCACTCTTTTTTTTAATTATATTTACAAACTTAAATACCTACTAATATACATGTATAGATAAATTTCAATCTTTCGCATTCTTTCCCCCTAAATAATGCCTTGATACCATACCCTAATTTCTCTGTGAAGGGAAATTTAGTTATTTAGGGATTTATTTAAGATGCAACTATTTAATCCAAATACCTTTCTTTTTTTCTTCTAATTTGGGATAATAAATCATTAATTATTTGGGTTTTAATTAAGCAAGGGTGTTACATTAATGATTCCTAGAAAATAAATCTACGCATGGCAATTTAAATTTTTTTTGTGGATATATTTTTTTTCTACAATTTATTTTATTTACATATTTATATATTAGATAAAATTAAAGTCCATTACAAAGAGAAATTCAAGCATGACATACCATAAATTTATATTTCATTTAATTACTCAATCTTGGGAAAATTTACATTTTATAAGATGATTCTCAGACATGATAGATTATTAGACCTAGTTTAACAACTTAATCTAGATAGGGATAATAAATTCATAATGCTTTAAAATAAAAATCTAACTTCATAAATTTGTTTAAAAACCTACTTGGATAGATCTGGATAAATTTCTCCTTCGTCTGATCCTCGATCTCCAACTGCTTCTCAACCTCCAAGCGGTCCTTCCGTCACGATCATGATCAGTTTCAGAATAGTGGAGGGATGAGGACCAAAGATGATTTCTATCTAAAACTATCGCTCTTTCTTCTTTTTTTTTCAGTCGTAAAGAAACAGAATAAAGGTTACGGTAATATATTGAGATAGAATCTTTTAGGTTAGGACTTTTAGGGATCAGTTGGTTAGGATAAAATCTAGGTTGTTAAGATAAGAGATCCCGAAATATCTCTTGAGATCTTTCAGTTAGAGATTCAAATTTTAAACTTTTGACTTTGGGTTATTTAAAATAATTTAGCTTTCTTTTTCAACCACACGCCAATGTGGCATCATGGTTTAGGCATTAGGATTTGTTATAAAGGAACGAGGTTCGAAACTTGACATAGACATGTATATATATAATTATTTATTTATTTATTTATTTATTTTTTGTATTACAGAACAAGAGTATTACATTCTACCCACCTAATAAGAAAATTTCATCCTCGAAATTTAAATTCAAGAGGAAGAAGAAAGTTACCTAATCGCCATGAAATAAGTGAGGATAGCGATCGCGAATAATGTCCTTTCGCTCCCACGTCGCTTCTCGCGGAGATCGCCTGCCCCAAGACACCAGAACAAGTGGGATAATCTGCTTCTTCAATTCTTTGGTGGTCCGATCCAGAATAGCCATGGGTCTTTCAGTGTAGGATAAATCCGGCCGAAGCTCCAGCTCAGTATGATCCAAAACCTGATTGTCATCTCTGACATACCTTCTCAACTGAGAAACATGGAAGACATCATGCACGCCATCCAACGATGGCGGCAATGCCAGTTTATAAGCCACTTTCTCCAGACGCTCCAGAACCTCAAAAGGTCCAATGAACCTCGGACTCAGCTTCCCCCGACTACCGAATCTGATCACTCCTCTCGTTGGAGTATCTTCAAAAATACCTTGTCTCCAGTCTCAAACACTAGCGGCCTTCTACTCAAATCTGCCCACTGTTTCTGTCTATCCTGAGCTGCCTTGAGACGCTCACGGATGACTTTAACTTTCTCCACCGTCTGAACTATAATCTCGGGCCCCAACAGCTGCCTATCACCAATGTCGTCCCAACATAAAGGAGACCTACACTTCCTCCCATACAAGGCTTCAAACGGCGCCATCTTAATACTAGCTTGATAGCTGTTGTTATAAGCAAACTCCGCCAAGTGCAAATGATCCTCCCACGATCCCTTGAAATCTAGCATGCATGCCCTCAACATGTCTTCGAGAATCTGAATCGTCCGCTCTGATTGTCCGTCAGTCTGCGGATGATATGCAGTGCTAAACTTCAAGCGGGTTCCCAAACTTTCCTGAAGACTTCTCCAAAAGTGGGATAGAAATCTAGTGTCTCTATCAGACACAATGCTGACTGGCATACCATGGAGCCTCACTACCTCATGCATATACTTCTCTGCTAACAATTCCGTAGACTGCCCCAGTCTGAAAGGAATGAAATGTGCTGACTTCGTGAGGCGATCCACTATAACCCATACTGCATTATTCCCCTTCTGGCTGTGAGGTAAAGCAGTGACGAAATCTATAGTGATGTGCTCCCACTTCCATTCTGGAATTGACAGAGGTTGAAGAAGTCCCGCTGTCCTCTGATGCTCTGCCTTCACCTGCTGGCATACTAGGCACTTTGCCACATACCGAGCAATCTCCCTCTTCATCCCATGCCACCAGAACCGTTGCTTCAAGTCTTGGTACATCTTTGTTCCCCCTGGATGTATAGAATAAGCCGAGCTATGGGCTTCAGCCAACACTTCTTGCCTAACCTCTCCTTTTGGGACACAAATTCTGTTACCAAAATGGAGCGTCCCATCTGCATGAATTTGCATATCTGACCTCAACCCGGCTTCCACTTGTTCCCTGAATTTTTGCAATTTAAGTTCTCCACCTTGAGCTTCCCTGATCTTCTCTAACAAGTTTGGTTGAATCTGCATGACCATCAATTGGCCAGGAGATATTGCCCTTCGAATTACCATCAGTCCATTCGCCTCATCTCTTCGAATAATTCTTTCTGTTGTGTGATTTGCATTGCCATAGACACTTCTGGCTTCCTGCTTAAGGCATCTGGTACTACATTGATCTTTCCAGGGTGATATTGTAGATCAATATCATAATCAGCCATCAGCTCCAACCACCTCCTCTGCCTCATGTTTAACTCCTTCTGAGTGAAGATATACTTCAAGCTCTTGTGATCGGTGTAGATTAGCACCTGATCACCCAACAAATAGTGTCCCCAAATTTTTAATGCGAAAATCACTGCTGCTAACTCCAGATCATGCGTAGGGTAGTTCTTCTTGTGGGGTCTGAGTTTCCTGGACGCGTATGCTATCGCATGCCCATGCTGCATTAACACACATCCCAATCCTTTCCCTGACGCATCGCTGTAAATGACCATACCACCAGTTCCATCAGGCATCTTCAAAATTGGAGCCGTCATCAACCTCTTCTTCAGTTCTTCGAAAGCACTGGTACACTCCGCTGTCCATACATACTTCTCCCCCTTCTGGGTAAGCTTGGTCAGAGGTCCTGCAATTCTTGAGAAGTCTTGCATGAATCTCCGGTAGTATCCAGCTAACCCCAGAAAGCTCCTAATCTCGGTTATTGATTTCGGGGTAGGCCAATCCCTCACTCCTGAACTTTGCTAGGATCTACTAATATACCTTCTCCCGAAACAATATGCCCCAAAAATGCCACACTCTTAAGCCAAAATTCACACTTGCTTAGTTTGGCATAGAGCTTCTCCTGCCGAAGGGTCTGCAACACGATTCTCAAATGCTCAACATGTTCTTCCTCGTTCTTAGAGTATATCGGAATATCATCAATGAATATCACTACGAACTTATCTAAGAATGGAGAGAACACTCGATTCATCAAATCTATAAAGATTACCGGAGCATTGGTCACTCCAAATGGCATGACCAAGAACTCGTAATGACCATAACGAGTCCTAAAAGCCGTCTTCAGAATGTCTACCTCCTTCACCTTCAATTGATGATATCCAGACCGAAGATCTAACTTCGAGAATACCTTAGCTCCAGCTAGCTGATCAAACAAGTCATCTATCCTAGGCAATGGATATCTATTCTTGATAGTGACCTTGTTCAACTCCCGATAATCAATGCACATCCTTCTGCTACCATCCTTCTTCTTTACCAACAACACCGGAGCTCCCCAAGGTGAAACACTGGGCCTGATGAAGCCTTTATCCAAATATTCCTGCAGTTGCTTCTTCAATTCGGCTAGCTCTACAGGTTCCATTTGATATGGCGCTTTAGAAATAGGGGCAGTACCTGGGATGACTTCGATAGCGAACTCCAAGTTTCGATCTGGCGGAAGTCCCGGTAGATCCTCTGGAAACACATCTAAGAATTTCTCCACAACCGGTATCGGCTTCTCTTGAGTTTCTGCAGTGGCATAGTCCCCTTGCTGCTTCTGTCTGGATGCCTTCGATTCCCCGATGAACTGGAACTCGGATTGATCTGCAATCCTGAAGATCACGCTCTTATTCCGGCAATCAATCACCGCATGATACTTACTAAGCCAGATCATGCCTAAGATCACATCATATCCACCGGTGTCTATCATAAACAAATCTGCCCTTAACTGCCTTCTGCAAATCTCCACAGAACAAGACTTACATATTCTACTAGTGGTTATAACCCCGTTTCCGGTAGTAATTTCCCACTGGTTATCCATATCATTACAGGGTATAGCATGCATCATAACGAATCTAGTAGATATGTAGCAATAGGAAGCACTAGAATCAAATAACGATATAACTGGAATGGAATGAACCAGAATGGTACCTGCTACAACTTCCTCTGATGCCTCGGCTTGCTCTGCAGTCAGGTTAAAAGCCTGGCCTCTTCCACGTCCGATTCCTGGCCTCCGCTGAGCCTATTCGAACACCTGGCGCTGTGAAGGAAGCGGAGCTCCTCTACCTGCGGGCACCAGGTTCCTTCTAACCGCTTCTGATGTTGGAGGGGCCGGTATGATACTTCTCTGCTTATTGACTGGACAGGCTGCCACCAGATGATCTCTAGATCCACAATTCAAGCATTGTCGGTTTGCCCATCTACATTCCTTCCGTCCATGCCCTGGTTTCTGACAGAATCCACAAATCATCATCGGTGGGGAAGGAATGAATGGACGCTTGCTCTATAAGACATTACTAGGTCTGGTTATGGGTGCCCTGGAACTCTGGTTGAAAGGACGCTTGAATGGCCTCGTCTGCAATCTGCTCCTGCTCTCCTTTTCCATCACTTGTTCCAGACCACGAGCAGCACCGAGGACTTGAGAGTAAGTCTTCAATTGCTGTGTGACCAGAAATTTCTGAATATCCAGTCTCAATCCTTGCTGGACTCGGTTCGCCCTGTCTTCTTCCTCCGTTACCATATAGGGAGCGAACCGGCTTAGCCTCAGGAACTCTACTGCATACTCATCCACCGTCCGACTCCCTTGTCGTAAGTTGATGAATTGTTGCTCCATCTCCCTTCTAGCAGTCTTGGGGAAGAACCGCTCATAGAAGCTCTCTGAGAACTGATTAGGAAAAGATTGTGTGAAGTTATTACACAAGTATTCAATGAAAGAAGAAAGGTTTAGAGTTAACCTCGGTGCTTTGTCACTTCACAATGTATTTGAGATGGTTAATATATCCTTTCCAATCTCCGTTATAGCAATGGCTATACCGGGTCGATTCTCCGAGAGAGCTAGCGTTGGAAGCGTTACGGTTCAAAGTGAAGCAAGAAAACGAAGATTCTTCTTTGTTATTTACACAAATGCAAGAAACATGAAAGAGAAAATAGAAGAGGTGGTTGATTTGTGCATGGTGGAAAAGAAAAAGAACTTTAGTAAAATATGTTGCTAAAAGAAAAGAAACTAGTAAAGAAAATGTTTGGAAAAGCTTTAGATGAGAGAGTACATGGCTAGCTAACTTTACTTCGCTAACTTACTAAACTCAATGGTGATGCTTGATTGTCTCATGTTGATTCATTGACAATAGGTATAACTTGCTTGTTTGTTCAAGTACTTCACCGTTTTGAAGAGGAGTGTTCTCATGTTCTTAGCTTGAAGCCTCATATGAATTCATTGGCTCTCTAGATAGATGTTCAATGATGAACTCTAGGATTGGTACTCAAAGGATGCTAAGTTAGAAGAATCAACATTCATTTAAACATTCAAGACATAACAACAAATTAGCTTGAAGTAAAGAAGTTGTTCTAAGTAGCACATGTTTGGTGATCCATCTCCATGTTCCATCAAGGCTCTTGTTCTAGACAAGGCTCTAAATGAGGCACATATGAGTCATATGGAGTTTGTACAAGCATTCACCAAGGGAAAGCAACTCTACTTCCTTGGTAAGTAAAAGAAACTCTCACAATACAAGTATAAAGATAAGCAATCATCCAAAGAGATAGAAGTTAGCTAGGTAAGATTTTTAGCTAGCCATGCAATAGAAATTTAGCTCTCCATTACACAAGTAACAAAGCTACAATTCATTATGCAAAGCAAGAAGAAGTAAAGCAATGAAAAATGCAAGTAAAGTAAAGTAAGTAAAGCAATGCAAAGTAAAACGTACTAAAGCTTGCAAAGAGAAGACGAAGCTTTGATTAACCCTTGTTACAAGTATGTCACCTCCTTGAATACAAGCTTTCAACAGCACTCACTCTCTCTCTTTGTTAAAATCTCTAGGAGGAAGAAGATGGAGACTAAAAACCTAGGTGAAGACTAAAACAAAATACAAGAATTCCCTAGTTCTCTCCTCTCTCTTCTCTGTTCTCCTCATGCAGACCCTGGTCATGTATTTATAGCCCTCAGAGAGAAGCTTCAAGATCCAGGTTGTTGGCGCAAAATCTGGGATCCAACAACCTCTCAACTGCCGCAGATTTGGCGGGAGAATCTGGATTTGGCGGCAAAATCTGGGCCGTTGAGCCCAGATTTTCTGGTACAGGTTTGTTGTGAAGTTGTTATCCACGTGGCCTTCTGGAATCTTGGTTTGTTACGTAGAATTCTCTGGATCCTGGGTTGAAACTTGAGCTTGGAATTAATCACCTTAATTATTGCTAATTAAAGAGATTAATGGGCTTTCTCTCTTTTAATTTGTGGACCTGCAAAAATAGAGAGGAAATGATTAAAAATCACATTTTTATATACAAAATGCATGGTATGAAAGTGGTAAAATGTGCAAATATGTGTAACAATCCCATGTGACCGGCTTCTCCAATCGTTCCTCCTCAGCGAGCCACCATGTTCGAGCCACATCAGTCATTTGGACCTTGACTACCTCCACCTGATCCTCCCCGGAACTCGAGCTGCATTCAGGAGATTGGTCATATCAACCAGCCATTACTCTGCTTCCAAAGGCTTTTCTGTCCCGGTAAAAGTGGCTGGCTGCAACCTCCTGAAGTCTGAAATGTTCCCGGGTTTGGTCCACGAGGAGTCGCAGACCTCTCCATGGCCTCCGTGGCTTTCTGTTGTGCCGCCACCAATCCATCTCGAAGAAGTGCAGTCTGCTACTGCTGTGATTCTACCAGGCCCCGGAGTACCCCCAGCAAATCAGTGGCATCCTCGCGAGCAGCGATGCGAGCGGAAGGACGTCGTTGAGCCATAACTCTGAGAATAAAATAAAAATATTAATTAAAAATATGGTAGACATTGTACTTGTAGCTAGATTACTAAACATTGTACTGTTGGTAAGAGCCTGACTATTTACACAACTATACACTTGAGTAACCTGGTTCTGATACCAAAAGAAACCCTGTCACGCCCCGCAATCATAATACTCATATAAAGGGTACGTGATGAGAGCCGGCGACATATTTTTAAAACAAATACGTTAAGCCTCAGTACATTGATTCAAAATAAAACAAGGTTTATTCGTTATTCCAGCTAGAAGAAATCAAGTACATAATATCACCAAATGTCTCACTTATTACAACATAACGAAATCATAGAAAATACGACAATAAAAGTCTGTCACATATGAAAAAGAAGGATCTGTCTACTGAAGATCAGCAAGATGCTCGAAGTACTCCTGCTCCTGCAGAGTCTCTGGATCAGAACCTGAGTAAGCAACTCAGGGTCGTCAATAGCGACCTAAATGAATGATAAAAAGAGGGGAATATAAAAAAAACATGTAAAATCTAACGACAACATGCATAGCTAATATAGTTTTCATTCTAGTAATTAGCATATCAGTATCATGTTAAAGTACAGTAATATACTCCACATAACCATTTATAAACTATAATTTATCCAGATGAGGTAAAGTTGTCAATATATCTGTGTATGTTTATTCTCAATGTCTTATTGTTTGAAATTGATAATTGGAGATGGAAATTTGTGTTTTAGGTGGGTTCCGTACATACCCGGAACTACGGCCCAATCACCTGGCGCTGAACCAGGTCCTACCGCTAGGTAGTCAATATCAATAACAATAACAATGTGTCAATAACGATAACAATGTGAACAATATGGGATGTCAGTCATCCCCCGGAACCCTGCAGTGGAACCGTATTTCGGCTGCGCAACCTATATCCTAAGTCCACCCAAAATACCAACACCGTCTCCTTTATCAATTTCCCCATCCCCAGTTATAAGTTATCAATGATTATGTCATCTAAGATGCTGGGTATGATCAATAACAATAACAATGACGTATGTGACAATGAAAAATGTCTTACCCAGTGACAATAGTAACATAATCTCTTTTTCTTTCTTTTTTTTTCAATATTCTCATGATCCAATATCATATAATCCCTCCTATGATGTAGTCAATATATAATAGAGAATTCAATATCATCTTCCTTTTCTGCAATTTCCAATAATTTCAATTACTTTTTTTGAATAAATTTCAATAATTAACAATTTCACAATTATAAAAATTTCTACTTCTATTGAGTATTCAATAAATTTCAATCAAAAGTAAATTAGAGATTTCAGAAAAACAACATCTAATTATGCAACATTGATATTTGCAATCTTACATGTTTCTGAGAAATTTCTAAGTTCTAGGATTTTGACAATAAGTTTAATAGATCAACCATTCAATAATAGCAACAATAAATATCCTAAAATAAACAAATTGACATATGTACATAATATAGTGAGTGAAAGAACACTCACCTGGGCTACCACGCGTCCAAGCACCAATCGGAGAAATCTTCATTAATATATATTCGAATTAGAAATTATCGAACTTTCATATATCGACTTTTACATGAAATATTCTATTTATTTAGTATTTTAAATCATGTGTGGACAATCCAGATCTTTAAATAAGGTTGCATAATGAAGTATAAAGTTTATGAGATTTTCAGGTTTTATTTACTGATTTTTTTATATGTTTTAAATGGTTTAAAACATGTAATTTTCTTAACGGGTCTGAAATTTGAATAGCGGGTTTCAATCTTTAAATGCAGTGGTTCAGCCCCATATGAGCTGCAATTTACTCAAAAATTTTTATGCAGATGGTAGAAGTTATCTATATATTTATCACTATTTTTATTTATTTTTTTCCATTTTTTATCTAGATAAAAAAATTGTTGTTCAAAACTTAACGGGTCTGATTTTTGTAATTGGGTCGGATTAAAATGAATTGGGCTTCATTTATTCTCTGTTTTCTTCTTTTTGTTTTCTGGTTTCTGGACTGGTCCAATGACCAGGCCCAATTCTTTTTTTTCCTCTCTATATTTCATTTTTTTTTTGTTTTCTGGCCTGGCCCATTGGCCAGGCCCAGTTTCCTTTATTTATTTATTTATTTATTTTTTTTTTAAATTCTCTTTTTCCTTTTTCTTTATTTCTGGGCCTGGCCATTGCGGCCCAGCTCTGATTCTTTCTTTCTCTTTTCTTTTCTGGGCTGGGCCATTGCGGCCCAGCATTGTTTCTCTCTATTCTTTTATTTTATTTTATTTTTTTTCCTAATTTGAACCTGAGCCTGGCCCATTAGCCAGGCCCAGGGCTTGCTCTCGGGCCTGGCCGAGAGCAGGCCAGGGCAAATCTTGTTGTTATTTTTTTTTCTTTTCTGCCCGGCCCAGTGGCTGCCCAGGCCACTGGGCCTGGGTAACCGGGTGCGGGTCTGCACCCGGGTCCGGTGCAGACCCCGCTGCACAGACCCGCTGGGGTCTGTGCAGCCGCACTGCTCTCGGCCTGGCCGAGAGCAGTTACTCCCCCCACTCTTATTTTTTTTAATTATATTTACAAACTTAAATACCTACTAATATACATGTATAGATAAATTTCAATCTTTCGCATTCTTTCCCCCTAAATAATGCCTTGATACCATACCCTAATTTCTCTGTGAAGGGAAATTTAGTTATTTAGGGATTTATTTAAGATGCAACTATTTAATCCAAATACCTTTCTTTTTTTCTTCTAATTTGGGATAATAAATCATTAATTATTTGGGTTTTAATTAAGCAAGGGTGTTACATTAATGATTCCTAGAAAATAAATCTACGCATGGCAATTTAAATTTTTTTTTTGTGGATATATTTTTTTCTACAATTTATTTTATTTACATATTTATATATTAGATAAAATTAAAGTCCATTACAAAGAGAAATTCAAGCATTACATACCATAAATTTTTATTTCATTTAATTACTCAATCTTGGGAAATTTACCTTTTATAAGATGATTCTCAGACATGATAGATTATTAGACCTAGTTTAACAACTTAATCTAGATAGGGATAATAAATTCATAATGCTTTAAAATAAAAATCTAACTTCATAAATTTGTTTAAAAACCTACTTGGATAGATCTGGATAGATTTCTCCTTCGTCTGCTACTCGATCTCCAACTGCTTCTCAACCTCCAAGCGGTCCTTCCGTCACGATCACGATCAGTTTCAGAATAGTGAAGGGATGAGGACGAAAGATGATTTCTATCTAAAACTATCGCTCTTTCTTCTTCTTCCTTTTTTTTCTGTCGTAAAGAAACAGAATAAAGGTTACGGTAATATATTGAGATAGAATCTTTTAGGTTAGGATTTTTAGGGATCAGTTGGTTAGGATAAAATCTAGGTTGTTAAGATAAGAGATCCCGAAATATCTCTTGAGATCTTTCAGTTAGAGATTCAAATTTTAAACTTTTGACTTTGGGTTATTTAAAATAATTTAGCTTTCTTTTTCAACCACACGCCAATGTGGCATCATGGTTTAGGCATTAGGATTTTTTATAAAGGAACGAGGTTCAAACTTTGACATAGACATGTATATATATAATTATTTATTTATCATTATTATATTTATTTATTTATTTTTTGTAATACAGAACAAGAGTATTACATTATCATTAGATGTACTTGTAGTATAATCATCAAGATTGGATTCTGAATTTACCTCAAGGGAGTCATTCCCTTTGACCATAAAGCAAGCTTGGTTGGAATCATCTTCACTAGACTCTCTCTCCATATCGTTTGAACCTTGTCCTTCAAGAAAGATCAATGTGTTCCACATTATAAAAAATAGAATCACAATGAGAAACCATCGAAAGATGAGTATTGCTAAGTGTTTTATTTAGTGCAATCATGACTTATGCATTAGCCTCTAAGTATTTGCCATTTTCACTATATGATTTCTTAGTGGTGGCAAGATAAACATGTAAGCCTAAGGCTTTATAATATGGACTCATCTTAAATTTTCACATGTCAATATTAGAAACATCAAACAAAGATGGAGCAAGATAATCTATGAGTATGTGTAAACAATTATAGTGATTAGCAAATATAGGATCACTCCAAGGTGGTTAAACCAAATATTAGATGCACTAGCTCTGATACCAATTGAAAGTGCACTTAGAAGGGGATAAATAGGTGTAGTGCTAATATAATATCAAATAATGTGAAATTAAAACTATTACACCACCATAATCCAAAGAAATTTTTGGTTAAGGGCTCTAGAACTTCTACTCAAGATTCATCTTTTATAAGAGTTGAGGTGCTTCAATAGCTCTCTTGAATCAATATAAGTGTAAACACAAGAACAATACCAAGCATGTATAGATGAACAATAATAGCAATGCAAGATATAAAGATAATAGAGTTTAGAGAGATGACAAACGCAAACACAAGGATATGTTTCGAGGTTCGAGCACCAAGGCCTATGTCCCCGCCTTCACCGCGTGAAATATTTCTACTATTTCCACTAAGAACTCCATAAAGAATACAAACCTAATCCTCTACATAATAAGAGGCACAAAGCCTATGCACAAAGCAATCACCTCTACACAAGAGAGAAGGCATAAAACCAAAGCACAAAGCAAAAGACTAGTTACACACTTGATGACCACAAAGATCACAAACAACTCCTCTCAAAATACAAGATCCTAGAGGATAGATTTTGCAATGAATAGCTCAAGTTGGTGAGAAAACAAAGATTTTGGAAGTGAAGCATTAAAGAAAATACTAGAGAAAACTTCTTGAATGATATAGAAATTTAAAACTTGAAACTAGAAATTCTCAAAAAACATGTTTTTTGAGAATTCCAAAACTTTGAAACCAAATAGAGATATGGATTTTGAACTCAAAAACTCTTTAAAAACATTACTTCAAAACTCTATAGAATGTAGGAAATATTTCTCTTAAAAAACTTGTAGAAAATCTGACCAAAAACCTATTTATATTGGCGAAAATAAAACTAGCAGTTAGGCTCCAAATACGGGTGAGAGAGGCATGTCCGTCAACCAGGCGGTCGACCGCCAACGGTCATATTCTTGCCTGTTGGGATTGTCGGTCGACCGGCCGGTTGACTGATGAAACCCGAGAGTTCTACAGGGACAGTCGGTCGACCGGTCGGTCAGCTGATCTCCTAACTCGCATTGGTTGTGCATGTTGGTGCACGCTGGTCGACTGATCGGTCTACCGGCAGAACAAATGTGCTCTGCGGTCGGTGGTCCGTGCTGTCGACCGGCTAAGCCCAAAAACCACATAATATGAAATATTTAAACATCTTTTTAAATTCCTATTAAATCTCAATAAATCCTAATAAATTCCACAAAAATAAGTTCATGTAAATCTATTGAAGAACAAATATGTGTGACCAAAAATTAACACATATTCCAAACATGTGAACCTATTTTTGAGGTAAAATTTTTTTGTCTTTTAATCATAGCCGTGTTTTTTGGCAATCAAACTTTTAAATGAATACTAGATTTTCCAAACACCATAAATACAAAAATAAGTTGTTCAAAAATATTTGAAGCTCAATAGTGTATGGATACACAAACAAAATGATATGAACTTATTTTTTATCGAAAACCAAAATATAAAACTCATAGCGATTAAACTGAAACCGAACTTTTGTGTGTGTGTGTAAGCTTGAGCAGTCAAAACTAATCTATTCTTTATATAAATTCTAAACTTACAAACTCTTGACTCAATTTTTCATCTTGAATAAATCTTCTTCTCGATGTTGACTTGATCCAAACTTGATTCCATCGAGCTATGCTCCTCCTTGAGTTCTTGATTCAATCTTTAAGCATGAGCGCTTGAATCAACATGTGCTCGCTTCAAAACTTGACTTTGAATCTTTTATTGAAACTAAACACCAAACTATGATCTTGATAAATATCTGAAACTTAACAACACAAGATCATTAGTACAATAACTACATGAGTTAATCATCAAAACTAGAGTGATGGGCCTTTGAGCCAACAACTTTGACTCCAAAATGTTTGGAATGTTGTTTTATTTAGAATGGTTCGGCGTGTGGTTCCCGAATGGTGTTTATCCTACAGTGATACCTGCAAGTTTTACCTCCAAGTGGGGAAAATCTCAACTACGAAGTTGAGTCTCCAAGAGGAGAAAATCCCTGCAATGGAGTTTGGCTCGATGTCGCTTCCGAGTGGGGATGTCCCAATTGTGGAGCTATGTTGTCGGGGCTCCGAGAGGGAAAAATCCCTGTAGCAGAGCTCAGATCTCGAGTGATCAGAATTTTTGTAGGATGATCTGTAGTCGCCTCTGAGAGAAGTTAATCCATCTCGTGGCATGTAGATCTGGGAATGGGTGTAGCAGTTAAAATGGCACACAAGCATACGATAATACATAGATAAAAATGATATATGCAGTATAGGTTTCAAGCATTGAAGAATTTAAAACATCATACATGTCGTCGCTTTCCTCCGAGGAATTATTGGAGTACATCCATACGAGGTTGGTATGTTGAGGAGATAATCTGATTAAGGAAACCCTCGTGATAAACCTAAACACATGCGATCACATCCTCGTTAGTACCTACATAAAAGTTGACTAAAGTAGGGTACAATCCATCGACAAATTGGACGCGTCTTCTGGATAAGGGCCCCTATTGAGAGTAACGATCTAGGACCTCCAATGTGGGAGCAAGCCCAACAACAGAGTTATCCTCCGTGTGAGGGACATCCCATATCAGAGTTGTCCCCCCAGTAGAGGAAAATCTCACTGCGGAATATGGATGGATGGATGTATTCATCTGCCTGTAGATTCAGATAAGGGGATTCCGTAGGCTAGTGTTTGTATTTTGAGTGAGAAAAATTCCAACAGTAGAATATCAAACAGAAGCTCAGAGAGGGAGAATCCCTGCAACAGAGTAGGGGACTTCGATTGAGGAAAATCCCACAGTGGAGGATTTTAACTCCTGTTGGACGATCAAGAAAAGCCCATGGATATGTCTGCATTGCCGTCTCTGAGTATGAAAAATCCAATAACGAACGTATAGACACTTCTCTGAGTAGGGGAAATCTCAGCAACAGAAAAGTCTTATTGCCGCCTCCGAGTGAGGGAAATCCCATCTACGGGCGTATGGATGAATGTAAGCATGTTGTAGAGCAATCTTGTTGCTGCCTTCGAGTGGGTTGTCTTCATCTTTGAGTTGATTGGATGATTGTATGTTGTGGAGCTACCTCGAGTGGGTTGTCTCCATCTTTAGGGCGAGAGGACGGTTGTATATTATGAAACAATCTTGTTGCTACCTCCGAGTGAGTTATCTCCATTTTTAGGGCGAGAGGACGGTTGTATATTGTGGAATAATCTCGTTGCTACCTCCGAGTGGGTTGTCTCCTTCTTCGGGGCGAGATGATAGTTGTATGTTGTGGATGTAAGTACTGCAATGGAGGGATATATGGTTAAAAGAATAAAATAATACTTTATTCAGAAATTTAGTACATGGATTGAAATTAGAAGGAGGTACATCCCGTGTAAGTGGTTCAGGGAGTCAGTCGATCGTTTTGTATTGCATGATCATGTGATGTTCCCTTAGAGTTTGGATGTTCGGATGTCCTAACGTGGCTTTCAGAGTGAGGATGTACTCCTTAAGGAATCATTATTTTATGAGCTACTCCAGGTTCTTCCAAAGGGCCTAGCAGTAGATGGTTTGGTATCTCTTGCCTTCATGGTAGGAGCAGTACTCCTTCGACTCGGTAGCGAAGGGTTGTGTTGGAGCAGTCTTGGGCATCTGATCCCTGGTTAATCTATGATTGTGTTTTATACTTCATCGGTCGGGAGCTTTAATAGAGAGAAGCATTCCATCGATCTGTCATCTCAGAGTAAAATCAAGAAAGCGATCGTGAGTGCTTGCGTCTTATGGGCATGCTGTCCCCGGTACCGATATGGAGGGTGTGATTATAGTTCATTTTTGCATCATCTTCCACCTCTATATTATGCATATTATCAATAAAAATTGGTTTTTTACTCCTTTTTCTCTCTATTTTTGCAGGTCCATATTTTAATGGAGAAGAGGCCCACAAATCCATGTAAATATCAAGAATAAAAGGATTAATTAAAGGCCTAAAGAGAAGCCCAAAAGAATAGCCCAGTTTCTAGATTCATCCATGCGCCCAGTCAGCCTTCTAGAAGCACCAACGTGGATAACAACCTGTAACAAACCAGCAACAGAAATCGCTGGCATAACGGCCTAGATTCTGCCGCGGAAACGCGGCTCTGGCCGCGGATCCGCGGCAGTTATCTAGCCGTTGAGCCAGCGATTGATCCCCAGCTGTCTGATTCTGGAGCCTTCCTCTCCTGAGGCCTATAAATAGACCATCAGGGTCAGTGCAAAAAGAGAGGAGAGAATAGAGGAAAGAGCTTGTAATTTTTAGTTTTTCTCTAGGTTTTTAGTGCTCTTAGTCTTCTTCTTCCTCCGAGAAATTCTGCAAGAGAGAGATAGTGAGAGAGTGAAAGCTTGTACTCAAGGTGTGATAACTTGGAGCAAGAATTAATCAAATCTACTTTCTCTTCTTTTGCAATTTCTAGCGCTTTTCATTACTTGCTTTATTTCATTCAAGCTTTACTTTCATAGCATGGGCTGTTTGGATTCAAGGAATTGGGTGGAAGTGAGGAAGTGGGAAGTGTCTTTTCCTATTTCCGCTATTCATCCAAACACCGAAAAAAGAAAATGGAAAAAGGCCTTTTCCTTTTCTCTTTTCTCTTTTACACAACCTTTTCCTCACTTCCAGTGTGCTACAGTTAATTTTGTGGTCATGTAAATCTCATTTGTAATAAGTTGTAGCACAAAACAGTTAATTTTTTGCTCATATAAATCTCACTTGCATTCTAATTACAGTCCAATTTTTATTTTTCTTAATTAATTTTTATTTTAATATTATTTTGCGGTCAACTTTGTGGTCAACTTTTCCACTTCCACTTTCACATTACCATCCAAACACCGGAAAAGACATAATATTTTTCAAACCACACTTCCCAACAACATCCAAACACCAAAAAACTTACTAACCAATTCTCAAGTTCCAAAGGGAACTATTACCACTTCCTCACTTCTTCACTTCCTCACTTCCACCCTTAACCAAACAGGCCTTTATTGTAATGGATAGCTAACTTCTTCTAACATGACTAGCTAACAACTAATCTTGCTAACTTCTAACTCTTGGGTGAATGCTAATTCTTAATCTTGCAAATGTTGAGTCTTTTTCATCCCCGATGGGTTACTTTCATTCTTGGCAATCTCTTGTTGTAATTCTCCATATGATTCATGTGTGCCTCATTTAGAACCTTGTCTTAGAACAAGTGCCTTGATGGAACATGGAGATGGAACACCAAACATATGCTATTTGTTGTACAACTTTCTTACTTCAATGCTAACTTGTTGTATGGCCTTGAATGTCTAATGAATTTTGTTTCTTCTTCCTTAGCATCCCTTGAGTGACACTCCCCGATTCCACCATGAAATTCTATCTTGAGAGCCGATGAAATCAATGAGGCTACAAGACAAGTCCAAGATGATCACCCATCCATCAAAGGGGAAAGTAACTTGACCAACAAGCAAGACAAACACTTGCCGATGAATCAACATGAGGCATGCTTCACCCTAACAGAGATTAGCAAGTTAGCAAGTTAGTAAGGTTAGTAGTCATGGCTTTTTCCATTCTAAAAGTCTTTTGTAAGTTTTCTCTACTTTAGTTTTCTTCCTAAAAGCAATTCTTGTTTTCAAATTATTTTCATTCTCTTTTCATCGTTTTTACTTTCATGTACAAAACCACAACCAATTCTTTCACCTATTTTTCCATGTCTTTTTCATTCTTTTAAAACAAAGAAGAACTTTCGTTTGTCTTTCTTCAACATCGAACCGTAAAGCTTCCATCGTGAGCTCTCCTTGTGGATTCGACCCGTATAGCTTATGCTACTACGGTGATTTGGAAAGGAGTACATTACACATTGTGAATACACTTCGGAGTGATTAAGCACCTAAGGTTGACTCTAAACCTTCTCTCTTTTGTTGAATATCTGTGCGAATTATACTCCATTATTTCCTTTCCTTATCAAATTTTTGGCGCCGTTGCCGGGGAGAGCAACGGTTTTGATTCAATTGAAGAACTAAACGAACTTTCTTCTCTGTTGCAGGTTACAGGTGAAGAAATAGGAAAACTAGCATTGCAGTGACATATAAGTGGCCCTGGGCCTCTGCTCTAGAAAGCAGAGACCAGTTGCCCTCTTATTTGCCGCGATTCCACGGCCAAAGCCGCGGATCCGCGGCAAAGAGGAGTGAACTACTCACAATTTTCTGTAGGGTTGCTTGCTCTGCAAAATAACAGCTGCTGCAATACTTAATTCTTGTATGCTTCACCATATTCCTGCTAATAATCAATAGTAAAATATTGGTTGTAAAGTTAAAAATTGATTAGACGTTTGTATTTCTAGGCACGTGTCTTTTCAATTCATTTACTTTACTGTTGAAGAGTGCTGGAGCAAGGTACGTGCGCATTGCATTTTGATTAGGACTCACTTCTTGGTTGATTTATATCGCTTTGAGTGAACCTTGTTTGCTTATATCGTACACTTGCACAAAATCGATTTTAAGGGCATTACCCAATAAATAAGATAAGGTGGGGATTTCATCACCCTTTCCTTAGCCCAAAAACCACCATCCCAGCACTCACAATCCCAAGCTTTTAATAAAATCTGATAGACGTTGGCCCTAGGGACATCCGGACTCAGTAGGAGATCGGCTGAAGTTGGAAGTTATTTTTTTTATTCATACTCCGGTGAAATCAGTGTCTAAGGCTGGGGATTAAGAGGTTAAGCCTCGAAGAACCGTGGTTTAGCGTAATTAAGGCCCGTTGCTTACGCACGGATACCTCCCAACGTATTTTGCCCCTACCTGGCTGATTAGCTGTGGTCTGATTCAAGCAACAACCTTCTTTGGTTCATCAAACAGTTAGGAGTCATCTAGGTCCAGGAATCCTAGATAGCTTGGGATTGATTTTTTTTTATTGTTTGTTATTTTTTCTTTTTGCTGGTGTGATCGGTGAACGTTGTTTGTGACTGTATATGCAAGAGTGGTACCGGGATCCAGATTCTGCAAGACTTGTTAGAATTTCTACACTTGCACCAACACCACCACTTCACATAATGGAAAACAACGTTTCGCTTCAAGACAGATTCTATCCGATTCGCACCTCCCTTCCATCATGCATTCTTCTCTCTGTTACCAATGGAAATCATTTTGAGCTGAAACCACAATTCATCAATACACTTTCACGATTTCATGGTTTAGAGTCTGAGGACGCGTACTTCTTCATTCGAGAGTTCGAAGAAGTATGTGTAATGATGAGAATTTCCCAATTGACTGAGGATGCTGTTAGGTTAAGGTTCATACCTTTTGCGCTTAAGGACATTGCTAAAAAGTGGCTTTACAATCTTCCCGCCAGTTCGATATCTTCATGGGAAGATTTTGTAAAAGTCTTTCTTGAGAAATTTTATCCCATTCACAAGACAGCCCTCATGAGAAAAAACATCATGCAATTCAAGCAAGAATCACACGAACCCTTCTGGAAGTATTTTGAACGCTTTAAAGACCTTCTAGCCCAATGTCCTCATCACGGCATAGAGAAATGGCGTCAATGCCAAATTATCTATAACGGACTAGATTACCAAACGAAAACACTCCTTGAATCCATGTGCCAAGGGGAATTTTTGAAGAAAGATGAGAATCAGGGGTGGGATCTCTTTGAAGCTTTAGCTGAGAAAACCATTCAGTGGGAGTCATGCCCAGATAAACCCACTCCCACTACTTCCAGAACTGGTATGCATTCCATAGAATCCTCTATAGCTGCTGAAGCGAAGATCACACAATTAATGAAGAGGATAGAACTGCTTGAATCACGGGAACATTCTGCTGTTAATCAGGTCAACCCATCACCTTGGTCAAACCGGGTTGCACCTTTTGTCATGACCTCAACCATGTATTCAAGGAGTGTCCTGTATATCAGTCTCAATCATATCAGGAGAATACGAATGCCACTTTCACCAGACCCAATCACAATCCACACTCCAGTACATACAACCCGGGATGGCAAAACCATCCAAATCTTTCGTGGAGTCAGTCTGGTCCTGAGCAACATAGGCCACCATTTTCACATCCATATAATGCTCAGCCTCCTCAACACAGTCTCAATCGTAATTCACCGAATTTTCATCCATATCAAAGTCCACCACAATCACAATCCTATCAGAGCCCACCACACTATCAAACACACTTCCAGTCTCCATATTACCAACATCCACCCCAGAATGATTCAGATGACAAACTATCAAAGTTGGAAAAGATGATAGAAACCCTAATGAAGAACCATCAACAGGATATGAACAAAGTACAGGTCCAAATTGGGCAACTGAATAATTCTTTCAATGAGAGACAAAAAGGAATGTTTCCAAGTCAGCCAATGTCCAATCCCAAAAATCACTTCCCTTTGCATGAAGTGGAAGACATGGGCCCCAGTCATTGCAACGCTATTCATATCCTGAGATCTGGAAAACAGGTAGATAATGGGTTTCTACTCAACCATCCCATCCAGTACCAAAGTCAACCCCTCCAGATCTAGTACAACCAACTTCTGACAATCCATCTTCTAGTACTGAGCCATCAAAAGCCAAGGGAAAAGAAAAAATCGATGAGCAACCTTATAAGCCTAGGGCACCATTTCCAAATAGGCTTACAAATCACAAGTTGAATGCTCATATGGAGAAGATACGAGAAATGTTTAACAAGGTCCAAATCAATGTCCCTCTTCTTGATGCCATACAACAAGTGCCATCATATGCAAAATTCTTAAAGGAAATGTGCACCAAGAAGAGGAAAACATAAGTCCCTAAGAAAGTCTTCCTGGCATCACACATCAGTGAGTTGTTCACTGGGCCCATTCCTGTCAAATACAAGGACCCAGGGAGCCCGACCATATCTTGTATCATAGGACAGACTACCATCAATAGGGCACTACATGATTTGGGGGCCAGTATCAATCTCCTGCCTTTTTCTGTGTACCAACAATTAGGGTTAGGTGATCTCCGCCCTACCCAAATGACGATACAACTGGCTGATCGCTCTGTCAAGAGACCCAAGGGGGAAATTCACGATGTCCTTGTCAGAGTTGGGGAGTTCATTTACCCTATGGATTTTGTAGTTCTTGAGACACAACCTGTGTCTAATACCAATCATAGGGCTCAAACTCTTGTCATCTTGGGACGACCATTCCTGGCCACAGCAAATGCCATCATAAATTGCAGGAATGGGTCAATGAGGATAACTTTTGGGGATATGATGAGAGAATTGAATATCTTCAGCATGCAACATCATAGGATTAAAGATCAAACATTCGAGGTTAACTTTGTCAGAAACAATTGTGAGGAAAAAAGTAAAGATGAGTCACAAGTTTGTGATTCTCTTGAAGTGAAAAATCCTGTTATCCAAGTACCCTTTCAAAAGGGGAAAGTTAATTTGGATATCTTCACTTTCAGTGAGCCAACTCTGAATGTATCCCATGAGGATATGATTCAAGAACCTCCAATTGATATAACTTTTAAAGACCTCTTCGCTGATGAAATCATGTGTCTGGATGAGCCAACCAGGGGTCAGTTAACTAATTGTACAACTCTGAAGGATAATGTTAACCTCAGTTTTGAGGAGTTGTATGGAGATGAGCTGGAATTTCTTAACACTGGGAGTAAAGAAATTCAGAGTGAAAAAAGTGGTGATGAAGAAATTTTCAATGAACCTTGTGGTGAAATGAGGATGAGTAACAATAAGCCATTGAGACTGGAAATGCCTAAGGCTCAGAAAATAATTGCACTCGTTTCCCAACTGAGCCCGCGCAAACAAACACACTGGAACGATGGGAAACGGGCTAGAGGGAAATGACCAAAGAAAAGCTTAGGCAATGGACACACTTGTACATATTCCTTGTAAATAGTTTTTGTACACTTTTTGTAAATAAATATATAAAAAAAGAAGAAAATGAGGGACTTTTGTGCAAATTCCTTTAAAAGAGCTCTACAACTTTCAAAATTCAAATCCCTCAAAACCCTAGGTTTCTCCATAACTCTTTTTCCCTAGGGTCAAACTCCTTCTTTCAAAATTTCAAGTCCCTAGGTTTGTAAATATCTTTTTACCTAGGGATAAAAGTGGAACTCCCAATCTTTTCCCTCCTATAAATATCCTCTTTAACCCACTTCTACTCCCTCAAACGCAAAATCAACCTCAGATCTGAAACCCCTCTCAAAGCGCCGCCTCACCAAATTTTTCCGATCCTCTGCTTCTCCAAGAAAGCCGCGACTCCGCGACCAGAGCCGCAGATCCGCGGCTGTACTGACGTTTCTGGAGCGCCGCCAAAGTCTTCACCGATCGATTTTGTTCCCTAGTGGCCGATCTGGTGCCACATCTTCCTGAATCTATCTCCTGTGCCCTCTGCAAGATCGAGATTTGTTTCCCCCCACGAATTCCGGGGGCGATTTGAATCTTGATCTCTCCAATTTTATTGCTTTGATCCTAGATTATTAGCATGGCACCTTTGATATTTGCTGAGAAAGACTTTGGGAAAATATTATGTGATCCGAATGGGCATGGCCATATGTTTCTAGATCGAATTAGGGCTTGGGATTGGTATACGTTAGTGTACGATAACTCTGAGAACGATGCCTTTTATTGTCCCGAATTAGTGACAATGTTCTACACTAATATTGACCATGCATCTGTTGACACACAGACATACCAATTCACCGTACACATGCCCTTGGGCGACTTGTTCATCACTCTTCCTCTTCTTGAGGAACACACACATGTCCCCATTCACCCACAGCACAACGATCCCCTCCCACTGATCGATTATATGACACTCATGGGGGCTCGCTGCACTGAGCAGGACCGTGGGCTTAAGGCCAGCACTACCTTTAGGAATGTACACTGCGTTGGACGCTGGATCCAACGTAACATTTTAGGGCTGGACCACACAACTTCCTTCAACCGCCCGGTGTTGCAAATAATTCACGATCTAATGACCAGGCAACACACGGTCTGCTTAAATAAGGTCATCTTCCACGCGATCATTGCCAACTCCTCCCGCACTCGAGGTGCCAAACACTCCCACCCTATTCTGATTACGCGTCTGTGTAGGACTTTCCTACCGGACTCTGTATTTGATTCCTTTGACCGAGTGTTTGTGACACCTGAGCGACTCACCAGCTCCTATAACAGTTGTTTACACGCGGTTTGGACTCCTAGTGTCCAGCCGAAAGATATACCGGTGGAGTCCTCTTCGGAGGAAAGTTTAGAGGATGAAGATGAACCTGAATTTTGGCGTCAGGAACCCCCAACCGATTCACGTGCCTTCATGTCCACCATCTGGAAGGGCACGAAGAAAATTTTTAGGGGGCAGGTAAGACTTAGGAAGAAGGTGGAGGAGCAATCCTCTAGGTTGGACCGCATTGAGACGGGGTTGCGGCGATCTCAGTCGGCTGGACCCAGCACCACCGCTGGTCCAAAGAGACGGAGGGAGTGATTTCATACCTTTTACCTATTTCATGCATCTTTTTATCTTACATACATTGAGGACAATGCATGAGATAGGTATGGGGGGGTAGATTCTAACCTAGGATTTTCATTTTAGGCTTTTTATTTTTTTTTTAGGATTTTCGTGTTCTTTTTAGGTTTTTTATTTTTCTTTTACATTTTACTTTCCTTGTAGATTTTTTATTTTCTTTTAGATTTTACTTTTTCTTTTAGAAAAATAAAAATAAAAAAAATATATAAAAAAAGGGAAATTCTTGATCCATGTTTAAAGAATCAAAGCTTGACTTTAGGGATTAAGGAAGCTCTTAACTATGATTTCTAATTATAAGTTGAAAAGAGGAGTTTTGTTAGATTTTTAGGTTAAGTAAAAAAAGGATAAGAAAGATAACTAGATTTTAATTCTTTCTTTAGGATATATACATTAAACATATTGAGGGATTAATCATAGACTTTGTGACTTTATTTACATATATATAATAATAAAAAATAAAAAAAGAAAATATATATATATATAAATAACTAAATAAATACTTAGCCACCAATTAAGCTGGTTAGCCGTGCCTCAAGAAGCATGGCAAGTCACGCCTAAAGGTGGTTAAGTCCTTAGTATTCATGGCCTAGTTTACTTGAGTCATCGAACCCGAGGGATGTTTTCTCATCTGGTGCCCTAAGACCGACTGGTTTGGGAGTCATCGGTAAGAGGCTCGTTACAAGGGTAAATTAGAAAGCCTAAGGAATCTAAGGAAATGTAAATAAATAAATAAATATTGTATAAAAATTTTTTGTTTATATATATATATATATATATATATATATATGTAAATAAATGAACTTAGTCTGAGAAAGATCCTTCATATTTATAGATGTATATATACTAGGATTGATGCAAAATCTGGTTTTTGATCTTTTCCTTAAAAACTTAACCTAAATTGAAAACAAAACTCTAAATAGACGCTTATAAGAGGAATGACAAGTTTAGGGTAACCTGAAACCTATAACTCAAGTAAGAATCTTTAAAACATGGATCAAAATTTTCACTAACACTTTTATTTTTCTTTATGGATTTTGTGGGTGCAATCTGTTGAAAACCCTCAGGAGACAACACTCCTCCTCTAGGGTAACCTAGAGGTTTAACGGCTTGTTGCACGTGCTCAATGCAATCGTGTCACCTACGAAAGTGGTGTAATAATCTAGTTAGGATTTTCTTTTTCTTTCTTTTTTTTTGCTCGGGGACGAGAAAAAGCTAGGTATGGGGGTGTGATTATAGTTCATTTTTGCATTATCTTCCATCTCTATATTATGCATATTATCAATAAAAATTGGTTTTTTACTCCTTTTTCTCTCTATTTTTGCAGGTCCATATTTTAATGGAGAAGAGGCCCACAAATCCATGTAAATATCAAGAATAAAAGGATTAATTAAAGGCCTAAAGAGAAGCCTAAAAGAATAGCCCAGTTTCTGGATTCATCCATGCGCCCAGTCAGCCTTCTAGAAGCGCCAACGTGGATAACAACCTGTAACAATCCAGCAACAGAAATCGCTGGCATAACGGCCTAGATTCTGTCGCGGAAACGCGGCTCTGGCCGCGGATCCGCGACAGTTATCTGGTCGTTGAGCCAGCGATTGATCCCCAGCTGTCTGATTCTGGAGCCTTCTTCTCCTGAGACCTATAAATAGACCATCAGGGCCAGTGCAAAAAGAGAGGAGAGAATAGAGGAAAGAGCTTGTAATTTTTGGTTTTTCTCTAGGTTTTTAGTGCTCTTAGTCTTCTTCTTCCTCCTAGAAATTCTGCAAGAGAGAGATAGTGAGAGAGTGAAAGCTTGTACTTAAGGTGTGACAACTTGGAGCAAGGATTAATCAAATCTACTTTCTCTTCTTTTGCAATTTCTAGCGCTTTTCATTACTTGCTTTATTTCATTCAAGCTTTACTTTCATAGCATGATGTCTTGTTGTTTTCTCTTTATTGTAATGGATAGATAACTTCTTCTAACATGACTAGCTAACAACTAATCTTGCTAACTTCTAACTCTTGGGTGAATGTTAATTCTTAATCTTGCAAATGTTGAGTCTTTTTCATCCCCGATGGGTTACTTTCATTCTTGGCAATCTCTTGTTGTAATTCTCCATATGATTCATGTGTGCCTCATTTAGAGCCTTGTCTTAGAACAAGTGCCTTGATGGAACATGGAGATGGAACACCAAACATATGCTATTTGTTGTACAACTTTCTTACTTCAATGCTAACTTGTTGTATGGCCTTGAATGTCTAATGAATTTTATATCTTCTTCCTTAGCATCCCTTGAGTGACACTCCCCGATTCCACCATGAAATTCTATCTTGAGAGCTGATGAAATCAATGAGGCTACAAGACAAGTCCAAGATGATCACCCATCCATCAAAGGGAAAGTAACTTGACCAACAAGCAAGACAAACACTTGCCGATGAATCAACATGAGGCATGCATCACCCTAACGGAGATTAGCAAGTTAGCAAGTTAGTAAGGTTAGCTAGTCATGTCTTTTTCCATTCTAAAAGTCTTTTGTAAGTTTTCTCTACTTTAGTTTTCTTCCTAAAAGCAATTCTTGTTTTCAAATTCTTTTCATTCTCTTTTCATCGTTTTTACTTTCATGTACAAAACCACAACCAATTCTTTCACCTATTTTTCCATGTCTTTTTCATTCTTTTGAAACAAAGAAGAACTTTCGTTTGTCTTTCTTCAACATCGAACCGTAAAGCTTCCATCATGAGCTCTCCTTGTGGATTCGACCCGTATAGCTTATGCTACTACGGTGATTTGGAAAGGAGTACATTACACATTGTGAATACACTTCAGAGTGATTAAGCACCTAAGGTTGACTCTAAACCTTCTCTCTTTTGTTGAATATCTGTGCGAATTATACTCCATTATTTCCTTTCCTTATCAGGTGGTCGAGAGCTTCGCGAGGAGACTTTGACTTTTCTCTGTTATTGCTTAGTTTGTGGGGTGGTCGGAGGAAGCCTTCACCTCCTCTTCGAGTTGGATATAGGGCTGAGCGTAGGTAAGAATCTCGCTCATCTTGGCGACTGTGCTTCAGGAGATGCTTTTATAGGGGGTGAGAAACTTGTAATCCGCTAATGAGTGCGATGGTGACAACTTCCTCCCCACAGTTGGAGACTTTAGTGAGTTGATTTGGGAAGAAATTAAGGTATGACGACTGTCTCCTTGACTCATTCTGACAGAGAGGAGGTAATGATTGTTCCTCTTAGCCTCCTGGTGGGAGGCGTATTGGGTGAGGAACACTTCTATAATATCCCCTAATTAATAATACTTTATTGATATCTTTTTAAATGTTTATCTGGATTCACTTACTATTTTTATTATTATTATGAATTATACAAATTGTTTTGAGATATTAAAAGTTAATTAGACTTTATATATTAGTACTATTATTATTATTAATTATTATTAGTAGTTATTATTGTTATTATTATTATTATTATTTCTTTCCAATTTCTCAAGCCCACATTCTATTTATTTCCTCTTCTCTAATTTTTTCCAAATCCAACAAGAGCCCAAATATATTTTTTCTATTTCTTGTTCTCCTCATTTCTTGAAGCCTAGGCCCAATCTTTATTTTTTCCTCTCTTTTCCTTTCAAACCATAGGTCCAACCAGCCCATATCCAGATATATGTATATAACATATCATCTCCTTCCTCTCCCTTTAAAACGAACATGTAACCCTAACCCTAACCCTAACCCCTTTCGTGCCACCTCTCCCTCTCTCCCCTCTCCCCCACATAATCTCACCTACCCTAACTCCCCACATCCCCTTTGTCTCTGCTACAAGCAAGTTGCTTACCTCCATCACTCGTGCACCATCGTTACCATCCGCGCGTGCCACCATTGCAACTGCCGCTTCTCCCTCTATTCGTGGGAGCCACCATGCCACACCACCCTCGCCGAAGACTCCTCCCCTCTCTCTGGACATCCGTCATGTGCGTCGATCAACCATGCTCCTCTCTTTTTCTTTTCACTGTAAACCTCACCCTCTCCACTTCTTCTTCCCATCTTCTTCTTCTTCTTCTTACTTCCTCTCCTCTGACCACCATGGAACTAACCCATCACAATTGTTCGATCTCCTCAGCCTTCACCACACGTGCGAGCAGGCCCAGCAACCCCCCGAACTGTCTTTTTCCTTCCCCAGGACTTGCGGCCTCTTCCTTAGCCTCCGCGCCAACCACCGTGAACGCCTTTGCCTCTGCCAGTCGACCACCATGCCCACATCTGCAACTTCACCTACACGATACCTTCCATTATCTTCTTCATCATCTTCTTAATCTTCTCCGATAGCACTCTCTATTTTCCATTGATTTGCAAAGGGGAAAACTTACAATAAAAAGTTGAGGAGCTAAATTATAAGTATTCTAAAAGATTACAAGTAGATCCCCTCAGAGATTCTGGAGAAGTGTGCCGATAGGAGTCTGGTCAAGCGCGCGACCACTTTGTCCCTTTGACGATGCGAGCGATGAGATTCCCTTCTCGCCTGGTTCGGGGAATCGGAGAACAGAAGGTTGGTAGAACCCTCTTGTTACTTCTCAAAATCACCTTCACTTAGGAATTCTTTCTCGCCTGGTTCCGAAGATTCTTTGGGAGGAAGGAAGGTATTAGGGTATCAGCACCCCGAATAGAGAAGTAATTCTCTAAAAGTCTCTGAATTCTTGTGCACGCGGTGCGTCGTGAAGAAGTCTCTGCTTGTGGAGTCCTCTCTCTCTTTGCCGGGGGTCTCTTGCGCATGTCCCTGGTCCCTCCTCCTTGTGCCCCTGGTGGGCTATTTATAAGGAGAGCAAGAGTATAATTGTCCCTTGAAAATATAGAAACAGATTGAAAATCTGTTTAAATCTGGAAAGTAGCCTTGCTGCGAGGCTAGGATCAGCTTCTGCGAAGCTAGAAATGGCAGGTCGGTTGATCCTCCTGATCCGTTTTGATTCTTTCCATATAATTGGAAGATTTCCCCTGATCCTCTTACTCGTTTTAGGAGAGTCAAGAGATTATGGCAATCAACTGCCAAATTTGATCTCAGATTTGATCTTGATTGGATTTGATCTTGATCCTGAATAGATTTGATCTTATCTGGAGATTTGATTGGTCAAAGGTTGACCATAGAAGACCCGCAGCGGCGCTGCCCGTATCGAACTCACAGCGGAGCTGGAGGCAGTATCTGGCGAAGTCAGAAGAAAGCTCTTCGGCGGAGCTAGATGTCGTCTGTGGCGAAGCTACCGCATACCCTTTCTGCGCAGTTGCATGTGGCTTCAGGCGGAGCTAACTCTCTCTGCGGAGTTGCGCTTCAGCGGTTCAAGCGAAGCTATGAATTAGCTCCCTGGCGGAGCTTTGAATGGCTTCAAGGCGAAGTTGGATGATCTTAGCCTCTCAGGCGAGGCTATCCCTTCGGGCTCATGTGATGCTAAGTGCTAGCATCTTAGACCCGCTGAGGTCTGTTTAGAGACAATTCGGGCTCACTGTCTGCTTGCTGGATCAGTGGAGTCCAAGTTGCTTCCTTGTCCCTCGGAGATGGGTGAAAACTGGTCGTCAGCTTGTCTGTCACTTGTCTTTTGCGAATGTTAACAAGTTTAGACATTGTTCGGGCCAGTAAGAATCTTGTCTTTTATAAGTGTCAACAAGACCCCCTTCAAAATTTTCGAAAGTCTGCAATGGCTCAGACTTCGAAATACTTTGAACTGCTTTGATCGGTGGTATGTGAAGTACGAACGTCGCCATGGTGGTTGAGTTCAGCTTCGCTTTTAATCCTGCTTTGGGATAAGTTCGTCGAAGAATCATGTAGATTCACGTCTGGGTAGCTTCGCGTCTGGGCTTCCCTTTCCCGAGGCCAACTACTGTGGGTCAATCACGTGAAGGATTACTCCTTTTTCGAGGTCAGAATGACTTCTCTCGCATTAATCGAGGGAGATATTCTTCCCTCGCGCGTTTCCGAGGGAGGATATTCCCTCTCTTCAAGGCGTCTTCAAGGCATAATAAACGCCTTTATGAGGGAGAGCGTTTCTTCCTTTGCACGGTTCCAAGGGAAACCGTCCCTTTTCTCAAGGCGCAATAAATGCTTTAAATGCGCTCGTGCTTTCACGCTTGAAGCGGCAGCGCTCAGGCCATGAGGCCTATAAATAGGACACTTGAGGTCCTCTGAAGAGAAGCGGTCTGCTTTTCTCTTTTCTTCTCTTGGTTGAGAGAGATACTCAGATCTCTGAACTAGTGGGGATGCCCACTCTGGTTATTACCCGGCAAGGACCGGTAAGTCTCGATCATTCAGAGACCTTACCAATGAACTTTTAGGGAGTTCATCTCCCTTAGTTTAGCTTTAGCTTTAATCAGCTGCTTTAGGGATTAATTTCCCTTATTCTTCATTTTGCAATTGACTGATCTGCAGAGAAGGATTTCAGCATAGCTTCCCAGCGAAGCTATCATTTTGACTTGATCAAAGAAAGATCACTGCATGCGTGTTAAGTCCGCTACACAGGCAAAACTTGGGACTTAGTCTCTTCAAAGTTGAGCCAGTCTTGCCATATAGGTGGGGTCAAGACTGCGTCCCTCTGGATCAGTCTGGCTTAGCCATATAGGCGAGGCTAGGACTTGGTATTTGCTGAGCTAGCCCATCATCACTGTGCAAGCGAGGCTATCCTCTGCTTTAACTGAAATCAATGTTTGACTGAATCAGATTGCTTCGCCCCAAAGAATTTGACTTAGTGCTTTTGCAGCTTCTCCTGTGTTTAACTGCTAATTTGTTCCAGTTTGCATTGCAGTGAGCTATGTTCGCCAATTTTGTGACTTGATGAAAGAGATCAAGAAGTTGCCTCTAGCTTTTCCAGCTGAAACTTTAATCTTAAGCGGGAGAAACAAACTGGGGCAGCCGATGTGCGTTCCAGAAGAGGTTGGCAGTCGCTTATCCGAGATGATCCACTTCGAGGCGAGGCTGGTAGCCGCTTATCCGAGATGATCCACTTCGGGAAAGCGGACGTCACCTGTAAGGTTGCGGATCTTCCCATTGCCAATTTTCATCAAAGAAGATACAACCTGCTGGTGGCGATCAGTCCTTTGCCAATTTTGATTATGGAAGGTTTAACTTCCTGGTAGCACCATCTGTTCTTGTGCGAAGGCTTACGACCTTGTCCTGGTGGCACCATCTGTCCTGGTGGCACCATCTGCCATTATGTGAAGGATTACGGCCTTGTGCAGGAGGAAGGCCTTTCATGTCCTGTTGGTTTGGCTTGAAAGTAAAAAGGACCACTTGTATGCTTCCAGAGCAAATGATTCTGTTGTATGAAACACAACCTTGATGTAGTATCAATGTACCTTTCCTTTTAAATCAATGAAGGTTCATTTTCTGCTCATTTGATTTTTGTTTTGCCTTCATCTTGAATTCGGCTAGCGGAGCGTGCGAGGTTAAAGATAGAATTCCATCTGAAACAGGAATGAGCTTCTAGCGAAGCTAGCATATCTGCGAAGTTCGGCCTATGCCTTCAGCGAAGCTAAGGCAATCCTGTTGGCGAAGTTATTGATGTATTGTGCGAAGTCCGCGTTTGACTTATGGCTAAGTTAGCACTTAGTGGGGCTGAATCAGCGCTTCTCGGGAAGGCGCTTTAAGCGCCGTTTCAAATTAATTCGAAACGACGGCCTGTGCTTTTTACGAGGCGTTGTTTCAGGCACTCATTGGCCTATAAAAGTCCGATCGGGCTGAAAGAGAACGGATCACTTCTCTTTAAAAATTTCAGAGAACTTTGACTCCTTTTCTTCTCCTTCTTTCCTCTTCATTCAAGAGTTTAAGAACTTTCACAGTTCTTCAATGGCGTCCAAGAGACGAGCGGGAAAAGAAGTGGCAACTTCTGCAGCGGAGGGTCCTTCTCCTCCTTTGGTCATCGAACGACCAATCGCCGGTAGGGAACTTTCCCTTCCGATTAGAGACTGCTGTCTCTCTTTTAAAGTCGATGTCTCGCTGTCTTTGGATGAACCCAAAAATGATCAATTATGATCTGTTATTTTTAGGGAATTCAGTTCCCTGAATTTCCCTTGCTTTCTTGAACGGGAACCCAAGAACTGAAGAGTTCTTCTTTGAGCTTCCAGGCGAAGCTATCCCTTAGGCTGTTTACAACAGGATGCGGAGCTGTCCTTTCAAACATGACTGAAAAGGACCTTAATGCCCTTGAAATGATTTTTTGACCATAATATCCTTCTGACGAAGTTAATCCTCAGGGCTGTATCGCATTCTGTTTAAGCTTCGGAAGGAAGCTAACACTTGGATATTTCCTTGTATCTGGCTTTTGTTGTGAAGTGCGGAATTAACTGCAACTGCTAGGCTAAGCTTCGGGGCAAAGCTATCGTCATGCTAGCTTCGCTCGTAGAGCGAAGCTATGCCTTAGCGGAAATTGTGTTTTTGTTTAGGCCTTCGCTTGGCTGATAAACTAATCATAGTTTCTCTTTGTTCCTGCAGTGCACCACACTCCTGGTCCTTTGAACAATCTATTTGGGATAGCCAGGAGATTGGACGGCAATGTCAGCCTGCAATTCCATAGGCAGGCTTCTCTGTTTAGTGAGCGAAGCTCTCTCATTCGAGACACGCTTATTTATGGTGGGGATCAACGCACCACGAGGAGCATTCTGACTACGGCTCCCCTTAAAGATTTTGACCGTCGAACCTATAGGAAGCCCGACTTCATGTTTGGGGATGCCGCGCCAGACCCTGATCGCCAGCTGTTGGCCAGGGAGGGGCAATGGATTTTTCAGTTGGATGGCGAGAAATTCTATCTTCCGTCTAACAAGCGGCATTTTTCTTTGTCTTTCTTCCAATGCGTGATGCAGGCTCAGAAGATGTCATGGGAAGTGAGCCGGAGTACCGACTCCGTCCATGTAGGAAAATCGATGCTTCAGTCTCCTAGTTATGCAAGAGCGGGGCCTCCTCGTTGCATTATGGGTCTACATCCTGGGAATGTATCACGAGAAATCCCAGTGGGAGAAAATCCTGCGGTGGCGCTGACCTTTGGCAACCAATTCTGCAAAGTTAATGGGAACTACCCAGCCACTGACTTCAGGACTCCAGGCTGGATTCACCCTCCAAAAGCATGGTGGAGGGATTTAACTGTATACATCCTCACTTATTTCGAGAAGGATCTGGAGAGGCTGAACCTTCATGAGGCCATCAGGGCGACCTGCTACGGCATTCAGAAGAGCGTAGCGTGCTTTTATGCCATCTTCAACTTGTACTGCCCGGCTACAGGGACTTTCTTCACCCCTGTTGGCGAACTGGGTATGGCTCTGCATGAGATGTGGGAAGTCTCTGCTCTGCCCTTGGGATCTTTCCCATATGAAGAATACTTCCCGTGTGAGGCGAAATTGGCACTTCTGGAGAAGCAGGAGCCCGCCTTGTTTGAGACCTACCGGGAGTTAATGTGCCATTTATACATTTGTTCCAGCATGCATGGAAGCAGTAAGGGAACTTCATGTAGCTTGAAGAGCTGGGGAGATTATTTGTTCCCAGATATGGGGAACACTCCCGAAGCGGCTCATTGTGGAGTCGCTGACGAAGACATCTTTAGCCGGATGCAAAAGCATTCTCAAGGGGATCTAATTATGGAAGAGGATGACGGTCCCTATGAAAAAGGCGATGTTCTTTGGAGTTTCCATAACCATGCTCGTCGGCCGATGTCCAAAAGGCACTACTGGCTGGCTTCTTGACAGTCTGGCTGAAGCGGTGCGTGGTGCCGTCTTCTTCGGGCGACGTCATTCATCCGAATGTCCTGCTGCCTGCTGTTCGTCTAGTCCATGGTCATTTTCTGGGACTTCTTTCGGCCATGGTGTGCTGTATTCAGAGAGGCCTTCGTGCATTAACGGAGGCTTTTTGCAGGCCGCCAACGATGAAGCGTGGAAAGGGGACTATTTCGCCCCGCGACGGACCCAATCCCAGGATAGGTCTGCCGTACACTTATTTAATGGCGTGGTTCGCCCTGCACTGTCCCTCTTTGATTGAAGCTGGAGAGGACCCCCCTGAAGGTGTTCGAATAGCGCTTCTCACCAATTCGAAGGATGTTCCTGACAAAAGACTTACGTGGCTGAGGCCCGTAAATTGGTGCGTCGCTATGACGTCTATAGTCTTTTTCGCTGCTTCCCCCATATTCGGGATGCAGGCTATGATGAGGAGTTCAAAGACGCGGGGGAAGGGCAGTCATCGCTGAGCCAGGGAATTTTTGAGTGGCTGGTCAGCATTCGGCCCTCACATTTATTATATCGAAGCGGGGATACCTGCTACTTGGAGCCTTATGTTCCAAGTCGGTTTGCTCGACAGTTTGGATATGACCAACTGTATGTGGGCAACCCAAATCTCAATCTGGCCTTCATGGGGAGCCTCATTGATGGAGCCCGAGCCTGGCGATTCTTCATTGCATGTTGTACCGAGGCGCGGCTGCGTATGCCGTTGAGGACTCCTAACCTTCTAATGACCCTGAACTTCTGTCAGTGGTATGCAACTTCCAACTCCACACCCCTCGGATTCACTGTTAACAATTCTGGTGTGAAGTTAATTTCTCAACGGCTAAAGCGGAAGGTCTCTGAGAAAAGGGAAGGTAAGAGGGTTCGCGTGTGAGCGTAGCGTGCTTCTATGCGATCTTCGAATTGTACTGCCCGGCTACAGGGACTTTCTTCACCCCTGTTGGCGAACTGGGTATGGCTCTGCATGAGATGTGGGAAGTCTCTGCTCTGCCCTTGGGATCTTTCCCATATGAAGAATACTTCCCGTGTGAGGCGGAATTGGCACTTCTGGAGAAGCAGTGTAACGCCCCGATCCCAATGATACGGGAACGTTACTGCAACGCATATACGTAGGTCAGATGGTGCCCCCACGTATATACGCTAAGCATAAGTACAACAAGTATCAGAGTACAACACACACAGCGTGGTATAATCATATGCCAACTTACAAAATATAAATACAAAGTTATACAAGTTATGATAAGCAAAATCACCTTACAAGTGACCTTTATCACAACCCAAGTCCAAAAAGAACGATATACAGTCAAAAATACAAAAGTGCTCACGAGGGATGGAGATCCGAGAACCAAAAAGAAGTGTCGGGCAGGATAGATCTAGAGCTGGTCAGCCTGCTCTCCTAGGTAAGCCAAGTCCTCTGTGGAAGGCTCCACTTCGACCCAGGCCTCAGAATCTGAATATGCAAATCCAAAGGGTCAAGACATAATACAACAAATAAAGATAGCCAAGTGGCAAGGATCATGAATAGAGATAATGAAATAGTACTAAGTAACAATGCATGACAAGAGATGTAAACTAAGAAAGATAAAGTCATATGCAATAAATCTACAATTAATGTCTTATTATTATTACTTGTCTTACTGTGATATCTAGCTATGTGACCCAGCGTCCCAGAGCACATAGATCCATATCCTAGTGAAACAAGGTTGTTATTGGAAACAGCGGTTGTATCGACGAACTATGTTTACAGTGTGTCCCGTGCATGCCCGGGACCACGGCCCAGTTCGTGTTCCGTTGCTTGAAGACGGAACCTGCCGCTAGGCTAACAGGAGGGTCTTATGTATGCCCTTGTCATGACAGTAAACAGGAAAGGGAGGAAGCACTCCCCTCGGTCCCCTGGAGTACCGCAGGTAAGACCGGAAACATGGTGCACATCCTAATACCACTGTAAACACGAACACATATCGATATCCGCATATTTCCCCCTGACCCATGTGTAAGTTGGTGCTTTTATGTAAAAGTCCGGTGTATCATGCTTTGTTTTAAGAGATGGCATGATAGGTGGTGATGTTGTTATTTAACATGCCATGAAACGAATATATACAATAACAAGTCATGAGGCAATAGGAGATGCATCCATTCAGTTATATGTCATGTAGTGCTAGTATTGAAGCATGAACAAGCAGGAAATAATACGCATGTAACAAGTATAGGTACTAAATTTAGAACAGAAATTAACTATGACACACAGCCAGGATTAGTCGACTAGGGGTAATGTTAGTCGACTAATAGGGTTTCTAGTCGACTAGGAGTTTGGATTGGTCGACTAAAACTGGGATACAGAGTGTTGGAATTCTGTTTCAGTGCATGCTAGTCGACTAGGGTAAGAGGGTTAGTCGACTAATAGGAAGTACTAGTCGACTAACAGATATTTCGGTCGTCAAGATCTGTGATACAGAAAGTTGGGTTTTCTGGTCCAGGATGGATTAGTCGACTAGGTGGATTCAGGAGTCGACTAATATGGGTTTCCAGAGAGTTTATTAGTCGACTGATATTTTTGGGCAAGTCGACTAATGCTGTGTTCTTCCAGAAAAAAAACTAAATTTCAGCTAAGTGTTCTAGTCGACTAGGTCTTAGGGTAAGTCGACTAATAGGGGAAAATCAGTGTACAGGACAGAAATTCTGGAAACGTGTTTGATGGCTAAATTCCTGGTTTTAGGTGACCTATGTGTACAAGAAGTGTAAACACAGTGCTCTAAGGCTAATACAAGTCTTGGTGTGTGAATTACTCCCTTGGAATGGTTGGATTTGAGCTTAGATGACCTAAAAATAGGATTTTTTAGTGTGCAAGTGAACAAAGATTTCTACTTCAAGTATGTGATGTGTGAACTAGGTCTTGGTGAGTAAGAACTCACTTGGAGGGTTCAAATCTGAAGCTTGATCCAAGGATTGAGGTGTTGGCTCCAATCCACAACTTGTAGTTGAAGCTAGGTTGAAGGATTCTCCCTTGGAGATGCCTTGATGAAGCCTTGGGTGAATCTCTTGTGATCTTGAGGTGGAAGTGAAGGGATTGGGTGCTTGGAGTTAGGGTTTAGTTGGAAGGAGATGATCTTGAGAGAATTCTCTTGATGAAGAAAATGAGAAGAAGGGGAATTTTGCAAATGAAATGCATTTAGGTTGGGATCTTTTGTAAAGGGAGTGGAATTTTGATGGATGAGAGGGGCTTTTGTGTAAAAAGGGGGGTGAGGTGAGTGTCCTCTCTTTGGCCACTTGGCCGGCTGTGGGAGAGGGAGAGAGTGAGTGGGTTAGGTGAAGTGTGAGTGGGAAATGAGGTGGAAATGAAGTGGAAAAGGAATTTTGCAAATTTTGGAAAAATGCCCGAAATTCAAGTATTTCGGATTGGTCTGAAATTTTACCAAAAATCAAGAATAAGATTTTAAGACTCATGGTGAAATTCGTTGGAAGAAATACTTTGTAGTTTTAAAATTAAAAATCCCGGAATCAGTCACCTGCCGACTCAGTTGGGATTTTCATAAATTCGTAAAATCTCCAGAAAAAGAGTGTAGGTTGAAAACATGATTCTAAGGAATAATGCCTAAAGGGCCATCTAGAAATTCCTAACTGTTTGGAAGATAAAAATTCGGAAATCGGCCAGCGGTACTGGCCGACACCGGTTTCGAGAAATTCATTTTAATTCCAGAAAATTCCAGAAAATCACATAAAATATTAAATATTAGAAAACGATATTTGAAATTAAAATCGGTCAAATACGGAAGGTAAATCGGAAAATACGATCGAAAGACTGAATACGTAACTAAGTACGTATTCCGGGAGAGGGTATTACAATCTACCCACCTTACAAAATTTCGTCCTCGAAATTTCATAAGGTAAAAGATAACGGGAAGGCAATAGATAGATATGGATACAAGGAAAGATAACGGTAGAAAAAGTAGAAGGGAAGAGTCTTACCCAATCAAGATGTGAAAAGTTGAGGATAACGCTCCCGGATAACGTCCTCACGCTCCCAAGTGGCCTCTCCTGGCGCGTGCCTGTTCCATGACACCAATACCAATGGAATAGCTCTGTTCTTCAGTGTCTTGACACTCCTATCCAGGATGGCCAACGGCTGCTCTTGGTATGATAAATCCGGTTGTAGCTCCAGCTCGGAATGATCCAGAATATGGCTGTCATCCCTGACATACTTCCTCAACTGAGACACGTGGAAGACATTATGCACCCCGTCCAAAGATGGTGGTAATGCCAATCTATAGGACACATCTCCCACACGATCCAGGATCTCGAATGGGCCAATATACCTTGGACTCAGCTTCCCACGAGCACCGAACCGGATCACTCCTCTGGTAGGTGATATCCTCAAGAATACATGATCTCCAACCTGGAACTCTAATGGCCTTCTCCGAGTGTCTGCCAACTCTTCTGCCTACTCTGAGCAGCCCTGAGATGATTTCTGATAACCCTGACTTTCTCTGTAGTCTGCATCAGAATCTCTGGTCCCAAAGACTCCTCTCACCGACTTCATCCCAACAAATCGGTGATCGGCACTTCCTACCATACAATGCCTCAAAGGGTGCCATCTTAATACTTGCCTGGTAGCTGTTGTTATATGAAAACTCAGCCAAGTGAAGATGGTCTTCCCAAGATCCCCCAAAGTCAATCATGCAAGCCCTCAACATATCTTCAAGGATCTGGATAGTCCTCTCAGATTGTCCGTCTGTCTGAGGATGATAAGAAGTACTGAATTTCAGACGAGTTCCCAGACTTTCTTGGAGACTCTCCCAGAAATGAGATCTGAATCTGGTGTCTCTATCTGACACAATACTAACTGGAACTCCATGCAGACGAACTACCTCCTTCATATACTTATCTGCCAGAACCTCTGTCGACTGGCCTACCCTGAATGGTATGAAGTGAGCTGACTTGGTGAGGCGATCAACTATCACCCACACCGCATTATTACCCTGGGACTCCGAGGCAATGCCGTCACGAAGTCCATGGTGATGTGCTCCCATTTCCACTCGGGTATCGGCAAAGGTTGAAGAAGTCCAGCTGATCTCTGATGCTCGATCTTTATCTGCTGGCAAACCAAGCACTTGGCAACAAACTGGGCTATCTCCCTCTTCATAGCATTCCACCAAAAGTGCTTCTTCAGGTCCTGGTACATCTTGTTTCCCCCAGGGTGTATAGAATAAGCTGAACTGTGTGCTTCCTCCAAAATCTTCTGTCTGACTTCTCCTCGGGGAACACAAAGTCTATCTCCAAAATACAATGCACCATCTGGGTGAATGCAGATATCCGACCTCAATCCAGCCTCCACCTGAGCTCTGAATGTCTGCAATCTGGGTCCTCCTTCTGGGCCCCCTGATCTCCTCTATCAATGATGACTGGATCTGTAAAGCCATGAACTGCCCGGCCTTATCACCCCCTTGCACTATCATCAAATCCAATCTAATGAATTCCTGAATCAACTCCCTCTGCTGCGTGAGGTGGACTAGCACTCTGTTCTCTGGCATCCTGCTCAGTGCATCCGGTACGGTATTGACTTTGCCTGGATGATACTGCAAGTCAATGTCATAGTCTGCCATCAGCTCCAGCCACCGCCTCTGCCTCATGTTCAACTCCTTCTGTGAGAATATATACTTGAGGCTCTTGTGATCTGTGTATATCAACACTTTGTCTCCCAGAAGGTAGTGTCTCCAGATCTTCAAAGCAAATATCACAGCTGCCAACTCAAGTCATGAGTTGGGTAATTCCTCTCATGAGGCTTCAACTGCCTAGATGCATATGCTATAACATGATCCTGTTGCATAAGCACACACCCCAGGCCTTTACCCGATGCATCACAGAAAATGACCATCCCTCCTCTTCCTGAAGGAGTCCTCAAGATTGGAGCTGTGATAAGCCTCTGCTTCAACTGCTCAAATGCTGCATCACAATCTTCTGTCCATATGTATCTCTCCCCTTTTCTGGTGAGCCTGGTCAACGGAGCTGCAAGTCTAGAGAAATCCTGGACAAAGCGCCTGTAATATCCGGCTAGTCCAAGAAAGCTCTTTATCTCAGTCACCGTCTTCGGAACTGGCCAATTCTGCACTGCCTGGACTTTACTGGGATCAACTGAAATTCCTTCTGCTGAAACTATGTGTCCGAGGAAGGCTATGCTGTCCAACCAATTCACACTTGCTCCTTTTGGCATGAAGCTGCTCCTGCTGGAGGGTCTACAACACAATCCTCAAGTGCTCTGCATGCTCCTTCTCATTCCTTGAATAGATCAGGATGTCATCTATGAATACAACTACAAACTGATCTAGGTAAGGGGAGAACACTCGATTCATCAAATCCATGAAAACCGCAGGGGCATTGGTGACTCCGAAAGGCATAACTAGAAATTCATAGTGGCCATAACGGGTCCTGAATGCCGTCTTCGGAACATCCTCCTTCTTCACCCTCAGCTGATGGTAACCCGATTGCAAATCTAACTTAGAAAATACACGGGCTCCATGGAGCTGATCAAACAAATCATCAATCCGGGGCAAGGGATACTTGTTCTTGATGGTGACCTTGTTCAAACTCCCTATAATCAATACAAAGCCTCTTACCACCATCCTTCTTACTCGCCAAGAGTACTGGAGCTCCCCATGGTGAAGTGCTTGGCCGAATCAATCCCTTGTCCGAATACTCCTGCAGCTGCTTCTTCAGGATCTCCAACTCCGTCGGTGCCATCCTGTACGGAGCCTTGGATATAGGAGCTGTCCCCGGAACTGTATCAATGGAGAACTCCACTATCCTCTCCGGTGGAAGTCCTGAAATCTCAGCAAAGACTCCTGGAAATTCATCCCACACTGGCACTCCCTTCAGAACCTCCGAAGTGGTCATCTGAATCTCCTTCTTAGCAGGCTTCACCTCTCCGCTAAACTGGAACTCCGGCTGATGCGGGATTCTGAAATTGATCTTCCTCCCTCTACAGTCGATCACCGCATAGTACTGACTGAGCCAGGTCATGCCTAAGATTACGTCGTACCCCTTGGTGTCTAGTACGAGCATATCTATGGCCAAGGTCTTCCCACAAAGCTCCACTGGACAGTCAGCACAAACTCTAGAAGATACAACTACCCCATTCCCTGTACTTATCTCCCACTTGTGGTCTAAAGCCTTAACAGGTATGGAATGAACAGCCACAAAATGGTCGGAGATATAATGGGATGCACCCGAATCGAAGAGAGCGAGAACAGGTATAGAATGAACTCTGATGTTACCTGTAATCACCTCCTCTGAAGCCTCAGCCTCCTCTGCTGTCAGGTTGTAGGCCTGACCTCTGCCACGCCCTGCTGCCGTCCGGGCTCCTCTCTGCACTGGGCGAGCAACATGCGGTGGAGGAAGGGAAGAGCTCTCCTCGTCACTGGTCCCTGGTGCCTCTGCCCAACTGGCCCTGGTAGTGCCCTCTGACCATTCTGCCCTTGAGGTGCCGGCAAGGTTTGATTAGCAAACCCCATTCTCCTGTGCGGACAGGTCTCCACCACGGCATGGTCTCGTGCTCCACACACCAAACACCATCCGTTCGCCCTCCGGCAATCTTGCTGAGAGTGTCCTGGCTTCTGGCAGAAATTGCAGATAAGACCTGGTCGAGCCACCTGGTAAGGAACTGCCCTGAATGGTTGCCTGGCCTGGACCTTCGCTGCTTTGGATGGTCCTCCTCTGCCCACCGGCACAAACGGCCTCTTCATGGCCTGGTTCTCTTGCTTCTTCTGAAACCCACGCTCCACCTCTCGAGCGATGGTGAGAACCTCAGCATAGGTCTTCAGCTGCTGGGGCATCAGAAACATCTGGATCTCCATCTGTAAACCCTGCTGAAACCTGCTTGCCCTCTTCTCTTCATCTGACACCATGTAAGGGGCAAAGCGACTCAGCCTGAGAAATTCTGCAGCATACCCATCTACGGATCTGTCCCCCTGTTGAAGCCTGATGAATTGCTCCTCCATGTCCTTCTGAGCAGTGGCGGGAAAGAACCTGCTATAAAAGCTCTTGGAGAACGTATCCCAAGAGATAGGCTCCTTCAAGCGAGCCTCCTCTGCAAGCCACCAAGTCCTGGCTATGTCCTTCAGCTGGATCTTTGCAACCTCCACTTGGTTCTCCTTAGGCACCCTGGCGGCGTTCAGCAGATCGGTGGTGTCTGTCAACCACTGTTCAGCCTCCAATGGTCTCTCGACTCCCGTGAATACGCCGGTTGCAGCCGCCGAAAGTCTGACACGTTCCTAGGCCTTTGCTCCTTCGGAGCTGCCAACTCCTGCCTGAGGAGCTCAGTCTGCTGCTGCTGATTCTCCATCTGCTGTTGCTGGTTTCCCAGCATAGTCTGAATGATCCTCAGGACATCAGCACCCTCTCCTCTTACGGGTCCATTCGGTACTTGCCCGACATTGTTGCGACCAGAACGTCTCTCCATACCGAAAGGATAAGATCTGGAATTGGAAACAAAGGGAAGGAGTTTAGGATACGAGGATCGAATCAAGGACGAAGTCGAGAAGGACTATATAACTTTGTACATTGTAGTTGGCATTAGCAAATCACTAGAATTTGCCACTTGGTTGTACTTTTAGGTTTGAGAGCCTAGGCTCTGATACCAACCTGTAACGCCCCGATCCCAATGATACGGGAACGTTACTGCAACGCATATACGTAGGTCAGATGGTGCCCCCACGTATATACGCTAAGCATAAGTACAACAAGTATCAGAGTACAACACACACAGCGTGGTATAATCATATGCCAACTTACAAAATATAAATACAAAGTTATACAAGTTATGATAAGCAAAATCACCTTACAAGTGACCTTTATCACAACCCAAGTCCAAAAAGAACGATATACAGTCAAAAATACAAAAGTGCTCACGAGGGATGGAGATCCGAGAACCAAAAGAAGTGTCGGGCAGGATAGATCTAGAGCTGGTCAGCCTGCTCTCCTAGGTAAGCCAAGTCCTCTGTGGAAGGCTCCACTTCGACCCAGGCCTCAGAATCTGAATATGCAAATCCAAAGGGTCAAGACATAATACAACAAATAAAAGATAGCCAAGTGGCAAGGATCATGAATAGAGATAATGAATAGTACTAAGTAACAATGCATGACAAGAGATGTAAACTAAGAAAGATAAAGTCATATGCAATAAATCTACAATTAATGTCTTATTATTATTACTTGTCTTACTGTGATATCTAGCTATGTGACCCAGCGTCCCAGAGCACATAGATCCATATCCTAGTGAAACAAGGTTGTTATTGGAAACAGCGGTTGTATCGACGAACTATGTTTACAGTGTGTCCCGTGCATGCCCGGGACCACGGCCCAGTATTGTTCCGTTGCTTGAAGACGGAACCTGCCGCTAGGCTAACAGGAGGGTCTTATGTATGCCCTTGTCATGACAGTAAACAGGAAAGGGAGGAAGCACTCCCCTCGGTCCCCTGGAGTACCGCAGGTAAGACCGGAAACATGGTGCACATCCTAATACCACTGTAAACACGAACACATATCGATATCCGCATATTTCCCCCTGACCCATGTGTAAGTTGGTGCATTTTATGTAAAAGTCCGGTGTATCATGCTTTGTTTTAAGAGATGGCATGATAGGTGGTGATTTGTTATTTAACATGCCATGAAACGATATATACAATAACAAGTCATGAGGCAATAGGAGATGCATCCATTCAGTTATATGTCATGTAGTGCTAGTATTGAAGCATGAACAAGCAGGAAATAATACGCATGTAACAAGTATAGGTACTAATTTAGAACAGAAATTAACTATGACACACAGCCAGGATTAGTCGACTAGGGGTAATGGTTAGTCGACTAATAGGGTTTCTAGTCGACTAGGAGTTTGGATTGGTCGACTAAAACTGGGATACAGAGTGTTGGAATTCTGTTTCAGTGCATGCTAGTCGACTAGGGTAAGAGGGTTAGTCGACTAATAGGAAGTACTAGTCGACTAACAGATATTTCGGTCGTCAAGATCTGTGATACAGAAAGTTGGGTTTTCTGGTCCAGGATGGATTAGTCGACTAGGTGGATTCAGGAGTCGACTAATATGGGTTTTCAGAGAGTTTTTTAGTCGACTGATATTTTTGGGCAAGTCGACTAATGCTGTGTCTTCCAGAAAAAAAACTAAATTTCAGCTAAGTGTTCTAGTCGACTAGGTCTTAGGGTAAGTCGACTAATAGGGGAAAATCAGTGTACAGGACAGAAATTCTGGAAACGTGTTTGATGGCTAAATTCCTGGTTTTAGGTGACCTATGTGTACAAGAAGTGTAAACACAGTGCTCTAAGGCTAATACAAGTCTTGGTGTGTGAATTACTCCCTTGGAATGGTTGGATTTGAGCTTAGATGACCTAAAAATAGGATTTTTTAGTGTGCAAGTGAACAAAGATTTCTACTTCAAGTATGTGATGTGTGAACTAGGTCTTGGTGAGTAAGAACTCACTTGGAGGGTTCAAATCTGAAGCTTGATCCAAGGATTGAGGTGTTGGCTCCAATCCACAACTTGTAGTTGAAGCTAGGTTGAAGGATTCTCCCTTGGAGATGCCTTGATGAAGCCTTGGGTGAATCTCTTGTGATCTTGAGGTGGAAGTGAAGGGATTGGGTGCTTGGAGTTAGGGTTTAGTTGGAAGGAGATGATCTTGAGAGAATTCTCTTGATGAAGAAAATGAGAAGAAGGAATTTTGCAAATGAAATGCATTTATAGGTTGGGATCTTTTGTAAAGGGAGTGGAATTTTGATGGATGAGAGGGGCTTTTGTGTAAAAAGGGGGGTGAGGTGAGTGTCCTCTCTTTGGCCACTTGGCCGGCTGTGGGAGAGGGAGAGAGTGAGTGGGGTTAGGTGAAGTGTGAGTGGGAAATGAGGTGGAAATGAAGTGGAAAAGGAATTTTGCAAATTTTGGAAAATGCCCGAAATTCAAGTATTTCGGATTGGTCTGAAAATTTTACCAAAAATCAAGAATAAGATTTTAAGACTCATGGTGAAATTCGTTGGAAGAAATACTTTGTAGTTTTAAAATTAAAATCCCGGAATCAGTCACCTGCCGACTCAGTTGGGATTTTCATAAATTCGTAAAATCTCCAGAAAAAGAGTGTAGGTTGAAACATGATTCTAAGGAATAATGCCTAAAGGGCCATCTAGAAATTCCTAACTGTTTGGAAGATAAAATTCGGAAATCGGCCAGCGGTACTGGCCGACACCGGTTTCGGAGAAATTCATTTTAATTCCGAAAATTCCAGAAAATCACATAAAATATTAAATATTAAAACGATATTTGAAATTAAAATCGGTCAATATGGAAGGTAAATCGAAAAATACGATCGAAAGACTGAATACGTAACTAAGTACGTATTCCGGGAGAGGGGTATTACAAGCAGGAGCCCGCCTTGTTTGAGACCTACTGGGAGTTAATGTGCCATTTATACATTTGTTCGAGCATGCATGGAAGCAGTAAGGGAACTTCATGCAGCTTGAAGAGCTAGGGAGATTATTTGTTCCCAGATATGGGGAACACTCCCGAAGCGGCTCATTGTGGAGTCGCTGACGAAGACATCTTTAGCCGGATGCAAAAGCATTCTCAAGGGGATCTAATTGTGGAAGAGGATGACGGTCCCTATGAAAAAGATGATGTTCTTCGGAGTTTCCATCATCAGGCTCGTCGACCGATGTCCCGAAAGGTACTACTAGCTTGTGATTGCTAAAATAAAGAAACAACCAATGAGTTTAAGAATGTACCATGTAGCTTGTGGCTAACGGGTCGTGTCCACAAGGAGGGATGCGATGGAAGCTTTTCGATGAGTCATTTTAAAAACAAAGAATTTGTGTTCATTTTTTAGGAAAAAGAGAATGTAAGGAAAAGAGATGAAAAAGAGAAATTTCAACTTTCAGAAAAGGATTTGGAGAAGGTGATTTGTAAAAAGCTTAAAGAGTTGTGATGTTGGTTTATAATATGAAATCAAATCTGGGCTTACTATCTTCCTACTCAATTGTTCATTCTTCTCTTAAAGTATTAAGTCCCTCGAGTTATCATTTGCAAAACTTAAAGTTGCTTTTTCTTTAGAAAGGTTTAAGTAAAGCACATAAGATGCAGAAGGTTTGAGTCCTTTTTCTTCAAGAAAGAGTTGGCATCGGATATTAAAACATAAAGCGCGAAGAAGCAAGAATGAATTAAAAACGATTCATAAGAAGTTCAAGAAAGAATGGTGAATTCAACTATCCATACCCATCCTCATGTGCCTTCAAGAACACTTTCAAAAGAAAGGCTTTTAAGGGAGGCATGCATATGAGTCATCGGGACTTTTTCTTTTAAAAGCAGAAGAGAAGAAAACAAAAGAGAGTCGATAGCTAGCCCAGAAAAAGTGTTTAGTTACTCATGGAAAGCGAAGAAAACAACGATATAATATAAAGCATACCGTACTGCAAGTGAAAGAGAAATCGGCCCGACTTTTGTATTGCTGTCACTTCAACCTTCAAGTACAAGCTCTCAGTCCTCTCTCTCACAAGTTTATGAAACTGGACTACAACTTAAAAAGCAAGATTACAACTTTCTTTCTATCTAACAATGAACCTAGATCCTAAGAAAATAAGTGCAAAATTTAATCCTAGTCTTCGCTGCCTTTTTCTCTGCTGAAAGAGGTATTTATACCCAAAAACCAAAGAATCAGGATCCCGGGAACGTTGGGGGAGCAAACGCTCCCCCAACTGAATTCAGTTGGCCGCAGAAACGCGGCTTGGGCCGCGTTTCCGCGGCCCTGGTGTGGCCACGTGGCCACACCAAAGGGGAGGAGGCCCCTTGTTTGAAGTGGGGCTCGCATCTCCTGCTGGTTTTCTTGTTGCTGCTTCAACCACTGACTGAATCGGCTTTTGATTTTCTGGCTTCGATTCCTCGATTCAAGGAGAGTTTTTCTCAACCCCTTGATATGCCAAGATATAGCCTAGACCTCTTCACTTCGAATTTATTCTGAATTAATTCAGAATAAAGTGGGCTTTTGGGCTTGTTCTCCTTTTATTCCTTTGAGCATTTGGGCCTACATTTAGCAAAGAAAAAAGACACTTATTAATATCATTTATTAGCAAACAAGTGTGGTAAAGTGACAACATGAATGCAATGTATGTGACAAATCACACCCCCACACTTATCTTTTGCTCGCCCTCGAGCAAAAATCATTAGACTAACTCGAATCAATTATTAGACCACTTTCGCAGGTCACTCGATTGCACTGAGCATGTGCAACAAGCCGTTAAACCTCTAGGTCACCCCTAGAGGACGAGTTTTGTCTCGTGAGGGTTTTCAGCGGATTACACCCACAAAATCAAAAAGGAAGAGAAAATGTTAGTATTTTCGAAAAGCATTTTTTTTTAATATTTTTGAAGGAGAAATTGTTTGAAGTATATTTGTGAGATCTTAAGTAATCTATAAGTTATAGGAATATCAAATTTTTCATTCCTAAACTTAGTTTCCATTCAAAAATATGTCATCAATTAAAGTAAGGAGTCAAATTGTACTTCTCATCTAGTCTATTAATTTACCCTGATTCGTATGCACCATCGTGACTGTGAAGTTTACTAAGGGTTCTTCAACATTAACTCCTATGCCTCATATTTATTTATTTATTTTTTTTTTTGTGAACTTTTATTCCTCAATTTCATTAGGCTTTCTAATCTGCCCATGTAACGAGCTTTCAGTCGGTGACACCCAAACCAGACGGTTTTAGGGCACCAGGTGAGAAAACACCCCTAAGGACCTAAACACTCGAGCAGATAAGGCCACGAAACTAAGGTTTTTATTTATACTATGTAACCCTTTTAGGCGTGAATACTTATGCTTCATGAGGCATAAATACCCAGCTTAATCAGGGAATACTTTTTTTTTCAAACTTGTCTAATTATCTTTTGCATAAATACTAAGGCTTGCTTAGGCCAAAGCACCTAGCTACTCAATAATTAGACTTTTTTTTTTATGAGGCACAAGAGTCTCTGTTTTCAAACCCTAAGTGTGTAAGTGTATTTTGTGTGCATATGTCATTAAGGTAAATATCAAGACTAAATTACTTTCCCAAATTTCTTCCTGACTCTAAAAATCAAACAAGTTATTTTATTTCGACCAAGTGTAAGAAATCCTAATTATGATTCTCCTATTCCTTAAAATTGACTTAAATTCTTACAAAAAATATATCAAAATATTGTCTACCCTTTTCAATTTTTTTTATTTTTTATTATCAGTCATGTTAGAACCTTCCCCCACACTTATCTCATGCATTGTCCCCAATGAATGAAAGAAATGTATAAGTGCATGAAATAAAATGGAAAGGAGGAAAGTTACCGATACACTGGGTCAAAAAGACCCATTACCGTTTCATCTACCGCACCGATTCCAAGAAAGGTTTAAGGCGTTGACCATTTACCTTAAAGTCATTTCCATTCTTGGGGTCACTGATCTCAACTGCACCGTGTGGAAACACGGTCTTTACAACGAATGGCCCAGTCCATCGTGATTTCAATTTTCTTGGAAAAAGATGAAGCCTAGAATTGTAGAGTAAGACTTTTTGACCAGGGACAAAGGTTTTTCTTATGATGTGCTTGTCATGGAAAATCTTCACTCTATCTTTAGTGATCCTAGCATTTTCATAGGCCTTATTTCTCAATTCCTCCAATTCGGAAATTTGTAATTTTCGAAGGTCACCGGCCTTAGTCAAATCGAAATTCAACTGCTTGATTGCCCATAAGGCTCGGTGCTCTAACTCAACGGGCAAGTGACAAGGTTTGCCATAGACTAACCTATAGGGAGACATTCCTAAAATCGTCTTGAAAGCGGTCCTGTAGGCCCATAGAGCATCTACAAGTTTTAAGGACCAATCTCTCCGGTTTTGGTTCACAGTTTTCTCCAATATAAGTTTGACTTGTCTATTTGAAACCTCAACTTGCCCACTGGTTTGAGGATGATATGGTGTGGACAACTTGTGAGTTATGGCATACTTTCGCATAAGGGCTTCAAAAGATCTATTGCAAAAGTGGGTGCCATTATCACTGATGATAGCACGAGGGGTTCCGAAGCGGGAAAAATGTTCTCTCTCAAAAACTTTATGACAACTTTGTTATCATTAGTTTTACAAGGAATGGCTTCTACCGACTTGGACATGTAGTCCACAGCAACCAATATGTATTGGTCCCCAAATGAGTTAGGAAATGGACCCATAAAGTCGATGCCCCAAACATCAAAGAGTTCTATTTCTAGAATTGGGTTGAGGGGCATCATATTTCGATGTGAGATCCTACCTACCATTTGGCATCTAGGGCACGTCTTGCAATAATCATAGGCATCCTTGAACAGAGTGGGCCAATAAAACCCGCTTTGTAGCGCCTTTTCAGCAGTCTTGCGGGGACCAAAGTGTCCACCGCATGCAAGTTCGTGACAGAAGGACAGAACACTCCTAACCTCCTCATCGGGAATGCATCTCCTAATAATTTGGTCGGAACAGTACTTGAAAAGATACGGTTCCTCCCAAAAGAAATACCGGACTTGGGATAAGAACCGGTAAACTTCATTTTTGGACCAATGAGACGGAGTTTTGTTTGTGACTAAGTAATTCACTATATCAGCAAACCAAGATTCCCTAGAGATAGCTAAGAGATGTTCATCAGGAAAATCCTCATTGATGGGTAATTCGTTGCATGGAGAATTGGGAATCCGTGAGAGATGGTCAGCAACGACATTTTCTACACCTTTCTTGTCTCGAATTTCAAGATCAAATTCTTGAAGAAGGAGGATCCAACGAATGAGTCGGGCCTTGGCATCCTTCTTCATCATGAGATACCTAAGTGCAGAATGATCGGTGAAGATGGTAGTTTTGGACCCTAGTAGGTAGGGACGAAACTTCTCTAAGGCAAACACTACTGCCAAGAATTCCTTCTCGGTCGTAATGTAGTTCAGTTGAGCGTCATTGAGAGTCCTACTAGAGTAGTAGATCACATGCTGCTTGTTATCAATACGTTGTCCTAGGACAGCGCCTATGGCAAAATCAGAAGCATCGCACATAATCTCAAACGGCTTAGACCAATCCGGTGCAGATATGATTGGTGCAGAAATCAGCTCTCTCTTAAGCTTCTCCCAAGAAGTGATGCAGTCAGCATCGAAAGTGAAGGACACATCCTTAGCTAACAGATTAGTCAAGGGCCTAGCAATTTTGCTAAAATCCTTGATAAATCTACGGTAGAAACCAGCGTGTCCTAGGAAGGATCTAATGTCCTTAACGCATTTGGGCATGGGAAGCTTAGCAATAACCTCGATTTTGGCTCTATCCACTTCTATTCCTTTCTTGGATATTTCATGACCCAAGACAATTCCATGTTTCACCATGAAGTGGCATTTCTCCCAGTTTAGTGTCAAATGTTTTTCAGCACAACGTTGGAGGATGAGTTCAAGATGGTGGAGACATTGAGTGAATGAATCTCCGTAGATGGAGAAATCATCCATGAAGATTTCTAAGAAGCGCTCTACCATGTCAGAGAAAAGACTCAACATGCAACGTTGAAACGTTGCTGGGGCATTGCATAAGCCGAATGGCATTCGACGATAAGCAAATGTCCCAAATGGACAGGTAAACGTGGTCTTTTCTTGGTCCTCAGGAGCGATAGGGATCTGGTTATAGCCCGAGTAACCGTCCAAGAAGCAGTAGTACTCGTGACCCGCTAAACGTTCAAGCATCTGATCAATGAAGGGAAGTGAAAAATGGTCCTTACGAGTTGCAGCATTCAGTTTCCTATAGTCAATGCAAACTCGAATCTTCGTGGGAAGTCGAGTTTGAACCAACTCTTTGTTCTCGTTTTCCACTACGGTGAAACCAGATTTCTTTGGGACCGCGTGGACAGGACTGACCCATTGGCTATCTGAAATGGGATAAATTATCCCATTGTCTAAGAGTTTTATGATTTCAGCATGAACAGCCTCTTGCATAATAGGGTTTAACCTACGCTGTGGGTCTCTCTTGGGTGTGGCGTCTTCATTGAGATGGATGCGGTGTTGAACGATGGTTGGACTTAATCCCTTAATATCAGTCATAGTCCACCCGATGGCTTCCTTATGTTTCCTTAGAATATCTTTCAAATCTTTTTCTTCCCCGTCATTTAAATGAGAGGCAATGATGACGGGAAAGGTCTCTTGTTCGCCTAGATAGGCGTACTTGAGATGCGCAGGAAGGGCTTTCAATTCTAAGGAAGAGGCAGGCTCACTAGAAGGACTAGTCAAATCTGTTGGCTCCATTGTAGGTGAAATTGGGTTTGAAGCCCAATTCACGGCAGAATCTACCACCTGATCGAGATTAAAGTCATCAGACTCTAACTCGAAGTCAATCTCCATTTTTGAATCCAATTCTTCCCCGTGTTCACTTGTCAAGTTCTCAGTTTGGTTTACTTCAAAGGTTTGGTCCTCGATGTCACGGGGTTGTTTTCCTAGATGGAAGACATTGACTTCTCTAGTCATGTCTCCAAAGGTTAACTTCATAGACCCATTCCTGCAATTGATTACGGCATTAGCAGTGACAAGGAATGGTCGACCTAGGATGACCGGAGTTTGAGCCCTACGATTGGAGTTGGACACAGGTTGTGTCTCTAAAACTATGAAATCGATAGGGTATATGAACTCTCCTACCCGAATCAGGACATCGTTAATTTCCCCTTTTGGAACTTTAACAGAACGGTCAGCCAGTTGGATGGTGACTCGAGTTGGACTAAGGTCACCCCACCCGAGTTGTTGATAAACAGAGAATGGAAGCAAGTTGATACTTGCTCCCAAGTCAAGAAGTGCCCGACTAATCTCGGCTTGTCCTATTGTGCAGGCAATGGTAGGGCTACCTGGATCTTTGTACTTGACAGGGATAGGACCCGAAAATAGCTCACTAATATTAGTGGCTAGGAAGACTTTCTTAGGAACATTAGTCTTTCTCTTCTTGGTGCACATGTCCTTAAGAAACTTAGCATAGGAAGGAACTTGTTGGATGGCATCAAGAAGTGGCACATTTATCTTCACTTGGTTAAACATCTCGATTATCTTGTCCATGTGCGGGTTTTGCTTGTTGTTTTTCAGCCTATTCGGAAATGGTACTATAGGCTGGTGCACCTGGCTGGCTGACTTGTCTTTTTCAGACTCGTCCGAATTGGAAGAAATTGGATTGGATGAGGTGGAAGCTTGATTGTGGTTGGGCTGAATAGGATTGGTGGGTGTTGACACTTGGTTATCAACTTTTTTCCTGACCTCAATGTATGCACAACATTACATTGATTGAATGAAGGATCCTCAGCCAGATGAGCTTGTTGGGAATTCCTCGGATTGGTGATTGGCTGACTAGGCAGGGTACCCTTTTGTCTCTCATTTTGTGGGTTGGCCAGTTGACTCATTTGAACTTCTAGCCTCTGAATGGTTTGCATGAGAGAGTCTTGGTTTTTCATATATCTCTCCATGTTTCTCTCAAAGTCAGTCATTCTTCTTTCCAATTGAGGATTCTGGAAGGAGGATTGTGGAGCTTGGTTAGGAAAGTTCTGTTGATTATTTGGAAAGCTTGGTGGATGGTTGGGAGAATTATTATGGAAATTGGAGAAGTTGGGTTGATGATTGGAAGAATTGTTACCATGATGGAAGTGGTTAGCATGATTGAATCGTGAATGGTCATTGTTGTTTTGGCTCCATGAGAAATTAGGGTGATTTCTCCAGCCGGGATTGTACGTTGGTGCGTAAGGATTGTTGTTCGGCCTTGAAAAAGCCTCATTCATCGGTTCGTGATAGGATTGCTGAGCCTGAAACACTGGGCATTCCTCGAATACATGGTTCATGGCTTGACAGTAAGTGCAGCCCGGGGGTGGAAATTGGTTCGAGCTGACTTGATTGACTGGACTTGGTTCTTTCGTCTCTAGAGCTTCCAGTCTTCTAGCTAAATTAGCTAACTTAGCCTCGTTAGCGGACGATTCTATGGAGTGGAGACCTCCTTTTCAAGAGATGGAGTTAGGATTCTTATGGGTCTCACTCGCAGATTCCCATTGGATGGTTTTCTCAGCTAAATTTTCATACAAATTCCATCCCTCATCTTCATCTTTCTGCAAGAAACCCCTTGGCACATACTTTCTAAGAGGGTTTTAGTGGAATAGTCTAAACCGTCATAGAGAATTTGGCATTGTCGCCATTTCTCTATTCCATGGTGTGGACATTGGACAAGGAGGTCCTTAAAGCGTTCAAAGTACCTCCAGAACGGTTCACTAGGCTCTTGCTTAAATTGCATGATCGTCTTCCTAATGAGAGCGGTTTTATGGATAGGATAGAATTTCTTCAAGAAGACCTTGATGAAACCATCCCAAGATGTGATGGAACCGGCTGCTAAGCTGTAGAGCCACTTTTTTGCTAGGTCCTTAAGTGAAAACGGGATAAATCTCAACCTAATAGCATCGTCTACAAGGTGTGGGATTTTCATCATATGACATACTTCCTCAAATTCTCTTATGAAGAAGTAGGCATCTTCGGACTCTAGACCATGAAATTTGGGGAGTGTGTTGATGAATTGAGGCTTGAGCTCGAAATTGTATTCACCAACCGATGGAAGTGAAATGCACGATGGAAGTGAGGTCCTAATGGGGTAGAACCTATCCTGCAGTGATGTGGATTGAGCCATTACCGGATCTGGTCTTGGTTCAAACTTAGGTGGTGATGTGTTCCTAGTCAACCTAGATGAATTGGGGTCTCTCGACCACACTTGCATACACAAACATAATCACAATCACAACAAGTTCAAACAGCAGTCAACAATAAAAATCAACCAAGCCTAGTCTAAGGTATCCTTGACCTAGACAACTCCTAACTGGTTGATTGTCCACAAGAGGTAGAATGTAGACCTTGACCACAAGCTAATCAGCCAGGTCAGGGCAAGATTGGTGGGAGGTTTTCCGTCAAAAGACGTTCCTTAATTAAGTAACCACCAATCTTCGGGCTTTCGGCCCTCAATCCCTTTCCTTGACACTGATTTTACAGGAGTCAATTTCCAACACTTTTCCTCTTCAGGATAATCTCCTATTAAGTTCGAGATGTCCCTAAGGCCAACGTCTATCAAATTTTAATTAGGCTTAGGTTGTGCGTGCTTGGAGATGGTTTGTGGGCTAAGGAAGGGTAATGACTTCCCCACCTTATCTTGATTTGGGTTTTGCCCTTAGAATTGATTCGTGCAAGTGTGCAAGATATAGGAAAGTAGCATTCAAAAGCAAAATTACCCAAGAATGTTTCCTAAACTATATGCTATGCATACATACCTTGTCTCCAGCTCTCTTCAACAGTAAAGTAAAAGAATTGAAAAGACTTGTGCATAGAATGCAAATGTCTAATTAATTTTTAACTTTCAACGAATATTTTACTGTTGACTTTAAAAAACAGGGATGTTGGATAAAAACACTAACACAAATATGACATATAAAAACTGTTTTTGCGAGCAATATGTCCTGCAAAACAAAGTTTTTAGTAGTCCCAAAAAATTTCAGATTTGCAAAGCAATTTCTTGAAATTCTGTTTCCTACTTTCGAGAGTAGGGGCACAGAATTTTCAAGTCTTCTTGGCAAAGCTTGAATGCTAGATCTTGATCTTCGAGTCCCTGAAACAAACACACAAAAGTTGTTAAAACAACTACACTGTTCCCTCCCCGGCAACGGCGCCAAAAATTGATTGCTAAAATAAAGAAACAACTAATGAGTTTAAGAATGTACCGTGTAGCTTGTGGCTAACGGGTCGTGTCCACAAGGAGGGATGCGATGGAAGCTTTTCGATGAGTCGTTTTAAAAACAAGGAATTTGTGTTCATTTTTAGGAAAAAGAGAATGTAAGGAAAAGAGATGAAAAAGAGAAATTTCAACTTTCAGAAAAGGATTTGGAGAAGGTGATTTGTAAAAAGCTTAAAGAGTTGTGATGTTGGTTTATAATATGAAATCAAATCTTGGCTTACTATCTTCCTACTCAATTGTTCATTCTTCTCTTAAAGTATTAAGTCCCTCAAGTTATCATTTGCAAAACTTAAAGTTGCTTTTTCTTTAGAAAGGTTTAAGTAAAGCACATAAGATGTAGAAGGTTTGAGTCCTTTTTCTTCAAGAAAGAGTTGGCATCGGATATTAAAACATAAAGCGCGAAGAAGCAAGAATGAATTAAAAACGATTCATAAGAAGTTCAAGAAAGAATGGTGAATTCAACTATCCATACCCATCCTCATGTGCCTTCAAGAACACTTTCAAAAAGAAAGGCTTTTAAGGGAGGCATGCATATAAGTGATCGGGACTTTTTATTTTAAAAGCAGAAGAGAAGAAAACAAAAGAGAGTCGATAGCTAGCCCAAAAAAGTGTTTAGTTACTTATGGAAAGCGAAGAAAACAACGATATAATATAAAGCATACCGTACTGCAAGTGAAAGAGAAATCGGCCCGACTTTTGTATTGCTGTCACTTCAACCTTCAAGTACAAGCTCTCAGTCCTCTCTCTCACAAGTTTATGAAACTGGAATACAACTTAAAAAGCAAGATTACAACTTTCTTTCTATCTAACAATGAACCTAGATCCTAAGAAAATAAGTGCAAAATTTAATCCTAGTCTTCGCTGCCTTTTTCTCTGCTGAAAGAGGTATTTATACCCAAAAACCAAAGAATCAGGATCCCGGGAACGTTGGGGGAGCAAACGCTCCCCCAACTGAATTCAGTTGGCCACGTAAATGTGGCTTGGGCCGCGTTTCCGCGGCCCTGGTGTGGCCACGTGGCCACACCAAAGGGGAGGAGGCCCCTTGTTTGAAGTGGGGCTCGCATCTCCTGCTGGTTTTCTTGTTGCTGCTTCAACCACTGACTGAATCGGCTTTTGATTTTCTGGCTTCGATTCCTCGATTCAAGGAGAGTTTTTCTCAACCCCTTGATATGCCAAGATATAGCCTAGACCTCTTCACTTCGAATTTATTCTGAATTAATTCAGAATAAAGTGGGCTTTTGGGCTTGTTCTCCTTTTATTCCTTTGAGCATTTGGGCCTACATTTAGCAAAGAAAAAAGACACTTATTAATATCATTTATTAGCAAACAAGTGTGGTAAAGTGACAACATGAATGCAATGTATGTGACAAATCAGCTGGCTTCTTGACAGTCTGGCTGAAGCGGTGAGTGGTGCCGTCTTCTTCGGGCGACGTCATTCATCCGAATGTCCTGCTGCCTGCTGTTCGTCTAGTCCATGGTCGTTCTCTGGGACTTCTTCCGGCCATGGTGTGCTGTATTCAGAGAGGCCTTCGTGCATTAACGGAGGCTTTTTGCAGGCTGCCAACGACGAAGCGTGGAAAGGGGACCATTTCGCCCCGCGACGGACCCAATCCCAGGATAGGTCTGCCGTACACTTATTTAATGGCGTGGTTCGCCCTGCACTGTCCCTCTTTGATTGAAGCTGGAGAGGACCCCCCCTGAAGGTGTTCGAATGGCGCTTCTCTGTCGATTCGAAGGATGTTCCTGGCAAAAAACTTACGTGGCTGAGGCCCGTAAATTGGTGCGTCGCTATGACGTCTATAGTCTTTTCTGCTGCTTCCCTATATTCGGGATGCAGGCTATGATGAGGAGTTCAAAGACGCGGGGGAAGGGCAGTCATCACTGAGCCAGGGAATTTTTGAGTGGCTGGTCAGCATTCGGCCCTCACATTTATTATATCGAAGCGGGGATACCTGCTACTTGGAGCCTTATGTTCCAAGTCGGTTTGCTCGACAGTTTGGATATGACCAACTGTATGTGGGCAACCCAAATCTCAATCTGGCCTTCATGGGGAGCCTCATTGATGGAGCCTGAGCCTGACGATTCTTCATTGCACGCTGTACCAAGGCGCGACTGCGTATGCCGTTGAGGACTCCTAACCTTCTAATGACCCTGAGCTTCTGTCAGTGGTATGCAACTTCCAACTCCACACCCCTCGGATTCACTGTTAACAATTCTGGTGTGAAGTTAATTTCTCAGCGGCTAAAGCGGAAGGTCTCTGAGAAAAGGGAAGGTAAGAGGGTTCGCGTCCCGGGCAAAGAAGAATTCGTTGCTATCGATGACAGCGAAGCCTCGGATGCGGAAAGTCCTCGCTTCGAAGCGGAGACAGGTACTGAGACTCCTGCAGTTGGTTCTGGTGTGATGGGGACGGCTCCCCCAAGACATGTAGAAGAGGCGGAGGAAGAGGATCCCGATGTTCCTCTTAAACGTAAACGGACAGGTGGGTCTCGTAGGAAGCAGTTGGTGAAGAAGCCCCGTCGCCAAGCTCCTATGGTTGTTGTAGAGGGCGAACTATCTGTGGCGGTTCCTCCTCTTGCCCCATTAGTAGTTGAACCGTCAGTTGCTGAACCGGCGACTGGCGAAGTTGCTCCGGACCTAGGTAATATCAGCTTCGTCCTTGTAATATACCTTATATGTGTTTTAGACAGCTCATCATTCGTTTTGTGATGCAGGAACTGAGGCAGTGACAAGCCCGAGAGCTGGGGCCGTCGAAGAACAAGGGGAACATTATGATCCCCTATTCACTTATAAAGAGGGTGATGAGGCTGGCTATTTTGCCGTCTAAGAAGAATCCGGAGGCAATGCAGCTGACGTTGGTCCTTCGGGCGCCAGGACTTCAAAGGGAAGTTCCGAAACTTCTAGCTCCCTTGGGTGGACCACGGAGGGCTCGGCGAGCGAAGGTGAGCCGGCTGTCAGTGTTGACTTTGCCAAAGATTTTCTGATGGAGCCCGTAGAGACTGATGTGGCCGCCAAGATGATTGAGGCGACATCATCTTTTGGTATTGGTTTGGCTTTTTGACTTTTACTATTTGTTGTGTCCTGCCTAAACACAATCTTTGGTGCAGGTGTTCCGCCTCTGGGTGCGTCAACTTCAAGGGAGCCAACTGATCTTCCTGAGGGGTCCAGGGGTGACATGAGCACTTCGACCGTGGCGGATGCTGCTGTGTTGGATGCTTTGTATGGTGACCTGACCCCTTATCGGCCTGAGCCAGCCAGAGGAATAGAGGTTGAAGGGGCGGTAGTCACGGAGGCAACTTCACTCCCAACTATATCAACGAGTGAGGTGTCATCAGTTTTGCCAGTGCGGAGCTGAGGGTGATTACAAGTCCTACTTCCCCAATGCTGGTGGTTGAGCCTGCTGTCCAGGAAATGGTCACTAGTCCTACCTCGGTTGTGGCTAGTGTACTGGTTTCAATGAGGACTCCGCCAAGATCACCGATGACCTGCCATGCTGCTGCAGCCAGTGTTCCCGCTGTTCCTTCCACGGTAATGTCAACAAGGCCGGTGGAATTTTTCTGAGGTTGCCCGTTTGCCAGGAGTGGCCGAGGCTGAAAATGAATTTGTAGCTGAGATAGTGGACAGCTTTTATAAGGGCTTGAAGCGATCCATCGATCTGGTCTTGAAAGGCTCGACTATGTCATTTTCTACATTAAAGGTGGTCCTCTCCCGCAGTATTGAGAGTATCCGGGACTTCGGAGGGGATAACCAGGCCGCTGCATTAGAGCTTCTGGTAGACCAATTTGAGAGGGACGTAGAGGAATGGCGCCGTCTCAGCCATTCGGACCTGGAGTCTTCGGTTAATGAGCAGCTTGCGCACCTTATCGCTCAAATGTATGAAGCCCATCTTGCCGCTCAGGAAGCCGCTAAGGCCATTTCTTCGGACTTGAAATCCTTGGAGACAAGGCAAGTAGAGGTTAGGGACGCCATAGATGCTTCTAACAGTGCTCTTCTTGATGCCGAAGATAAAATCGAGAAGGCCAAGGAGATGATCAGGAAGGGAAATCTTCTCTTATCCAAGGCTGAACCAGTGCGTCTTGAAGAAACTGCGCGACTTGAGCAACTTAAAGCTCAGAGTGACGAACTCTCGCGGCAAGGGTTAGTTCAGAGGGCAACCTTGGCCGAGGCCGAGGCTCGCGTGGCCCAGACGGCGAATTTTAACGAGGCTGAGTTGAGGTCACAGGAGCTTATCAGGGCTGCTAATGATAAGAAGACAAGGCTGGCCTTCCTTAAAGAACGGATCAGATCTTATGACGTACGCTTGTAGCTTGTAATATATGTACCTCCATGTTTCCCTTCCTTTTTGGAATCAATAAAAGTAATTTTGTTTTGACTCCCTGTCAAATCTCCAACTTGTTTTATCTGCTGAATTGTCGTTTCCAAGTTGTATTGCAGCCACTTGAGAACGTAGTCCTTGCTAGGTTGAATAATGAGACTTGGCTATCTGCCGGTTCAGAGGTCGCACTGACGTGACCGGTTGAGAAGCCACCAAGCTCAAGATTAGCCCTTATGGGACTGAAAGGGGAATACTTGTCTTTTGTAAATGTCAACAAGTACGGGTGAGACCTGTCTTTTGTAAATGTCAACAGGCTCAAGGTTGAGACTTGTCTTTTGTAAATGTCAACGAGCTCGAAATTGAGACTTGGCTATCTGCCAGTTCAGAGGTCGTAATGACATAACTAGTTGAGAAACCACCAAGCTCAAAATTGGTGATACTTGTCTTTTGTAAATGTCAACAAGTATCGAGACCTGTCTTTTGTAAATGTCAACAGGCTCAAGGTTAAGACTTGTCTTTTGTAAATGTCAACAAGCTCGAAATTGAGACTTGGCTATCTGCCAGTTCAGAGGTCGCAATGACATAACCGGTTGAGAAGCCACCAAGCTCAAGATTGGTGATACTTGTCTTTTGTAAATGTCAACAAGTATCGAGACCTGTCTTTTGTAAATGTCAACAGGCTCAAGGTTGAGACTTGTCTTTTGTAAATGTCAACAAGCTCGAAATTGAGACTTGGCTATCTGCCAGTTCAGAGGTCGCAATGACATAACCGGTTGAGAAGCCACCAAGCTCAAGATTGGTGATACTTGTCTTTTGTAAATGTCAACAAGTATCGAGACCTTTCTTTTGTAAATGTCAACAGGCTCAAGGTTGAGACTTGTCTTTTGTAAATGTCAACAAGCTTGAAATTGAGACATGGCTATCTGCCAATTCAGAGGTCGCAATGACATAACTGATTGAGACGCCACCAAGCTCAAGGTGGTCCTTGACGGACTGAAAGGTGATACTTATCTTTTGTAAATGTCAACAAGTATCGAGACCTGTCTTTTGTAAATGTCAACAGGCTCAAAATTGAGACTTGGCTATCTGCCAGTTCAGAGGTCGCAATGACATAACTGGTTGAGATGTCACGAAGCTCAAGGTTGATGATGGAATTTGGGAAAAGGTCTCGTTTTCACAGAGAGAAACGAGGAAATTACTGTCATAGGTTTAATGTTAACGTAACAGCGAAATGTATATGTGGTCTTTCCATTCTATGGATGAGAATTGGTAAGTGATTTTGGAGAGGGAATCAAATGGGAACAGGTCCCTTAGGATTTTTAGCAAATCCTCAGCTGTCAACGAGTTTGATATGCCTTTACCAACTGCCGTTTGAGTCGGGCTAGCCATGCTATTCCCCTCAGCATGATGAGTTATCGAGGACTTATGTTGGGCTTAAAGGCCAACATTTTTCTCTATGTTTAATCGTTAAGGATGTTGGATCATTTGGTTAGCGTATGTGTAACCTTGATTCTCCTTTGAGACAACCAGTGTATGGCCAGGTTCCTACTGGTTTATGGTTGCAATCTCGCTTGGAGGAAGAGAAAGGCTCTCTTTGCATGTACCTTGGATATGAAGGTCTTGATCAGAGGTATGGTGCTAACTTGATCATAAGAAGGATCCTTAATTAAGGATAATACTTCTTTAAGAATTTGCCATTGATCGGCGTCATGAGTAAGTCACCGTCTGAAGTCATAAGGCGGTATGCTCCGTTTGAATAGATTGTTTCTATTACAAACGGTCCATCCCATTTAGGCTGAAATTTGCCTTTGGTCTTGTGCGTCATAATCATCGGTCGTCTGACGGCTAAAACCAAATCTCCCTTCTGGAAGATTCTCTGTTTGACCTTCTTATTGAAGACTTTTGAGATTCGAGCTTGATACAACTCGATGTGTTGCTGAGCTTGTAGTCGCTTCTCATCTAGGGCTTCGAGCTCTTGAAGGCGCAACCGATCATTGTCTTCTGATGTGATTTTAGTCGTTAAAGCGACTCGTAATGACGGCATCTGGATTTCCAACGGGATGACTGCTTCACACCCGTACACCAGGGAAAAAGGCGTATTGCCTGTCGGTATCCGAACCGTGGTTCGATAGGCCCAAAGACATTCACCAAGCTTTTCATCCCAATCTCGCTTATTCGAGGAGACGAACTTCTTGAGTAATCTGATGATTGTTTTGTTGAATGCTTCCGCCAAGCCATTAGCGGCGGGATTATAGGCAGTTGAAGCCACATTCTGGATTCGGTATTTATCGCAAAACCGGTAGAATACTTGGCTTATTAATTGGGGACCATTATCATGGATGATCCGCCTAGGGACACCAAATCGATGAATGACATGGTGTTTGATGAAATTAACCACGTTAGAGGTTTTGACTTCAACCAGTGGTATAGCCTCTGCCCACTTTGAAAAGTAGTCGGCTATTGCTAGGATAAACCGGTTCCTTTTGTCGAAGAGGGGCTGATTGGCCCATGACATCGATTCCCCATGATTCAAATGGCCATGAAGCAATAGTTGGGTGGAGCAACTCTGAGGGCTGGTGTATGAAATCCGCATGAATCTGGCACGCTTTACACCTCCGTGCATATTGATGGCATCGACTATCATGGTTGGCCAATAGTATCCAAGCCTATGCAATCTGTCTTTAAGTTTTTGACCTAGCTGATGAGCTCCGCAAATGCCGTCGTGTGCTTCTTTAAGCACTTCCTGTGCCTCTGAGTTGGAAAGGCAACGGAAAAGGACACCGTCATACGAACGACGGTAAAGTGTCTTCAGAGTTGGATCGTAGTAGAAACAGAGAGACCTTCGTCTGATAGATGCCGCTTCTTTCGGATCGTCTGGCAGCAGACCATGTAAAACGTAGTCGATGAGAGGAAATCGCCAATCTCTCGGCTCAAGATCCGTCGAGACATTATAGACTTATCGGGTTTTTAACATATGCTTAGAGCATACAAGGTGTCGAGTTGCCACTGTGAGGTGATACTCGGTGTCGACTAGCAGGACTAGTATTGTTGCTAATGCAGCAAGAGCGTCCACCTTGGTATTCTGAGATCGAGACACGTGCCCGATATAGAAACCTTCGAACAGATTAGCCAATTCGATGGCTGTGTGGTAATAAGGCACCAAGTCTTCGTGACGAACCTCATATTCGCCTTTAACCTGATTGATAATCAGCTTTGAATCGCCGTAAGCTTCAAGTAGCGTACCCCCATTCCATGGGCGAGCTGAAGGCCAATGAGTAGAGCATTATATTCCGCTACATTGTTGAAGCATGATTCTGTCAGAGAAAATGCTCTAGGAAGGATATGATTCTGTGGAGAGATAAACACAACCCCCACGCCGACGATGATCCTACCTTTAGGACCTATTCGTGATGCTCCATCAAAGAACATCTGCCATACTTCATCCTCTAAAGTTATATTAGACTCGAAGACTTCATCTGGAATATCTTCGTGAAGTTTGAGTTTTTCATGACTGGATGAGCAGCCAAGAACTCTGCAAGGGCCTGGCCTTTAACCGCCTTTTGAGGGATAAAGATCATGTCATATTGAGACAAAAGAAGCGCCCATTTAGCTAATCTTGAATTCAATGATCCTGGCTTCGTCATGAGAAGACGCAACGGATTCACTCTGGAGATGACGTGTATGGTTTGGCCGACCAAATAATGTCGTGTCTTCTGAACAGCGAAGACAAGAGCTAAACACTCTTTCTCGATAGGATTGTAGCGAGATTCTGCTCCTATGAGAGTCCTGCTCAGATAATAAATGGCCTGCTCGTGACCATTGTCGTCCTTTTGAGCAAGGAGGGCACCAAGAGAATGGTCCATAGCTTTCACATAAAGCAAGAATGGTTTCCCTGATGTAGGAGCCACTAAGACTGGAGGTTTTGTGAGATATCTCTTGATGTCTTCATAAGCTTCCTGACAAGCTCGATCCCATACAAAGGAAGCACCCTTTTTCATGAGTCGGGTGAAAGGTTGACAGCGGCCTGAGAGATTTGCGATGAATCTTTTGATATAACCCAGTCTACCTTGCAAGCCTCTGAGCTCTTTAAGATTCCTCGGTGGATGCATGCTCTGAATGGCTTTGACCTTGTCTGGGTCAAGATGAATTCCTTTTGATGTAACGATAAACCCAAGGAACTTGCCACTCGAAACTCCCAGGAAGGATTTTGTCAGATTCATTTTCAGTTGATGAGCCCGCATTATGTCGAACATTGTTCTCAAGACATGAAGATGGTCATTCTTATTGCGGCTTTTAATTGCAATATCGTCGACATAGCATTCTACCATTTTTCGGAGATGATCGCGGAAGATTGTACTCATTGCCCGCTGATAGGTCACTCCGGCGTTCTCCAGTCCGAAGGGCATTACGGTGTAGCAGTATACCCCCAAGGGTGTTCGGAACGAAGTATGCTTTTCATCGTCGGGGTACATTTTAATCTGATTGTACCATGAAAAGCCGTCCATGAAAGACATTCTTTCGAATCCACATGTGTTGTCAATCATGACATCGGTGATGGGCAGTGGGAATTCGTCCTTAGGACAAGCCGTATTGAGATCATGGTAGTCGATGCAGATCCGTATCTTCCCGTTCTTCTTGAGGACGGGAACGATATTAGCAACCCAATCGGATGTTGTTCCTCCCGAATGAAGCCACATGCAATGAGCTTATGGACTTCGGCCTCAATAGCTTCCATAATGTTTGGGCGAAACCGACGTTGTTGCTGCTTGATTGGCTTGGCGTCGGGCTTGATGTTCAGACGGTGCATGGCGACTTGTGGATCGAGTCCGGGCATGTCTTCATAGCTCCATGCGAAGACGTCTATATACTCCTTTACGAGTATTATCAATTCTTCCTTTTCTTGTCTTCGGTAGGTGGTTCGTGCAATTCGAATCGCTTTTCCCATTGGAGATCTAATTGCTGAGCCCATGGTTCCTCATCAGTAGCCTCTACTGGCTCCAATTGACTGCTTGAAGTCATATTAACGGTGAGATTCTCGAACATAATTCCCACGCTAACATCTGAGTCCCACTCGGAGGATGAAGCTGAACGCGATGAAATTGGTTCGTCGTCTTTGAATTGAACCGTTGCTGACGATGTGGGTGTAACGTATCCCAACCCCCTACGTGTATTATCATAGTAATTTGCAGGCTTCCCTTTTGGCACAAACGCAGCAAACTACGCCTTCCTTTTTCGAAATTCAGGCCCTCCCCATGCTTTAGGTCATATCCCATTTTCTTCATAATATGGCGCGCTGGTCACACGTAATGGAAGAATTATGGAGTGTCTGAGTCTGAACTTGAATCTTTGTTTATGGGTCCCCGTGGTTGGGTTCTACCGAAAATTATCGGTAACTGACCTTCTTTAGACGGAGGGATCACTAGCGTGGCCCCTTCTATAGCTTCCATGGGTGTACTGGACGCACTTGGTTTATGCAAAGGCATGTGCAGAGAGCTATCCGTAATGGATTCAAACAGCCCAACACTCGCAGGATAATCGAAAGAAATATTATCATTAATTACCCATTCACCTTCATCTTCAGAAGGAGTATTACATTGGGGATTATTAAGACATGCTATAATTGGTTCACCAATCAAAATGGCTGGCATGCCTGCTTCGGATTCTGAATCCGCCTCATTGCCACTTTCATCATCATCTGGCAATGGTTCTTTGAATGTTTCACCAGTCTCCTGATACAGGAGAGCGTCAATGAAGTAATTCTCTACCCCTTTGAATGGTTGCTTCTCAGTGAAGACAGTTCGTACTGTCGCGTCATCCTCAATGTATTTGAAGCATTGGTGCAGAGTAGAGGGAACGATCCAATTGGCGTGGATCCACGGTCGTCCTAGCAGCAGGTTATAGACGTGTCAGCGTCAATGACATAGCACGTTACTTCTGATTTCAGGCTCCCGATTCGGCAACGGAGTCGAATTTTCCCAAGTGGATGACTACTCCCGGCGTTGAAACCGTATATTGTGGTAGTGGTTGCGGACAACCTATACAGCGGTATACCGAGGAAGTAAAGTAACCTTTTGGGGATGATGCTGAGTGTGGACCCCGGGTCGACTTGTACCCTTTCAATGCATGTTGAACCGATGTATCCGGTGTAGTACAGAGGTCGATCATGCTTGTTGTCTTTGAGAAGCATATCTTCCGCTGTGAAGGTAATAGCGGGTACCTTTGATTGCGCATGATGGCATTCAGGACACGGAGACTTAGCGTCATCAGTAGGGACCTCTGGCATATATGTCAGGAATGATTCAGAATTAGCCAGGGCATCCCTGAGTGCTTCTCTTGTCTTTTTTGAGAGACGAAGGAGCTCGTGTATTGTAATACGAGTCGTGATATTGGCCAACTGGGCCAATATGTCAAACTAAAGGGCGTGTCAAGCCCTGGGCATGAAGGGTTTTTCAGGACATGGTCGAACCAGACTTCCTTAGGCTTCTCTTTACCCTTGGTTGGAACTGAAGCGGATGCTGGTATTTATACTGACGTTATTTGCTATTGTATCTCGTCAGTAGTCTTCTCATACTGCTTTAAGTATGATTTTCTAGATCTAGTACCCATCGGCTGAGGTACATCGGCCTGCGTCGTGCAAGCATGCTTTTCTCCTTCAGAATCACTGAGGGAAGCTGACGTAAAATTGTCATCGTCTGGCAGGATGGAGATGACATTGCAAGATTTGCCCTTTGACTTGGGCTTCTTTGAATTCCACTGTACGTCTTGGACGAGGTCCGGGTGTATCCACATGACTTCCCCTGTCTCCAATGTCAAGGGAACAAGACCTCTATTATCTTGAGTTTTAGCCGCAGGATGTTTGACTTCCAGCCGTGGCGCAGGGACTAGATAAGTCCTGTCAGGAACTGTGACCTTTGGGGTTTTGCCGAACTCGAGGGTCACCATATTGGCAGTGACTTTCTTCTGCTCTGACTTCAGTGTCAGGACCCCTGCGTCGATCAAGGCTTGAATTCTGTCCTTGAGGATATAGCACTTGTCAGTAGGATGGTGAATCATCCTGTGGTAGAGACAGTATTTGGGGTCATTCGTGCGTCCTATTTCATTAGGACGTCGAGCTTCTGGTAGCTTCATTTTATTCCCTTTGTGGAGTAAATGGAATATTGTGACCACCTGATTGTCTCTGAAGGAGTACTATTTTGGAGGGAACTTAGACTCCTGATTATTGAAGCCACTCTTCTTGGTTTTCGACTGTACGTCCCCGGACAATTCAACGGACATAGTCTCTTTCCCTTTGGCTTGAGAAGACTGTGGTACGTCGTTACGTCCTTTATTGTTCATACCCCGTTTGCCTTTACGGGTAGATGGTTCGAACTTTTTAGCCGACTTTTCGGCTATCTCAGCTTGTTCAACCAATTCTTTTCAGGTGTGGGCTTTGACAGCCCCCATGCGAACTTCTACCTGGTCCAAGAAGTTGTGCATACACGTCTGTAAGAGCATGGGTAACAGCATCCCTGCTAGGCACATCAAAGACAGGTTCCTGAACCGCTCAATGTAGTCACGGACAGATTCGCCCTTCTTCTGTACGGTGGAGAAGAGCTTGTCCATGGTTACCTCGGTATCGTCCTTATAGAAACGAGAGAGGAATCGGGTTTCCAGGTCGATCCAGGAATTGATAGAGCCCGAAGGGAGACTTCAGAACCAGTCAAATGCCACTCCCTTTAAGGTGCCAATGAACAGTCTAGCCATGATGGCGTCATTGCCTATAACCTTACCGATCTGAGATCGAAAATAGTAGATGTGCTGATTTGGTGAGCTCTTTCCATCATAGGTATGCAATGTTGGTGGTTTAAACTTCGGTGGGTATGGCACTGAGTCCCATTCCAACGGGTAAGGACGGACTGCCCCTACTTTCTTTAATTCATCCCTCTGAGCTAGGGATGCGATTTGAGCTTGAAGGCCCTTAAGGACTTCAGCGTCTAAGGAAGACCCCTCCTTGGACTTCTCCGTCTTCGGTTGGTCATTGCTAAGATGTTCTTCCTCGTCATAGTTACTCCCGGTATCATTGTTATTCCGGTTATTGAGGAGTTGAGCGAGCATCTGTTGAATATTGTCCAGAGTTTCTTGCTGAGTTTTGGAAGTTTGCTCCTGAGCTTCCAAACATCGACGAAGGTCGTCATTAACATTATCAGCCATGTTGACTGATGCTCTGTCTGTTCGCACTGAGCTAACTGTTGCCAAAGAGGCGTACCCACTGTCTTCATCTTCTTCATCAGATGACTGGAGTGATCTCCTGGGCTCCGGCGAGGCTAGGGCCGTTGAGGAGGAAGGCTGTTCATAATTGTAAGGTATCGCCACCCTAGATCTGGTGTTTCGAAAAACACCTTCTTCATGCACCAAGACTTCGCCTAAGCCTGGTCTATAATCCGGATCTGGGGAGCTGTAGGGGGTGTCGTCAGATGTTTGTCTTCCCCTGCGTAACTCTCGTCCTCTTCCGGTCATGTTGACGGATGCAGAGGGTGAATCTCGCGAGACGCTCCTTTTGCGATGCTTCATCGGGGCTTGTACCGACAGCCGATCAAAAACTGATCGCCAGCCTGGAGAAGTGGCGAAGATTGGTGCTAGCCAGTAATGGACAGAGTGGACGGTTACCAGCTGACATCCCACTTGTTGACAACAGGGAGTAGTTCGGAAAGATTCCGACTTCCGTTTGTTTGTCAAGAATTCTCGCAAGTCAGACCCAGTTGGGCCTAAACAATCCAGCGCAGAGGCTCTTTTGGATCGCGCATAGGACGATGTCCTGCTCCTTTTATCCTCGCAGAGGGGATTAGCACTGAATAATGCTTTAGTTCTAGCTTCGCGGCTAAAAACCTTGGAAACGCCCTTGGGCGCTGAAGCTGCATAAGCAACGCTATCAGCACTTAGGGACAATCCCTTAGCTCCGCCACAAGGCATGGGGTTAGCGCTTGACGAACCGGAGGGCAGAGCACGCTGTGGTTCTTTGACTCGGGCTTCGCGGCTATGGACGCCGTGCGTACGCCGTGGTACAGTAGCTTCTCTCATGAGAACGAGGCTGGCGCGAGGTGCTACTGATCTTGAATTGGGTGAAGGTACTGTCGTCCTTATATCTTCGCGGCTAGCAGCATTGTTGGAGCAGGCAGGCATCTTGCCTTTTTCTTCGCGCGAGAGAGGCACTTCTGGCGTAGCTACGCCTGAGGCTTTGCCCAGAGCCTTCTGTTTTGGCCTTCACATCTACTTTGGCAGAGGATACTTAGGTTCGCAAGGAACCTGACAAGCCACACGCGAGGCTGAAGGGTGTTGGCAGAATTCTGCTTCTGATTTCTGTTCTGAAACCTTTGCCGTGGAGACCTTCCTATACTTCCGTACATGAAGCATTAGACCACCCCCGGAGAGGACTTCTTCAAATCTTTCCTGGTCGATGTGAACGACAAGGTTCTCGACAGTGAAGGACTTAGACTGCGGGCGTGCTTCCTTATTGCGCCAGAGAACCGCAGTAGGCTCGCAGATAGCCTTATCCGTCTCCGCAGAGACTTTCCTTGAAGATTTAGCCAGAGAGGCTCTGGCTGCACCGACTTTCCCGAATTTAGAGATAGACCCGAGGGTCTGTTCATCGCATTGCGACACTTGATTCTCGGCAGTAGAGAAATCTGTCCCCAGCGGAGTCGCCATCTTGTTTTTCATTGATTTGCAAAGGGGAAAACTTACAATAAAAAGTTGAGGAGCTAAATTACAAGTATTCTAAAAGATTACAAGTAGATCTCCTTAGAGATTTTGGAGAAGTGTGCTGATAGGAGTCTGGTCAGCGCGCGACCACTTTGTCCCTTTGACGATGCGAGCGATGAGATTCCCTTCTCGCCTGGTTCGGGGAATCGGAGAACAGAAGGTTGGTAGAACCCTCTTGTTACTTCTCAAAACCACATTCACTTAGGAATTCTTTCTCACCTGGTTCCGAAGATTCCTTGGGAGGAAGGAAGGTATTAGGGTATCAGCACCCTGAATAGAGAAGTAATTCTCTAAAAGTCTCTGAATTCTTGTGCGCGCGGTGCGTCGTGAAGAAGTCTCTGCTTGTGGAGTCCTCTCTCTCTTTACCGGGGGTCTCTTGCGCATGTCCCTGGTCCCTCCTTGTGCCCCTGGTGGGCTATTTTTAAGGAGAGCAAGGGTATAATTGTCCCTTGAAAATATAGAAACAGATTGAAAATCTGTTTAAATCTAGAAAGTAGCCTTACTGCGAGGCTAGGATCAGCTTCTGCGAAGCTAGAAATGGCAGGTCAGTTGATCTCCTGATCCATTTTGATTCTTTCCATATAATTGGAAGATTTCCCCTTATCTTCTTACTCGTTTTAGGGGAGTCAAGAGTGTAAGATCACCTAGAGGGGGGTGAATAGGTGATGGCTAATCTAATGGTCACTTATGAACAAATAATGCGGAAGTAAAACTAAGTTGACCAAATTAAACTTCTTTTAATTGAACACTTATGTATAACACAAGAGTGTTGCCGAATTCCCCTTGCGAGGCTCTGGACAAACTCCTCTAGATTCCCCTTGAATGGGTTGAGGTGCCGCGTTGGCTCTCTTGGTTGAATACTAGTGTTAATAACAATCCCAAGCAAGTATAGCAATTATGAGCACAAAGGTATATCATGCATATAAGAGATAAAGACTATAAAGTAATGCAAGATATAAGTGAGACAAAAAGAGTAAGAGAGCAAGAGTGAGCAATCGCAAACACAAAGGGTTTGTTTCGAGGTTCGAGCACACTTGCTCTACATCCCCGCCTTCGACACACGAAGGATTTCCACTATGCACGATCCAACCGGATCTCTCCTTGGTGCCGCAACACCTACAAGCCCTCGGACTCCCAAAGTCCCTTACACACCACAAGCCCACCGGCTCGTCGAGGCCGCACCTCATACAACAAGTCCGCACCCGAACTCAAAACACCGCGAGCACACTTGCCCGCTTCCTCAAATACAAAGAAAGATCTTGGTGATCTAAATACTTGATCACCTAACAAAACTCTCACTACAACACTCTCCTATAGGATAGATATAACTATGGATGCTCAAGTGTAGTGTGAGAAATCAAGGAAAGAATCTTTGGTGAAAATCTCAAGAAATCACTTTTACACTCTTATAAAATCTTCCCTTTTGATTGGAAGTATTAGCTCACTATTTTTGTGGAGAAAAACCTCTGAAATGAATATGAGAAAACAGGCTCTAAGGTCTCCAAAAATCAAGGCTCAAAACAATGACAAAACCCCCTTTTATAGAGGCCAGAAAAATCTGACCGTTGGGCTCTGTCAGAGCTGCCGGTCGACCGGTCCGGTCGACCGCCAACGGTCAAGAATCCGACCGTTGGAGCCTCCGGTCGACCGGCCCGGTCGACCGCGCACCTGGAGCAGAGAATTACTTCTCTGTCGGTCGACCGGTGCGGTCGACCGGAATTTCCAGAGAGCAGACTCTCTGAAGCGGTCGACCGGCACGGTCGACCGTTCTCCAGTGCACACAGGCGTGCACGTCTGTGCACGTTCGGTCGACCGACCCGGTCGACCGGCCACTGTCAGTTCTGAAAAATCAGAACTGCCAGAACCTGAAAATTTTGGGATTAAAGATTGGTCTTTTTGGCTTAATAAAAAATCCCATAAATACTTAGAAATTCTACAAAAAATAGTTTTATGATATAGAAACATGCTTGCACAAAATCAAGGCATGTTATAAAAGTTTTGACTATTTTTTTGTAACTGAAAATATTGGCTCATAATAAAAACTGTTTTTCTAAATTTTCATCAAATACAAAACAAGATATACTTTAAGGCATAGTGTGTATGGATATGATCCACTACACAATCAAGATGTAATATCTAGTTTTTGACAATAAAGCACTAAACTTGGTTTTGGATATAAGATATGTAAACTTGAAATACCAAGAACCAAATAGAATTTTGTCACAATGAAAATCTTTTCTTAACAAGAAAATCTTTTATGAAATGAAATTTTTATCATGAAAACAATTCTATCAAGAGTGTGTGTGATATGACTTGAGCAATCCACCAACTATTCTATCCTTTACATTTTTTCTAAACAAAAACAAAATCTTATACCTAGACACAAGTCTTCATCTTCTTGAAGTCTTCCCTTGAAGGCTTCTCATCTTCTTGACTTGGTCCAAGCTTGATCCAAAGCTCCTTGGATCACCCCGTGCTAGCTCCAAATCTTGACATTTAATCCTTTGTTGAGCTTTGCACCTACTAAGATCTTGATAAAGAATCTGTCACTAATTAAACAAGATCATTAGCAAATATAACTACATGAGTTGATCATCATCAAAACTAGAGTGATAGGCCTTTGGGCCAACAATCTCCCCCTTTTTGATGATGACAAAACTCATGAAGTTATATATACATGGATTAAAGTAAAGCTTCAAAGAAGCTCCCCCTTAACTCATGCATCACTAGAAATAAATAGATATGACATTAAAGCACATAAATATGTATGCAAATGAATGCACAAATCTTTTTCTCAAGCTTTTATCTTATTATATTATTGATATGCATGAGTAAAAGCACAAGTATAAAAACTCAAAATCTCAAAATCTTTCTCCCCCTTAAGTAAGGAACAAATACTTCTCCCCCTTAAGGAAATCATGCATATAACTCAAATACTATATAACTCAAATACTTCTCCCCCTTTTTGTCAATCATCAACAAAGGGTTCAAAGTTCAAATCATCAAACAAATTTTCTCCCTCTTTTTATCAAAAATAAGGAAATCAGGAGGGTAAAATCAAATCAATCAATAAGATTTATATGCGATATACATTCATGAAGAGGAAGACGCTAAGTTAACTTCCCTACACATATGCATTACATGAAGAAGGGATGACAAGCCCTAACTCACATAACACATATTATGTAATGCATAAGAGGAGATGTGAAGCTCCCCCTACACACGTATATCATATAAAGAAGAGTTGTCAAGCTCCTCAATTTATAATATACTCAACATGAATCCATATGTAAGAGAGATGTTAAGCTCTCCTTGCATATAGGAAATACAAATCAAAAATTTTGAATATTTCTTTAACAAGACAAAATTTTGAACTTTTCTTATGAAAATAAAATTTTGAAATATCTTAAAATACACAACTTTCTTTTTAGGTACCAAATGTAGAACAATCAAATTTTGAATTTTGATACCAATTTTGAAATACAATGCATAAGCTTTAAAATAAATAAGATTTGAAGTAAGCTTAGCATTAACAACTATTGTGCTTTAAAATATAAATCCATTTTAATACAAGCACACAACAATCATATATATGTATGAAAAGAGTATACCAATTTAAGTAGATACATACATATATGAAAGAACAACATATGAGAATACACAATAAGAGGTCATATTGATACCAATTGAAACTATCCAATGATATCAATTGAAAATTAAGCTTAAGTGTATATATCATAAAATCTACCACATGAAGAATTCGAACTAGTTAAATGAAGGTGTTTAACAACTAGTACGGAATCCTTCAATCAAGGAATAAGTCAAAAGTTTTTCATGAAATATCAATGAAACACAAGGCACTAAAAAACACTCTATCCATAAATCCATATCAAAAAGAAGTGAGTGTGCTAGTGTTATGTGGAACATGGTATCATGAAAAATAGCAATAAAACTCAATATTCCTTAAAATTTTGAAATCATGAAATCCATCACAAAAATTTTATTGAAAAATTACAAAATTTTTATTAAAAACAAAAATTTATATTTCAAGATATATGTATGTTTTGACAAGACATTAAGTATACATACATATCCTTAAAACACATTTGAGTCTATATATAGATTTGCATGAAAGGCAAATGACTCAAGAGGTATCCATGTATATCTTAATATTTTGGCAAGACAAACATATACATGAAATGAAGGCACATGATCATAGCATAAATCCAAAATGGGAATACAAGTTTAAAATGTAATAATCATCAAAACTTAAGCTATACTAACACACCTAATGGGCACAAATAAGCATTCAAACCCAATCATATATAGATTTATTTGTGATCCATAATGTGTATAAGTATAAATCCAAGTGTTGACAAATGCTAACATTTAAACTAATATTCAAATCATGAAGCATCAAATAAATTTTGAAAATACAAAAGAATTTATCCATATGATTACAAATAGGATCATGTGAATCAATTTGAAGAATAGATAACTAGTTTAAATGGATTTTTGACAAACTAGTTAAAGATCCTTCAAAAATACAAAGTCAAATGTTTTCCATGAATAATACTAAATACATAAAAGTTCAAGCACTCATAGTCCATAAAGCTCAAAAATTATCTTTTATCATAAAAGATGAGTGTTCAAAGGTTATGTAAATGGTATTTTCATGAAAATAGAAAGTGAATCATGAATCTCATGAAAATCTTATTTTTTCATCTTAAAACAAATCATATACTTTTCATAAAGCATTGCTAAATACATAAGGATTTAATCACTCATGGTCTATAAAGCTCAAAATATTTTGTATCATAAAGATGAGTGTTCAAAAGATCATGTAAATAGCATTTTTATAAAAATAGTCATTCAAGCTCAAAAAGATCATAAATCACATTTTGTTGTACAAATTAAAAACATGAAAAATCATTTTTTTATTTAAAATACTAATCTTCATGGTATATGTATGATTTATCCAATTCTAACAATATGCATACATATCCCAAATATGAAAAGAGTCCAATATATATTGCATGAAGGCAAATGACTCAAGGGGTATACATGTATATTTACTAGATTTGAATTAAACACACATATACATGAAGTAAGATCAAAGATAGGCATAACAAGTATAAATGACCGAATCATCAAAACTAGCCTATACACATGCATATAGTGGATACAAATGAGCATGAAGTTCAAATATATATGAGTCAATTGTAGTTTACTATTCATATATGTATAAATGCAAGTTTTGACACATTCTACATTTAAGCATGTAAATACCACATGAAGCACATAAAATCTTAAAACATGAACATGCTATGAATGATATTATGAAAATAAAAGCATGTACATAAATAAAATAGGAGTTTAGAAATTGTTACCAACTCCAAAACTCCAAGCATGGTGGTCTTTCCCACCAAAATCTCCTTGATAGCAATGCATCCAAAAGTTTGTCCATCATGTCCATTGCATCCGCTATCAAGGCACCAATCCTCTCACGTTTTGTGAGAGCCCTCACCTACATCAAAATCAAAGGGTGGGGGTTTTGGTACCCATACTTTCTTGGGTCCTTTGGGGTTAGCTTTATTGTAAGGATCTCAAAATCTTTTATACTTAGCAAAATATAAATGAGGTTTCTTATCAAAATAAAATTTTGCTAAATGGCCTTTGCGGCCACAATGTGTACATACGTACACCTTAGTATGCTTATGTGTAGGAGTGTGATCATGTTGTGCAACATAAGCATGATGATGAGAGTGATGTGCATGAACATGAGGAGTTTGTTTCTTTGAAAACATTGACTCCAACTTAGTATGATTAAATGCACATGAGTTCAAAGTTGAACTCAAATTATCCATTTTATTTTTCAAAACATTTATCTCATTTGTGGTGGCATGTAAAGCATGATGAGATATATGATCATTTTTCTTTTTCTTTTGAAAAACATTATCCTTTTCTTTTTCAACAAATTTTCTTTTTAAAGACTTATTTTCTTGCAAAATGACTTCCTTTTGTTTTTCCACCATATCAACCTTATTTTCAAAATCATATTTCCTTCACAAAAAACATTCAATTTAGACATTAAGGAAATATTCTCATTTTTCAAATCCTCATTTTCTTTTTCTAAACATGCAAGTTTATTTCTAAAAGAATCATTTTCTACATGCATGCAATCAAATTTCTTTTTCCAACTTTCATTATCTTTTTCTAAGCATGTAATGTTATTTCTATATGAGTCATTTTCCTTATGCATGCAACCAATTTCCTTTTTCAAATTTTTATTATTCTTTTTAATCATGTCATATTTCTCAAGCAATAATTGGCAAAATGTATTAAGCTCATCATATGACATATTAACATCCTCATCCTCGGATTCGGAGTTTACCTCAAGGGGGTTATCCCCTTGGACCATATAGCATACGTTGGAGATGTCGCTTCCAACGTCCGAATCGCTCCCCGCATAGTATAGGTCCTTTTCGCCAAGGGAGGTGATGATGTTCCAAGCTACAAAAGCCGATTCAACATTAGAAACCCTAGATAAATAATCATCATTTAGGGTTGACTTAATAGCATGAAGGGCTTTTGCATTAGCCTCAATGTTCTTACCATCTAAAGAATAAGCATTATTAGTAGTGGCAAGATAGACATGAAATCCTAAGGCTTTGAGGTACAATGACATCTTAACCTTCCAAATTTGGATGTTAAGGATGTCAAAGGTGGGTGGTGACATGAAGTCCATGGTGTGTGTACAAAATATTGTGATTAGCCTAAAAGTAGGATCTTTAACTCTAGGTTGTTAGACCCAATATCAAGAGCACTTGGCTCTGATACCAATTGTAAGATCACCTAGAGGGGGGGTGAATAGGTGATGGCTAATCTAATGGTCACTTATGAACAAATAATCCGGAATTAAAACTAAGTTGACCAAATTAAACTTCTTTTAATTGAACACTTATGTATAACGCAAGAGTGTTGCCGAATTCCCCTTGCGAGGCTCTGGACAAACTCCTCTAGATTCCCCTTGAATGGGTTGAGATGCCGCGTTGGCTCTCTTGGTTGAATACTAGTGTTAATAACAATCCCAAGCAAGTATAGCAATTATGAGCACAAAGGTATATCATGCATATAAGAGATAAAGACTATAAAGTAATGCAAGATATAAGTGAGACAAAAAGAGTAAGAGAGTAAGAGTGAGCAATCGCAAACACAAAGGGTTTGTTTCGAGGTTCGAGCACACTTGCTCTACATCCCCGCCTTCGACACACGAAGGATTTCCACTATGCACGATCCAACCGGATCTCTCCTTGGTGCCGCAACACCTACAAGCCCTCGGACTCCCAAAGTCCCTTACACACCACAAGCCCACCGGTTCGTCGAGGCCGCACCTCGTACAACAAGTCCGCACCCGAACTCAAAACACCGCGAGCACACTTGCCCGCTTCCTCAAATACAAAGAAAGATCTTGGTGATCTAAACACTTGATCACCTAACAAAACTCTCACTACAACACTCTCCTATAGGATAGATATAACTATGGATGCTCAAGTGTAGTGTGAGAAATCAAGGAAAGAATCTTTGGTGAAAATCTCAAGAAATCACTTTTACACTCTTATAAAATCTTCCCTTTTGATTGGAAGTATTAGCTCACTATTTTTGTGGAGAAAAACCTCTGAAATGAATATGAGAAAACAGGCTCTAAGGTCTCCAAAAATCTTGGCTCAAAACAATGACAAAACCCCCTTTTATAGAGGCCAGAAAAATCTGACCGTTGGGCTCTGTCAGAGCTGCCGGTCGACCGGTCCGGTCGACCGCCAACGGTCAAGAATCCGACCGTTGGAGCCTCCGGTCGACCGGCCCGGTCGACCGCGCACCTGGAGCAGAGAATTACTTCTCTGTCGGTCGACCGGTGCGGTCGACCGGAATTTCCAGAGAGCAGACTCTCTGAAGCGGTCGACCGGCACGGTCGACCGTTCTCCAGTGCACACAGGCGTGCACGTCTGTGCACGTCCGGTCGACCGACCCGGTCGACCGGCCACTGTCAGTTCTGAAAAATCAGAACTGCCAGAACCTAAAATTTTGGGATTAAAGATTGGTCTTTTTGGTTAATAAAAAATCTCATAAATACTTAGAAATTCTACAAAAAATAGTTTTATGATATAGAAACATGCTTGCACAAAATCAAGGCATGTTATAAAAGTTTTGACTATTTTTTTGTAACTGAAAATATTGGCTCATAATAAAAACTGTTTTTCTAAATTTTCATCAAATACAAAACAAGATATACTTTAAGGCGTAGTGTGTATGGATATGATCCACTACACAATCAAGATGTAATATCTAGTTTTTGACAATAAAGCACTAAACTTGGTTTTGGATATAAGATATGTAAACTTGAAATACCAAGAACCAAATAGAATTTTGTCACAATGAAAATCTTTTCTTAACAAGAAAATCTTTTATGAAATGAAATTTTTATCATGAAAACAATTCTATCAAGAGTGTGTGTGTGATATGACTTGAGCAATCCACCAACTATTCTATCCTTTACATTTTTTCTAAACAAAAACAAAATCTTATACCTAGACACAAGTCTTCATCTTCTTGAAGTCTTCCCTTGAAGGCTTCTCATCTTCTTGACTTGGTCCAAGCTTGATCCAAAGCTCCTTGGATCACCCCGTGCTAGCTCCAAATCTTGACATTTAATCCTTTGTTGAGCTTTGCACCTACTAAGATCTTGATAAAGAATCTGTCACTAATTAAACAAGATCATTAGCAAATATAACTACATGAGTTGATCATCATCAAAACTAGAGTGATAGGCCTTTGGGCCAACAATCTCCCCCTTTTTGATGATGACAAAACTCATGAAGTTATATATGCATGGATTAAAGTAAAGCTTCAAAGAAGCTCCCCCTTAACTCATGCATCACTAGAAATAAATAGATATGACATTAAAGCACATAAATATGTATGCAAATGAATGCACAAATCTTTTTCTCAAGCTTTTATCTTATTATATTATTGATATGCATGAGTAAAAGCACAAGTATAAAAACTCAAAATCTCAAAATCTTTCTCCCCCTTAAGTAAGGAACAAATACTTCTCCCCCTTAAGGAAATCATGCATATAACTCAAATACTATATAACTCAAATACTTCTCCCCTTTTTATCAATCATCAACAAAGGGTTCAAAGTTCAAATCATCAAACAAATTTTCTCCCTCTTTTTATCAAAAATAAGGAAATCAAGGAGGGTAAAATCAAATCAATCAATAAGATTTATATGCGATATACATTCATGAAGAGGAAGACGCTAAGTTAACTTCCCTACACATATGCATTACATGAAGAAGGGATGACAAGCCCTAACTCACATAACACATATTATGTAATGCATAAGAGGAGATGTGAAGCTCCCCCTACACACGTATATCATATAAAGAAGAGTTGTCAAGCTCCTCAATTTATAATATACTCAACATGAATCCATATGTAAGAGTGATGTTAAGCTCTCCTTGCATATAGGAAATACAAATCAAAAATTTTGAATATTTCTTTAACAAGACAAAATTTTGAACTTTTCTTATGAAAACAAAATTTTGAAATATCTTAAAATACACAACTTTCTTTTAAGGTACCAAATGTAGAACAATCAAATTTTGAATTTTGATACCAATTTTGAAATACAATGCATAAGCTTTAAAATAAATAAGATTTGAAGTAAGCTTAGCATTAACAACTATTGTGCTTTAAAATAAAAATCCATTTTAATACAAGCACACAACAATCATATATATGTATGAAAAGAGTATACCAATTTAAGTAGATACATACATATATGAAAGAACAACATATGAGAATACACAATAAGAGGTCATATTGATACCAATTGAAACTATCCAATGATACCAATTGAAAATTAAGCTTAAGTGTATATATCATAAAATCTACCACATGAAGAATTCGAACTAGTTAAATGAAGGTGTTTAACAACTAGTACGGAATCCTTCAATCAAGGAATAAGTCAAAAGTTTTTCATGAAATATCAATGAAACGCAAGGCACTAAAAAACACTCTATCCATAAAGTCCATATCAAAAAGAAGTGAGTGTGCTAGTGTTATGTGGAACATGGTATCATGAAAAATAGCAATAAAACTCAATATTCCTTAAAATTTTGAAATCATGAAATCCATCACAAAAATTTTATTGAAAAATTACAAAATTTTTATTAAAACAAAAATTTATATTTCAAGATATATGTATGTTTTGACAAGACATTAAGTATACATACATATCCTTAAAACACATTTGAGTCTATATATAGATTTGCATGTAAGGCAAATGACTCAAGAGGTATCCATGTATATCTTAATATTTTGGCAAGACAAACATATACATGAAATGAAGGCACATGATCATAGCATAAATCCAAAATGGGAATACAAGTTTAAAATGTAATAATCATCAAAACTTAAGCTATACTAACACACCTAATGGGCACAAATAAGCATTCAAACCCGATCATATATAGATTTATTTGTGATCCATAATGTGTATAAGTATAAATCCAAGTGTTGACAAATGCTAACATTTAAACTAATATTCAAATCATGAAGCATCAAATAAATTTTGAAAATACAAAAGAATTTATCCATATGATTACAAATAGGATCATGTGAATCAATTTGAAGAATAGATAACTAGTTTAAATGGATTTTTGACAAACTAGTTAAAGATCCTTCAAAAATACAAAGTCAAATGTTTTCCATGAATAATACTAAATACATAAAAGTTCAAGCACTCATAGTCCATAAAGCTCAAAAATTATCTTTTATCATAAAAGATGAGTGTTCAAAGGTTATGTAAATGGTATTTTCATGAAAATAGAAAGTGAATCATGAATCTCATGAAAATCTTATTTTTTCATCTTATAACAAATCATATATTTTTCATAAAGCATTGCTAAATACATAAGGATTTAATCACTCATGGTCTATAAAGCTCAAAATATTTTGTATCATAAAGATGAGTGTTCAAAAGATCATGTAAATAGCATTTTTATAAAAATAGTCATTCAAGCTCAAAAAGATCATAAATCACATTTTGTTGTACAAATCAAAAACATGAAAAATCATTTTTTTATTTAAAATACTAATCTTCATGGTATATGTATGATTTATCCAATTCTAACAATATGCATACATATCCCAAATATGAAAAGAGTCCAATATATATTGCATGAAGGCAAATGACTCAAGGGGTATACATGTATATTTACTAGATTTGAATTAAACACATATACATGAAGTAAGATCAAAGATAGGCATAACAAGTATAAATGACCGAATCATCAAAACTAGCCTATACACATGCATATAGTGGATACAAATGAGCATGAAGTTCAAATATATATGAGTCAATTGTAGTTCACTATTCATATATGTATAAATGCAAGTTTTGACACATTCTACATTTAAGCATGTAAATACCACATGAAGCACATAAAATCTTAAAACATGAACATGCTATGAATGATATTATGAAAATAAAAGCATGTACATAAATAAAATAGGAGTTTAGAAATTGTTACCAACTCCAAAACTCCAAGCATGGTGGTCTTTCCCACCAAAATCTCCTTGATAGCAATGCATCCAAAAGTTTGTCCATCATGTCCATTGCATCCGCTATCAAGGCACCAATCCTCTCACGTTTTGTGAGAGCCCTCACCTACATCAAAATCAAAGGGTGGGGGTTTTGGTACCCATACTTTCTTGGGTCCTTTGGGGTTAGCTTTATTGTAAGGATCTCAAAATCTTTTATACTTAGCAAAATATAAATGAGGTTTCTTATCAAAACAAAATTTTGCTAAATGGCCTTTGCGGCCACAATGTGTACATACGTACACCTTAGTATGCTTATGTGTAGGAGTGTGATCATGTTGTGCAACATAAGCATGATGATGAGAGTGATGTGCATGAACATGAGGAGTTTGTTTCTTTGAAAACATTGACTCCAACTTAGTATGATTAAATGCACAAGAGTTCAAAGTTGAACTCAAATTATCCATTTTATTTTTCAAAACATTTATCTCATTTGTGGTGGCATGTAAAGCATGATGAGATATATGATCATTTTTCTTTTTCTTTTGAAAAACATTATCCTTTTCTTTTTCAACAAATTTTCTTTTTAAAGACTTATTTTCTTGCAAAATGACTTCCTTTTGTTTTTCCACCATATCAACCTTATTTTTCAAAATCATATTTCCTTCACAAAAAACATTCAATTTAGACATTAAGGAAATATTCTCATTTTTCAAATCCTCATTTTCTTTTTCTAAACATGCAAGTTTATTTCTAAAAGAATCATTTTCTACATGCATACAATCAAATTTCTTTTTCCAACTTTCATTATCTTTTTCTAAGCATGCAATGTTATTTCTATATGAGTCATTTTCCTTATGCATGCAAGCAATTTCCTTTTTCAAATTTTTATTATTCTTTTTAATCATGTCATATTTCTCAAGCAATAATTGGCAAAATGTATTAAGCTCATCATATGACATATTAACATCCTCATCCTCGGATTCGGAGTTTACCTCAAGGGGGTTATCCCCTTGGACCATATATCATACGTTGGAGATGTCGCTTCCAACGTCCGAATCGCTCCCCGCATAGTATAGGTCCTTTTCGCCAAGGGAGGTGATGATGTTCCAAGCTACAAAAACCGATTCAACATTAGAAACCCTAGATAAATAATCATCATTTAGGGTTGACTTAATAGCATGAAGGGCTTTTGCATTAGCCTCAATGTTCTTACCATCTAAAGAATAAGCATTATTAGTAGTGGCAAGATAGACATGAAATCCTAAGGCTTTGAGGTACAATGACATCTTAACCTTCCAAATTTGGATGTTAAGGATGTCAAAGGTGGGTGGTGACATGAAGTCCATGGTGTGTGTACAAAATATTGTGATTAGCCTAAAAGTAGGATCTTTAACTCTAGGTTGTTAGACCCAATATCAAGAGCACTTGGCTCTGATACCAATTGTAAGATCACCTAGAGGGGGGGTGAATAGGTGATGGCTAATCTAATGGTCACTTATGAACAAATAATGCGGAATTAAAACTAAGTTGACCAAATTAAACTTCTTTTAATTGAACACTTATGTATAACACAAGAGTGTTGCCGAATTCCCCTTGCGAGGCTCTGGACAAACTCCTCTAGATTCCCCTTGAATGGGTTGAGGTGCCGCGTTGGCTCTCTTGGTTGAATACTAGTGTTAATAACAATCCCAAGCAAGTATAGCAATTATGAGCACAAAGGTATATCATGCATATAAGAGATAAAGACTATAAAGTAATGCAAGATATAAGTGAGACAAAAAGAGTAAGAGAGCAAGAGTGAGCAATCGCAAACACAAAGGGTTTGTTTCGAGGTTCGAGCACACTTGCTCTACATCCCCGCCTTCGACACACGAAGGATTTCCACTATGCACGATCCAACCGGATCTCTCCTTAGTGCCGCAACACCTACAAGCCCTCGGACTCCCAAAGTCCCTTACACACCACAAGCCCACCGGCTCGTCGAGGCCGCACCTCGTACAACAAGTCCGCACCCGAACTCAAAACACCGCGAGCACACTTGCCCGCTTCCTCAAATACAAAGAAAGATCTTGGTGATCTAAATACTTGATCACCTAACAAAACTCTCACTACAACACTCTCCTATAGGATAGATATAACTATGGATGCTCAAGTGTAGTGTGAGAAATCAAGGAAAGAATCTTTGGTGAAAATCTCAAGAAATCACTTTTACACTCTTATAAAATCTTCCCTTTTGATTGGAAGTATTAGCTCACTATTTTTGTGGAGAAAAACCTCTGAAATGAATATGAGAAAACAGGCTCTAAGGTCTCCAAAAATCTTGGCTCAAAACAATGACAAAACCCCCTTTTATAGAGGCCAGAAAAATCTGACCGTTGGGCTCTGTCAGAGCTGCGGTCGACCGGTCCGGTCCGGTCGACCGCCAACGGTCAAGAATCCGACCGTTGGAGCCTCCGGTCGACCGGCCTGGTCGACCGCGCACCTGGAGCAGAGAATACTTCTCTGTCGGTCGACGGTGCGGTCGACCGGAATTTCCAGAGAGCAGACTCTCTGAAGCGGTCGACCGGCACGGTCGACCGTTCTCCAGTGCACACAGGCGTGCACGTCTGTGCATGTCCGGTCGACCGACCCGGTCGACCGGCCACTGTCAGTTCTGAAAAATCAGAACTGCCAGAACCTGAAAATTTTGGGATTAAAGATTGGTCTTTTTGGCTTAATAAAAAATCCCATAAATACTTAGAAATTCTACAAAAAATAGTTTTATGATATAGAAACATGCTTGCACAAAATCAAGGCATGTTATAAAAGTTTTGACTATTTTTTTGTAACTGAAAATATTGGCTCATAATAAAAACTGTTTTTCTAAATTTTCATCAAATACAAAACAAGATATACTTTAAGGCATAGTGTGTATGGATATGATCCACTACACAATCAAGATGTAATATCTAGTTTTTGACAATAAAGCACTAAACTTGGTTTTGGATATAAGATATGTAAACTTGAAATACCAAGAACCAAATAGAATTTTGTCACAATGAAAATCTTTTCTTAACAAGAAAATCTTTTATGAAATGAAATTTTTATCATGAAAACAATTCTATCAAGAGTGTGTGTGTGATATGACTTGAGCAATCCACCAACTATTCTATCCTTTACATTTTTTCTAAACAAAAATAAAATCTTATACCTAGACACAAGTCTTCATCTTCTTGAAGTCTTCCCTTGAAGGCTTCTCATCTTCTTGACTTGGTCCAAGCTTGATCCAAAGCTCCTTGGATCACCCCGTGCTAGCTCCAAATCTTGACATTTAATCCTTTGTTGAGCTTTGCACCTACTAAGATCTTGATAAAGAATCTGTCACTAATTAAACAAGATCATTAGCAAATATAACTACATGAGTTGATCATCATCAAAACTAGAGTGATAGGCCTTTGGGCCAACAAAGAGATTATGGCAATCAACTGCCAAATTTGATCTCAGATTTGATCTTGATCCTGAATAGATTTGATCTCATCAGGAGATTTGATAGGTCAAAGGTTGACCATAGCAGACCCACAGCGGTGCTGCCCGCACAAACTCATAGCAGAGCTGGAGGCAGTATCTGGCGAAGTCAGAAGAAAGCTCTTCGGCGGAGCTAGATGTCGTCTGTGGCGAAGCTACCGCATACCCTTTCTGCGCAGTTGCGTGTGGCTTCAGGTGGAGCTAACTCTCTCTGTGGAGTTGTGCTTTAGCAGTTCAAGCGAAGCTATGAATTAGCTCCCTGGCGGAGCTTTGAATGGCTTCAAGGCGAAGTTGGATGATCTTAGCCTCTCAGGCGAGGCTATCCCTTCGGGCTCATGTGATGCTAAGTGCTAGCATCTTAGACCTGCTGAGCTCTGTTTAGAGACAATCCGGGCTCACTGTCTGCTTGCTGGATCAGTGGAGTCAAAGTTGCTTCCTTGTCCCTCGGAGATGGGTGAAAACTGGTCGTTAGCTTGTCTGTCACTTGTCTTTTGTAAATGTCAACAAGTTTAGACATTGTTCGGGCCAGTAAGAATCTTATCTTTTTTAATGTCAACACTTTCCACCTCTGTTTCCTTCCTCTATCTCCACCAGTTATACCACCACACTCCCCCATGCATGCCCCCATCTTCTTCTGCATGCTCATGCCCTGACCACCGTAGCCTAGCTCCTTCGCCACTCTTCCTTCTCCTTCCCGCTTGCCCCCCTTGCCGCCGGAGATTCTATCGAGATCTACACCCATTGGCCTCTACTATCGTGCCGCTGTGGGTTTCTCTCCCGCTCTCATTTTCTCCCTCTCTCTGTGTAAATCTGTATAAGTGTGTGTGTAAGCATGTTACGTTCTCTCTCTCTAAGTGTATGCGCTCTCTGTATATGTAATCCCGTATATTGTGTGCATCCTTTTCCTCTCTCTATGTATGAAAACATGTGTGTGTATCTCTGAACCTTTGTCTCTCTGTATGTGTGTGTGTGTGTGTGCGCGCATGCGCGCGCGCGTGTTTGGTGTTGTATTGTGTGTGTATGTTTGTGTGTTGCAGTTATACGAAATCGATAAAATATTCTAGATACAAACCCAATAATAGAAGATTCATTTGTATTCATAGAGTGTCGATATGTTAGGCGATTCGAAGATCCGACATGCAAGATAATTCAGAGATTCAGAACAGTTCGTGTAGTGCAGACCCGATGGTGATTCGCACCTGAATCCACGTCATTTCATGTGAGTGTTCATCTTGTTTGTTTACTTTAATGTATATAGTTTGTTATCATTTCATGTGAGTGTGTTACCATTTTCTTCTTCAATAAATTCTATTTTATACTTAAATTATTGTTCATGTTTAGTTATGGTTCACACCGTTAATTTCTATTCATGTTCACATATATTTAACACAAAATGAATTGCTTGTGAATGTTTTTATGTCACTTTAAATGTATGGTGTTCCTTTATGGTAGACTTAATTATTTTGTAATTTATCTAGTAAAAGTTTAACTTTTAAATTGCCTAGTTAAATTCCTAACATGTTAACGTATTTGGAAAGCTGTAAACCTTCATGATTTAGACTCTTGTACAAGTGATTGAGTATTTGCCCTAGACTATTCTGTTTGTGCCTGCATATCTTTATTAATCACAAAAATCTTGATTTTTACTTATAAAAATTGACTTATTTACATGACATTTATCTGATAACCATACTAACCATATTACTAAAGTCGCTGGGAAATATTGTTATACGGTAACAACATCGTCATGTTTATCCTGTTATACTTGTTACACATCCTGTAATACTGATATCCAAATACACTGTTAATATTTTACCGTGATTATCATTGAGTCATCCCAGTGATCTAAGTAACATATATATTAATTAATCTTGATAATATAAATAACATGATCATTAAACAACTTATACCGGGATTGAAAAAATTGATAGAGGAGATAATGTCTATATTTTGGGTGGACCTAGGATATAGGTTGCATAGTCGAAAGAGGGTTCCACTGCTTTTGTCACGCCCCGCAATCATAATACTCATATAAAGGGTACGTGACGAGAGTCGGCGACGTATTTTTAAAACAAATACGTTAAGCCTCAGTACATTGATTCAAAATAAAACAAGTTTTTTTTTCGTTATTCTAGCTAGAAGAAATCAAGTACATAATGTCACCAAAAGTCTCACTTATTACAACATAACGAAATCATAGAAAATACGACAATAAAAGTCTCTCACATATGAAAAAGAAGGATCTGTCTACTGAAGATCAGCAAGGTGCTCGAAGTACTCCTGCTCCTGTCGAGTCTCTGGATCAGAACCTGAGTAAGCAACTCAGGGTCGTCAATAGCGACCTAAATGAATGATAAAAAGAGGGGAATTTAAAAATAACATGTAAAATCTAACGACAACATGCATAGCTAATATAGTTTTCATTCTAAAATTAGCATATCAGAATCATGTTAAAGTACAGTAATATAAACCACATAACTATTTATAAGCTATAATTTATCCAGATGAGGTAAAATTGTCAATATGTCTGTTTATGTTTATTCTCAATGTCTTATTGTTTGAAATTGATAATTGGAGACAGAAATTTGTGTTTTAGGTGGGTTCCGTACATACCCGGAACTACGGCCCAATCACCTGGCGCTGAACCAGGTCCTACCGCTAGGTAGTCAATATCAATAACAATAACAATGTGTCAATAACGATAACAATGTGAACAATACGGGATGTCAGTCATCCCCCGGAACCCTGCAGTGGAACCGTATTTCGGCTGCGCAACCTATATCCTAAGTCCACCCAAAATACCAACACCGTCTCCTTTATCAATTTTCCCATCCCCAGTTATAAGTTATCAATGATTATGTCATCTAAGTTGCTGGGTATGATCAATAACAATAACAATGACGTATGTGACAATGAAAAATGTCTTACCCAGTGACAATAGTAACATAATCTCGTTTTCTTTTTTTTTTCCCTTCAATATTCTCATGATCCAATATCATATAATTCCTCCTATGATGTAGTCAATATATAATAGAGAATTAAGTATCACCGTCCTTTTCTGCAATTTCCAATTATTTCAATTATTTTTTTGAATAATTTTCAATAATTAACAATTTCACAATTATATAAATTTCTACTTCTATTGAGTATTCAATAACTTTCAATCAAAAATAAATTAGAGATTTCAGAAAAAAACAAACATCTAATTATGCAATATTGATATTTGGAATCTTACACATTTCTGAGCAATTTCTAAGTTCTGCGATAAAATAAACAAACTGATATATACACATAATATAGTGAGTGAAAGAACACTCACCTGGGCTACCACCCATCCAAGCACCAATCGAAGAAATCTACATTAATTTATATATTCGAATTAGAAAATTATCGAACTTTCATATATCGACTTCTAAATGAAGTATTCTATTTATTTAGTATTTTAAATCAAATGTGAACAATCCGGATCTTTAAATAAGGTTGTATAATGAAGTATAAGTTATGTGAATTTTTTTTCAGATTTTATTTACTGATTTTATATGGTTTAAATGGTTTAAAACTTATAATTTTCTTAACGGGTCTGAATTTAGAATAGCAGGTTTAAATCTTTAAATGCAGTGGTTCAGCCCCATATGAGCTGCAATTTACTCCAAAATTTTTATGTAGATGGTAGAAGTTATCTATATATTTATCACTATTTTTATTTATTTTTTTCCATTTTTTATCTAGCTAAAAAAAATTGTCGTTCAAACTTAACGGGTCTGATTTTGTAATTGGGTCGGATTAAATGAATTGGGCTTCATATTCTCTGTTCTTATTCTTTTTTTTTGTTTTCTGGTTTCTGGCCTGGCCCAATAGCCAGGCCCAGTTCCCTTTTCTTTTTTTCTTTTTTTTTTTTTTTTTTAATTTCTGGGCTGGGCCAATGATGGCCCAGCTTACTGTTTTTTTTTTCCTTTTGAGACTGGGCTTGGGCCAGTGTGGCCCATCTCAGTTTCATTCTTTTCTTTTTTTTTTTTTTTTTGTTAACAGGGCCTTTGGGCCCTGGAGGTGGCCCAGACTGGACCAAGTGGACCAGGCCGGACCTGGGCCTGGTCCAGATTCTTTCCCTCACTTTTTTTTTTTTTTTTTTTTTAGCAGGCCCAACCCGGGCCTGCCAGTGCAGTGCACTGCTCTCGGCTTGGCCGAGAGCAGTGCACTCTCCCCTTTTTTTTTCTAAATTGTAGAAATTTTAATGTAAAATTTAAATATATATATTTTAATTGGATTTTGAATAAATCTCCATGTATAGATAGATTAACCCAAAAATCAAACTTTATACTTACTTGTTTCCTTGCTTTCTCCTTAACCTTGTATCCCGAAATCTTTCTTCGTTCACAATCAATTTGAGGAAAAATATGAAGATAAGGAAAGTTATACTAAGGTTTCTCTTGATGTAGGAGAGAAAGGAAATGTTTAGGTTTTATAAGGCTATAAGAGATTTTCTTTTTTGAACCTGGACTCTAATTAGGCTAGATTAGTAATTTAGATAAGAATGGAAAGTTAGGCTATAAGAGATTTTCTTTTTTTTTTTTTTGAACCTGGACTCTAATTAGGCTAGATTAGCAATTTAGATAAGAATGGAAAGTTGTAGAAAAATCTCAAAGAGATTTGATTTAGATTTGAAATTACAGATTTCTAGCTTATTAGATTCAAATCAAATTCTGAGTGTTCTTAGATTACACGCAATGTGGCATAATGGTTAACTCTCTTCTCTCCCTTGTTGGGGACCTAAGTTCAATCCCCAGTGCTAGCATATATATATATATATATATATATTATATATATATATATATATATATATATTATATATATATATATTATATTTTATTTTATTTATTTTTTTATTTTATTTTAAAAGTACAGGAGTATTACATTCTACCCACCTAATAAGAAAATTTCGTCCTCGAAATTTAAATTTAAGAGGAAGAAAGAAGTTACCTAATCGCCATGAAATAAGTGAGGATAGCGATCGCGAATAATGTCCTCTCGCTCCCACGTCGCTTCTCCCGGAGATCGCCTGCCCCAAGACACCAAAACAAGTGGGATGATCTGCTTCTTCAGTTCTTTGGTGGTCCGATCCAGAATAGCCATGGGTCTTTCAGTGTAGGATAAATCCGGCCGAAGCTCCAGCTCAGTATGATCCAAAACATGATTGTCATCTCTGACTTACCTTCTCAACTGAGAAACATGGAAGACATCATGCACGCCATCCAAAGATGGTGGTAAAGCCAGTCTATAAGCCACTTCCCCCAGACGCTCCAGAACCTCAAAAGGTCCGATGAACCTCGGACTCAGCTTTCCCCGACTACCGAATCTGATCACTCCTCTCGTTGGAGATATCTTCAAGAATACCTTATCTCCAGCCTCGAACACCAGTGGCCTTCTGCTCATATCCGCCCACTGTTTCTGTCTATCCTGAGCTGCCTTGAGACGCTCACGGATGACCTTAACTTTTTTCACCGTCTGAACTATAATCTCGGGCCCCAACAGCCGCCTATCACCAATGTCGTCCCAACATAAAGGAGACCTACACTTCCTCCCATACAAGGCTTCAAACGGCGTCATCTTAATACTAGCCTGATAGCTGTTGTTATAAGCAAACTCCGCCAAGTGCAGATGATCCTCCCACGATCCCTTGAAATCTAGCATGCATGCCCTCAACATGTCTTCGAGAATCTGAATCGTCCGCTCTATTGTCCATCAGTCTGCGGATGATATGCAGTGCTAAACTTCAAGCGGGTTCCCAAACTTTCCTGAAGACTTCTCCAAAAGTGGGATAGAAATCTAGTGTCTCTGTCAGACACAATGCTGACTGGCACACCATGGAGCCTTACTACTTCCTGCATATACTTCTCTGCTAATAATTCCGTAGACTGCCCCAGTCTGAAGGGAATGAAGTGTGCTGACTTCGTAAGGCGATCCACTATAACCCATACTGCATTATTCCCCTTCTGACTGCGAGGTAAAGCAGTGACGAAATCCATAGTGATGTGCTCCCACTTCCATTCTGGAATTGGCAGAGGTTGAAGAAGTCCAGCTGTCCGCTGATGCTCTGCCTTCACCTGCTGACATACTAGGCACTTTGCCACATACCGAGCAATCTCCCTCTTCATTCCGTGCACCAGAACCGTTGCTTCAAGTCTTGGTACATCTTTGTTCCCCCTGGATGTATAGAATAAGCCGAGTTATGGGCTTCAGCCAACACTTCTTGCCTAACCTCTCCTTTAGGTACACAAATTCTGTTACCAAAACGGAGCATCCCATCTGCATGGATCTGCATATCTGACCTCAACCCAGCTTCCACTTGTTCCCTGAATTCTTGCAATTTAAGATCTCCACTTTGAGCTTCCCTGATCTTCTCTAATAAGATTGGTTGAATCTGCATGACCATCAATTGGCCAGGAGATATTGCCCTTCGAATTACCATCAGGTCCATTCGCCTCATCTCTTCGAGTAATTCTTTCTGTTGTGTGATTTGCATTGCCATAGACACTTCTGGCTTCCTGCTTAAGGCATCTGGTACTACATTGATCTTTCCAGGGTGATATTGTAGATCAATATCATAGTCAGCCATCAGCTCCAACCACCTCCTCTGCCTCATGTTTAATTCCTTCTGAGTGAAGATGTACTTCAAGCTTTTGTGATCGGTGTAGATTAGCACCTGATCACCCAACAAATAGTGCCTCCAAATTTTCATGGCGAAAATCACGGCTGCTAACTCCAGATCATGCATAGGGTAGTTCTTCTCGTGGGGCCTGAGTTGCCTGGACGCGTATGCTATCACATGCCCATGCTGCATTAGCACGCATCCCAATCCTTTCCCTGACGCATCGCTGTAAATGACCATACCACCAGTTCCATCAGGCATCTTCAAAATTGGAGCCGTCATCAACCTCTTCTTCAGTTCTTCGAAGGCACTGGTACACTCCGCTGTCTATACATACTTCTCCCCCTTCTGGGTAAGCTTGGTCAGAGGTCCTGCAATCCTCGAGAAGTCTTGCACGAATCTCCTGTAGTATCCAGCTAACCCTAGAAAGCTCCTAATCTCAGTTACTGATTTTGGGATAGGCCAATCCCTCACTGCCTGAACTTTGCTGGGATCTACTGAGATGCCTTCACCCGAAACAATATGCCCCAAAAATGCCACACTCTTAAGCCAGAACTCACACTTGCTTAGTTTGGCATAGAGCTTCTCCTGCCGAAGGGTCTGCAACACAATTCTCAGGTGCTCAACATGTTCTTCCTCGTTCTTAGAGTATATCAGAATATCATCAATGAATATCACTACGAACTTATCCAAGAATGGAGAGAACACTCGATTCATCAAATCCATAAAGATTGCCGGAGCATTGGTCACTCCAAATGGCATAACTAAGAACTCGTAATGACCATAACGAGTCCTAAAAGCCGTCTTTGGAATGTCTACCTCCTTCACCTTCAATTGATGATATCCAGACCGAAGATCTAACTTTGAGAACACCTTAGCTCCAGCTAGCTGATCAAATAAGTCATCTATCCTAGGCAAGGGATACCTATTCTTGATAGTGACCTTGTTCAACTCCCGATAATCAATGCACATCCTTCTGCTACCATCCTTCTTCTTTACCAACAACACCGGAGCTCCCCAAGGTGAAACACTGGGCCTGATGAAGCCTTATCCAAATATTCCTGCAGTTGCTTCTTCAATTCAGCTAGCTCCACAGGTGCCATTCGATATGGTGCTTTAGATATAGGGGCAGTACCTGGGATGACTTCGATAGCGAACTCCAAGTTTCGATCTGGCGGAAGTCCCGGTAGATCCTCTGGAAACACATCTAAGAATTCCCCCACAACTGGTATCGGCTTCTCTTGAGTTTCTGCAGTGGCGTAGTCCCCTTGCTGCTTCTGTCTGGATGTCTTTGATTCCCCGAAGAACTGGAATTCGGACTGATCTGGAATCCTGAAGATCACGCTCTTATTCCAGCAATTCAATCACCTCATGATACTTACTAAGCCAGGTCATGCCTAAGATCACATCATATTCGCTGGTGTCTATCATAAACAAATCTGCCCTTAACTGTCTTCCGCAAATCTCCACAGAACAAGACTTACATATCCTACTAGTGGTTATAACCCCGTTCCCGGTACTAATTTCCCACTGGTTATCCATATCATCACAGGGTATAGCATGCATCATAACGAATCTAGTAGATATGTAGCAATGGGAAGCACCAGAATCAAATAACGATACAACTGGAATGGAATGAACCAGAATGGTACCTGCTACAACTTCCTCTGATGCCTCAGCTTGTTCTGCAGTCAGGTTAAAAGCCTGGCCTCTTCCACGTCCGATTCTTGGCCTCCGCTGAGCCTGTTCGAACACCTGGCGCTGTGAAGGAAGCGGAGCTCCTCTACCTGCGGGCACCGGGTTCCTTCTAACCGCTTCTGATGTTAGAGGGGCCGGTATGATACTTCTCTGCTTATTGACTGGACAAGCTGCCACCAGATGATCTGTAGATCCACAATTCAAGCATTGTCGGTTCGCCCATCTACATTCCTTCCGTCCATGTCCTGGTTTATGACAGAATCCACAAATCATCATCGGTGGGGAAGGAATGAATGGACGCTTGCTCTGAAAGACATTACTAGGTCTAGTTGTGGGTGCCTTGGAACTCTGTTCAAAAGGACGCTTGAATGGCCTCGTCTGCAATCTGCTCCTGCTCTCCTTTTCCATCACTTGTTCTAGACCACGAGCAGCACTGAGGACTTGAGAGTAAGTCTTCAATTGCTGTGTGATCAGAAACTTCTGAATGTCCAGTCTCAATCCTTGCTGGAATCGGTTCGCCCTGTCTTCTTCCTCAGCTACCATATAGGGAGCGAACCGGCTTAGCCTCAGAAACTCTGCTGCATACTCATCCACCGTCCGACTCCCTTGTCGTAAGTTGATGAATTGCTGCTCCATCTCCCTCCTAGCAGTCTTGGGGAAGAACCGCTCATAGAAGCTCTCTGAGAACCTCTCCCATGTGACCGGCTTCTCCAATCGTTCCTCCTCAGCGAGCCACCATGTTCGAGCCACATCAATCATTTGGACCTTGACAACCTCCACCTGATCCTCCGCCGGAACACGAGCTGCATTCAGGAGATTGGTCATATCAACCAGCCATTGCTCTGCTTCCAAAGGCTTTTCTGTCCCGGTAAAAGTGGCTGGCTGTAACCTCCTAAAGTCTGAAATGTTCCCGGGTTTTGGTCCCCGAGGAGTCACAGACCTCTCTATGGCCTCCGTGGCTGTCTGTTGTGCTGCCACCAATCCATCTCGAAGAAGTGCTGTCTGCTGCTCCTGTGATTCTACCAGGCCCCGGAGTACTCCCATCAAATCAGTGGCATCTTCGCGAGCAGCGATGCGGGCAGAGGGAAGTCGTTGAGCCATAACTCTGAGAATAAAATAAAATATTAATTAAAATATGGTAGACATACTTGTACTTGTAGCTGGATTACTAAACCTTGTACTGTTGGTAAGAGCCTGACTATTTACACAACTATACACTTGAATAACCTGGCTCTGATACCATAAAAACCCTGTCACGCCCCGCAATCATAATACTCATATAAAGGGTACGTGACGAGAGCCGGCGACGTATTTTTAAAACAAATACGTTAAGCCTCAGTACATTGATTCAAAATAAAACAAGTTTTTTTTCGTTATTCCAGCTAGAAGAAATCAAGTACATAATGTCACCAAAAGTCTCACTTATTACAACATAACGAAATCAAAGAAAATACGACAATAAAAGTCTCTCACATATGAAAAAGAAGGATCTGTCTACTGAAGATCAGCAAGGTGCTCGAAGTACTCCTGCTCCTGTCGAGTCTCTGGATCAGAACCTGAGTAAGCAACTCAGGGTCGTCAATAGCGACCTAAATGAATGATAAAAAGAGGGGAATATAAAAATAACATGTAAAATCTAACGACAACATGCATAGCTAATATAGTTTTCATTCTAATAATTAGCATATCAGAATCATATTAAAGTACAGTAATATACACCACATAACTATTTATAAGCTATAATTTATCCAGATGAGGTAAAATTGTCAATATGTCTGTTTATGTTTATTCTCAATGTCTTATTGTTTGAAATTGATAATTGGAGACGAAAATTTGTGTTTTAGGTGGGTTCCGTACATACCCGGAACTACGGCCCAATCACCTGGCGCTGAACCAGGTCCTACCGCTAGGTAGTCAACATCAATAACAATAACAATGTGTCAATAACGATAACAATGTGAACAATACGAGATGTCAGTCATCCCCCGGAACCCTGCAGTGGAACCGTATTTCGGCTGCGCAACCTATATCCTAAGTCCACCCAAAATACCAACACCGTCTCCTTTATCAATTTCCCCATCCCCAGTTATAAGTTATCAATGATTATGTCATCTAAGTTGCTGGGTATGATCAATAATAATAACAATGACGTATGTGACAATGAAAAATGTCTTACCCAGTGACAATAGTAACATAATCTCTTTTTCTTTTTTTTTCCCTTCAATATTCTCATGATCCAATATCATATAATTCCTCCTATGATGTAGTCAATATATAATAGAGAATTCAGTATCACCGTCCTTTTCTGCAATTTCCAATTATTTCAATTATTTTTTTTGAATAATTTTCAATAATTAACAATTTCACAATTATAAAAATTTCTACTTCTATTGAGTATTCAATAACTTTCAATCAAAAATAAATTAGAGATTTCAGAAAAAAAAAAATCTAATTATGCAATATTGATATTTGGAATCTTACACATTTCTGAGCAATTTCTAAGTTCTGCGATAAAATAAACAAACTGATATATACACATAATATAGTGAGTGAAAGAACACTCACCTGGGCTACCACCCGTCCAAGCACCAATCGAAGAAATCTACATTAATTTATATATTCGAATTAGAAAATTATCGAACTTTCATATATCGACTTCTACATGAAGTATTCTATTTATTTAGTATTTTAAATCAAATGTGAACAATCCGGATCTTTAAATAATGTTGTATAATGAAGTATAAGTTATGTGAATTTTTTTCAGATTTTATTTACTGATTTTATATGGTTTAAATGGTTTAAAACTTATAATTTTCTTAACGGGTCTGAATTTAGAAAAGCGGGTTTAAATCTTTAAATGCAGTGGTTCAGCCCCATATGAGCTGCAATTTACTCCAAAATTTTTATGTAGATGGTAGAAGTTATCTATATATTTATCACTATTTTTATTTATTTTTTCCATTTTTTATCTAGCTAAAAAAAATTGTCGTTCAAACTTAACGGGTCTGATTTTGTAATTGGGTCGGATTAAATGAATTGGGCTTCATATTCTCTGTTCTTCTTCTTTTTTTTTTTTCTAGTTTCTGGCCTGGCCCAATAGCCAGGCCCAGTTCCCTTTTCTTTTTTTTTTTTTTTTTTTTTTTTTTAATTTCTGGGCTGGGCCAATGATGGCCCAGCTTACTGTTTTTTTTTTTTCCTTTTGAGACTGGGCCTGGGCCAGTGCGGCCCATCTCAGTTTCATTCTTTTCTTTTTTTTTTTTTTTTTGTTAACAGGGCCTTTGGGCCCTGGAGGTGGCCCAGACTGGACCAAGTGGACCAGGCCGGACCTGGGCCTGGTCCAGATTCTTTCCCCCACTTTTTTTTTTCTTTTTTTTTTAGCAGGCCCAACCCGGGCCTGCCAGTGCAGTGCACTGCTCTCGGCTTGGCCGAGAGCAGTGCACTCTCCCCTTTTTTTTTTCTAAATTGTAGAAATTTTAATGTAAAATTTAAATATATATTTTAATTGGATTTTGAATAAATCTCCATGTATAGATAGATTAACCCATGTGTCTAATTTTTGATCCTTGGAAATTTTGTTCTAAAAATTTTCTTTTTCTTTTTTTTTTTCTAAAATATTTCTATTAGAGAATCATATATTATTTTTATATAAGCTTTATTTAGATCAAGGTAAAGTTTTTGATGATGAAGAAATTCTTAAAAAGGGGTAGATCTATGCATGATACTCCGATTTAATTATAATTTTTAATTCATGTTAATTTTAAATTATGGTATATTATCAAAATTCATATTCATATAAATAAATTTAAACTTAGGGGAGATCTAAGTTTTCGTAACAAAAAGAGAATCTTAAACATGCTTGCTAATTAAATATTTGAATTAATAAAAAAAATCAAACTTTATACTTACTTGTTTCCTTGCTTTCTCCTTAACCTTGTATCCCGAAATCTTTCTTCGTTCACAATCAATTTGAGGAAAAATATGAAGATAAGGAAAGTTATACTAAGGTTTCTCTTGATGTAGGAGAGAAAGGAAATGTTTAGGTTTTATAAGGCTATAAGAGATTTTCTTTTTTGAACCTGGACTCTAATTAGGCTAGATTAGTAATTTAGATAAGAATGGAAAGTTAGGCTATAAGAGATTTTTTTTTTTTTTTTTTTGAACCTGGACTCTAATTAGGCTAGATTAGCAATTTAGATAAGAATGGAAAGTTGTAGAAAAATCTCAAAGAGATTTGATTTAGATTTGAAATTACAGATTTCTAGCTTATTAGATTCAAATCAAATTCTGAGTGTTCTTAGATTACACGCCAATGTGGCATAATGGTTAACTCTCTTCTCTCCCTTGTTGGGGACCTAAGTTCAATCCCCAGTGCTAGCATATATATATATATATATATATTATTATTATTTCATTTTATTTTATTTTATTTTATTTTATTCTTTTTTTTTGTATTAAAAGTACAGGAGTATTACAGCTTTGAAAATGACTGACATCCAGCCATGTTTATATTGTTATTGTTCATGTATTGAGTACTTCAACGCCACGAACATGGGTCGTGTCCTAGTATGTACGGAGCTCATCTAAAACATGAACAATGTCTCCAGCTGATCTGTTTCAATAACATAGGACCCTAATTGACATATGTAGTAGGTGTAATTTGGGATGTATTTACTGTAGGTCGCAATCGATGTACGCTGACATAATTAATAACAAAATTAAGCTTTACACATGACATCATATGCTGATTTGTGTTCACTTGATTGTAAATGCATGCTATAATAGACACCTGACACATGTTTTATAACAAATCGATTTCATCGCTCTTAAAGTTATGTATTGCATATTATCATGATACTTGTGATAAGCCGATAAGTAATATATTGTACTATACCATCTTTTAATTACTATTTTAGTCATGTTATTATTTATCCAGTATATTTTTATAGTAGTGTCGTAGTATGCTCTCACATAATATGCACGTGCATTTTCTCTCATTTTACGCACTCATTGGGAGTTTTTTGACTCTTCTGGATTTGCACATTCAGATCTAGATATTTTTTATGCTAATCAAGTGCCAGAGAAGATCGTGTGTATTTGAGGAGTACGGAGTTTCTTTTGATTGATCACTCAGTCCTGGTATTTATTCGTGCTTTCTCTTATTCTTGTTGATTCACTTGATTCTTTATATCGATTGGACTCAGTTTATTCTATTGATTATTCATAGAATAGTGGTATCGTGTGTTAGAAATCTATATGCTTCCATAGTTGATTGATATAGCATGTTCAAGTTACATTGGGCTTAGCGTGTGTACATGGGGTACTTTCGTCGTGTATATACGTCGTCGACACTCGTCGTATCTCTGCTCTAGCGTGTTTTGGGAAGTGTGGCATGACAGCTTTAGTCACTTCCGCGAAGTTACAGAGTGAATGGGATGGTAGCGAGTAGAACTAGTTTACACGCCTTTCAGGTTGACAGGAAATGTGAGGCACAAGATGGGGTCGTTATGGGAATGGCCCATCATCTTGTCTCAAAAATGATAAATGTGTTGTACCTGGTCACTTACTCCAGAGTTGTACTCGAATGTTGGAGTGGAGAACTTCTTCAAGAACTCACATCTTGGATCTTCTTGGAGAGGAGAGACTTATTGATCTTGGCGGTTAGAGTAGGGTGACCCAGCAGTGTCGCCTCTCTAATATGCTCCTAGATCAGTTCATCCAAAGTGCGGAGGTTGGGAAACCTGTTGTTCTCAGGGTTGCCCTCCGGTTGCACTGGATTGTTCTGAGGGGCTGTGACTTGGGCCAAGAGTTTTTAGTTGAGCAGTCTCAGCCTCTCTTGCTCCTGGAGGATGTTCTTGCGGTCGAGAGCCATCCGTTATCGTTCACGGTCCAATTGTGCCTATTTTTCCTTCATCTGATCTTTCATCTCATGGAGTGTATGGAGAAACTAATCTTCGTGTTATTATGGGGATTGGATGCTTGTAATGGTTTCCTGTTGTAATGAGGAGCCCGGGTCTTCGATGGTCATGGTTGATCGATGGTTAGCGAAGGGACTGTGTCCCAGGGGCTTTGTTTTCCTTCGACTTGCACCTCTGGTGGCTTGTCTTCTTAGGGCCATCATTGATGTAGGAAAAGCTTTTTGAAGGATAGATTTGGTAGGAAGAGATCTGAGCGTTAGGACTCAGATCTCAATGAAAGTACCAGTTTGTAGTGGAGATTTTCCTATGCTCGAACGATCATTCTTACACCACAAGCAAAAGGGGGTCTGCTTAGAACGATACTACATGTAAAAATTCAATCAACGAACAGAAGTAGACATGTATTTTTACGTGAAAACCCAGAAGGAAAAAAAGCACGGGGAGGAGAGAGAAAGGATTCACTATCTTTTATGTGTTATAAGGGGTTTTCTCTTTACAGGTATTCATCTGCTTTTTCTTCTTCTTCTTTTCTTTCCTTTTTTTATTTTGTGGAGTGTTGGTCTAAAAATAAGTTGTTTGGTGTAACTGATGGTGCGGAGCCTTCTCCATAATTTCATGATTCACGGTTAAGATCCTTCCATATCTGTTAGATTGTCATGTTTCATTGTTGGGACTGGCATGTCGAGATATCCGCCACCATCCATAACCATCCCCACTAGAATAGGGGTTATTTACAACGTGGGGATTTCATGGCAGGCGTAACTATTCTCCTGATCCAGAAGCCTTGTTGTTGAGCTGTGTCCAGTTGGAGTCAGAGTGAGAAGCGACTTGGGTCTTCTCCTTGGAGTTGGGATGTGTCTCAGGCTTGGGCCTGAGACTCTCTCTCCTCAGGGTTGCATATAAGCCTCTTGGCATATTGAACGTGTTGTCTACTTAAGGTACCAATGGTGTGGTGGGACACATGTCGCGATCCTTGGGTTTAACCAGATCTTGACCACTATAGTGATGTCTTCCCAGAAGATCTCTCAGACAAGCTACCACCAATGCGTGACATACAACATGCTATTGATTTGGTTCAAGGAGCAAGTCTTCCTAACTTATCACATTACCAAATGAAGCCTATAAAGCATGCAAAGCTCAAAAGACAAGTTGGTGAGCTAGTGAGAAAGGGTTCATTAGAGAGAGTTTGAGCTCTTTGATCGGAGTGGAACTAGCACTCTAAAAACGTGTAGTTTATGAAATCAATGAAAAGCTCGTATGTGCTAATGTTCCCTCGATACTTCCGTTATAGCATTGGCTCAACGGGTCGAATCCACAGGGACGGGAGGCGGCATTAACAGTCTTTATTCACGTGTTATGTTAACAAGTCTTCTTTCTTAAAAGAATGAAAAAATAAAAGAAAAGGAAAAGGAAATCCAGAAAGTGGCAGGCGAGGAGATGCGATGAAACGGCGAAGAAAATAAAAGAGAAGTATTTTGGAAAAGAAAATAGAAAAGAAGATGAAACAAAGGTGAACTAAGAGGATGGTAAAAACAAGATAAGAAAATGATAAAAAGGTTTTGGATTTTGATTTTTAAAACAAGATAAAAGAAAACTCATGGCTACTAACTACTAATTACTCAACTAACCATGCTAACCTCTTAGTGATAGTTGCCTCACATGGATCCTTGGCCATCACTAATCCTTGGCTTCAAGAGACGATACAGAGCATGGCCCATAAGATTGTTCTTCTACATTCAAACAACACATCCATACCACACAACAAGTTGCAAACTACTTATTAAATCATCAAAACCAGTTAGAGGTGAGCATGAAATAAAGCAGAGATTGCAAGTTAGCAAGTTAGTGGGTTAGGTGTTAGAAATGTTAGAATGTTAGAACCCATCATCATGAGCCATCAAAGGCTCTTGCAAGAGCAAGGCCTTGTAGAGGCTATTAAATTCATGTGGATTATCAAGTAAGTGGTTAGATGGTTATTGGTTAGTAGTTAGATTGGCATGAGAAGAAAAGTTAGCAAAGCATCATGTAGAAGATAGAGAAGATTACATTGGAGAAGAAAGGAGGCACCTTTACATAGATTATCACCATCTATTACATCATCCCTCTCTATCTCTTTCTGAATCTCTCATCCCTACTACAAGATCTAAAAATGAAATAAAAATACAAAAGAAAAGAAAGGAAGAATACCTATACTAAAGATAGAAAACCTAGCCTAAAATCAAAAACTGCTTGCGTTTAGGGCCTCTGCAGAGGTATTTATAGAAGGAAAGGGCTTCTAGAAGACCAGACGGGGCCACGCGTCGAAGATCGACGCGTGGCTCCACCCAATTGTCGCAGAAACGTGACAATTGCCTTGGATCTGCAGAATTACCAGGGACATAAGTCCGTGGTTTTGGCGAGCGAGTCCCCGTCGCTTCTAGAACTTTCGTGGTATATTCATTTTCGGGTATTTTTGGCTGGATATTCGTCTGATGTGCACAAAAGTATAGGTTCGATGTATCATGTAGAAGATCCCTTGCTTGGCCTCTAAGAATTATGGATTTAATTATCTGAAAATGGGTTTAATTAAGTCTTATTACCCATTTGCCCTCCTTGTCTTGATTATCTGCAGGAGAGACCAAAACACGGTTTAGACCGACATTTTATTCATAAATCGGTGGGAAAATGCGATATAATAATGCAGAATTGTAGACTAATCACACCCCCACACTTATCTTTTGCTCGTTTCGAGCAAAATAAGAAAAGAAAAACTATACTACACATGTTATTACACCACTTTCGCAGGTGACGAATTGCACTGAGCGCGTGCAACAAGTCGTTAAACCTCTAAGTTACCCCTAGAGGAGGAGTTTTGTCTCCTAAGGATTTTCAGCGGATTGCACCCACAAAAATCATAAAGAAAGAAGACAAATCTTAGTATTTTAAAAACACATTTTGAAGGAGAGACAAGTTTACGAAATATTTTTGCAAAAATATAAGTGATTTAAGGTCATAAGTCCACCAAAAATTATTCTTCCTTAAACTTAGTCTCTATGCAAGATCTTGTCTTCAATTAAGGTAAGAATTTAAAATTGGATTGAATATTTTATCCTTCATAAAACTTAGATAATATGCACTTTATGTTAGTGAAGATTTCTGGGATTTCAACTCCAACAATCAAGCCATTTATTTATATATATATATATTTCTTTTTCTTCCCTTAGCTTCATTATGCTTTTTAGTTCACCCATGTAATGAGCCTTTAACCGATGGCTCCCAAACCAGACGGTTTTAGGGCACCAGATGAGAAAATATCCCTCGGGTTTAAGGACTCGAGTAAATAAGGCCACAAAACTAAGAGGGATTATTTGTTTTTTTTAACCACCTTTAGGCGTGAATAATCATGCTTCTTGAGATATAATTATCCAGCTTAATAAGTGGTTTTTGTTTTATTTATTTATTTTTATATATATATATTTTATGGCATTTTAGGTCTTTGTATTCATCCAAAAATTGTGTAAGTGTGAAGTACAAACTATCTAAGGCAAAAAAATTCAAGATAAAATTATCTCCCCAATCTTTTATACTTAACCTATAATTTTCAACAAGATCCATTATTTCGACTAGATTTAAGATGTCATAATTAAGGCTTTCTTAATTTCTAAGATCATATTAATTTTCTTAAAAATAGATCAAAACTTTGTCTCTTATTTCAAAAAGTTTTTAAAGAAAAAGAAAATTCCTATACAAAAGGGAAGATTTCTAAAAGTATCCTAAAAGAAGTGTAAAAGAAAGAAAATCTAAAAAACCTATATTAGTAAACCCTCCCCCACACTTATCTCATGCATTGTCCTCAATGCATCGTGATGTATGTATGCATGAAACAAATAGAGAGGGAAGGAAAAAATTACCTCTAGGTGGTGGTTCCGGTGGTGGGTCCGCCAAAAATTTGATCGGGGCAGAACTAGCACTCTAAAAATGTGTAGTTTATGAAATCAATGAGAAGCTCGTATGTGCTAATGTTCCCTCGATACTTCCGTTATAGCACTGGCTCAACGGGTCGAATCCACAGGGACGGGAGGCTATAGAACCATTAATAGTCTTTATTCACGTGTTATGTTAACAAGTCTTCTTTGTTAAAAGAATGAAAAAATAAAAGAAAAGGAAAAGGAAATCCAGAAAGTAGTAGGCAAGGAGATGTTATGAAACGGTGAAGAAAATAAAAGAGAAGTTGTTTGGAGAACAAAATAGAAAAGATGATGAAACAAAGGTGAACTAAGAGGATGGTAAAAACAACGATAAGAAAATGATAAAAAGGTTTTGGATTTTGATTTTTAAAATAAGATAAAAGAAAACTCATGGCTACTAACTACTAATTGCTCTACTAACCACGCTAACCTCTTAGTAATAGTTGCCTCATATGGATCCTTAGCCATCATAAATCCTTGGCTTCAAGAGACGATACAGAGCATGGCCCATAAGATTGTTCTTCTACATTCAAACAATACATCCATACCACACAACCAGTTGCAAGCTACTTATTAAATCATCAAAATCAGTTAGAGGTAAGCATGAAATAAAGCAAACATTGCAAGTTAGCAAGTTAGTGGGTTAGGTGTTAGAAATGTTAGAATGCTAGAACCCATCATCATGAGCCATCAATGGCTCTTGCAAGAGCAAGGCCTTGTAGAGGCTATTAGATTCATGTGGATTATCAAGTGGTTAGATGATTAGTGGTTAGTAGTTAGATTGTCATGAGAAGAAAAGTTAGCAAAGCATCATGTAGAAGATGGAGAAGATTACATTGGAGAAGAAAGGAGATACCTTTACGTAGATTGTCACCATCTATTACATCAATCCCTCTCTATCTCTCTCTGAATCTCTCAGCCCTACTACAAGATCTAAAAATGAAATAAAAATATAAAAGAAAAGAAAGGAAGAACACCTACACTAAAGATAGAAAACCTAGCTTAAAATCAAAAACTGCTTGCGTTTAGGGCCTCTGAAGAGGTATTTATAGGAGGAAAGGGCTTCTAGAAGACGAGACGGGGCCACGTGTCGAAGATCGACGCGTGGCACCACCCAATTGCTGCGGAAACGCGGTAATACTAGGGACATAAGTCCTAGTTTTGGCGAGCGAGTCCCCATCGCTTCTAGGACTTTCGTGGTATATTCATTTTCGGGTATTTTTGGCCGGATATTGTCTGATGTGCACAAAGGTCTAGGTTCAATGTATCATCTAGAAGATCCCTTACTTGGCCTCCAATAATTGCGGATTTAATTACCCAAAAATGGGTTTAATTAAGTTCTTATTACCCATTTTCCCTCCTTGTCTTGATTATCTGCAAGAGAGACCAAAACACGATTTAGACCGACATTTTATTCATAAATTGGTGAGAAAATGCGATATAATAATGCAGAATTGTAGACTAATCACTCTTGTGCGGTCCCCACCTTGTTAATGCCAAAGAACAATAGATCTTTATGCATGTGCATGTGCATGGATAGCCGTGCAATCAATAAAATAATGGCAGGTACCATTTTCCTATCCCTAGGTTGGATGACTTGCTGGATATGATGGCTGGAGCTATTATCTTCTTGAAGATAAAACCCAAGAGTGACTACCATCAAATCCGTATTCATCTAGGAGACGAATGGAAACCACCTTCAAGATGATGGACAGATTATATGAATGGACAGTTATACTCTTTGGCCTGACAAATGCTCTTAACACCTTTTGCCAGTTATGATATAAGTGCAAAGACCTTTCATGGGTAAATTTCTAATAGTTTACTTCGATGACATTTTCATCTCCAGTAGTTCACAAGAGCAACACTTGGACCACCTACGTTAGGTATGTGCCATGTTAAGAAAAGAGGAGCTATATGACAATCCCAAGAAGTGTAACTTTCTTATCACACATGTCTATTTTCTAGAATTTGTGGTCTTTGCAATTGGAGTCTCAGCAGATCTAGAAAGGTTTCGAGCCACAGAAGAATGGCCTGAGCCCAAAACTATTAGAGATGTCAGAAGGTTCCACGGGCTCGCGACCTTCTATCATCAGTTTATTCAAGGGTTCAGTACCATCATGGCCCCAATAACCGATTGCTTAAAGAAGGGTGAATTTGCATGGTCGAGCACTGCCTCGGAAACATTTGTTGAGATTAAGAAGAGAATGGTTAGGGCCCATGTCATGCGTCTCTACTATTTTTTTAAAGTTTTTTTGAAGTGGCATGTGATGCATCAGAAATAAGCATAAGAGGATCCTTGCACAAGGAGGCCATCAAGTTGCTTACTTTAGTAAAAGCTGAATGATGCCAAACATTAATACTCCACCAAAGACAAAGAGTTTTATGTGGTAATTCAAGTACTTCGCCATTGGCAACACTATCTACTAACATAAGAATTCATCCTCTACTTCGACAAGATAGAAAACCTAGCCTAAATCCAAATCTGCTTGCGTTTTGGCCAACCCCTGCCCTATTTATAGGCAAAAGGAGGTTTCAGAAGGCGAGACGAGGCCACTCGTCGAAGATCGATGCGTGGCCCCACCAAATTGCCGCGAAAACGCGGCTATTAACGCGGCTATTACTGCATTTTCGTGGCAATACCAGATACCTAGGTCCCTGGTTTTGGTTCGGGGATGCGCGACGCTTCGGGGACCTTCTAGATATGCTCCGGTTCGGGTATTTTCATCCGTATATTCGTCTGACTTGTGCAAGGGTCTAGATTCAATGTATCTTCTAGAAGATCCCTTGGTTGGCCTCTAAGAAATGCGGATTTAATTACCCGAAAATGGGTTTAATTAAGCTCTTATTACCCTTTTGCCCTCCTTGTCTTGATTATCTGCAAGAGAGACCAAAACACGGTTTAGACCGACATTTTATTCATAAATCGGTGGGAAAATGTGATATAATAATGCAGAACTGTAGACTAATCACACCCACACACTTATCTTTTGCTCGTCCCGAGCAAAACAAGAAAAGAAAAACTATACTACAAATGTTATTACACCACTTTCACAGGTGACACGATTGCACTGAGCGCGTGTAACAAGCCATTAAACCTCTGGGTTACCCCTAGAGGAGGAGTTTTATCTCTTGAGAGTTTTCAACAGATTGAACCAACAAAATCCATATAGAAAGAAGACAATGTTAGTATTTTGAAAACGCATTTTTAAAGAGAGACAAGTTTACGAAATATTTTTGCAAAAATATAAGCGATCTAAGATCATAAGTCCACCAAAAATTATTCTTCCTTAAACTTAGTCTCTATGCAAGACCTTGTCTTAAATTAAGGTAAGAATTCAAAATTGGATTGAATATTTTATCCTTCATAAAATCTAGATAATATGCACTTTGTGATAGTGAAGATTTCTAGGATTTCAACTTTAACTATCAAGCAATTTATTATATATATATATATATATATATATATATATATATTTCTCTTCCTTTAGCTTTTCAAGTTCACCTATATGGCGAGCCTTTAACCGATGACTCCCAAACTAGACGGTCCTAGGGCACCAGATGAGAAAACATCCCTTGGGTTTAAGGACTTGAGTAAACAAGGCCACAAAACTAAGGGGGATTATTTGTTTCTTTTGACCACCGTTAGGCGTGATAATCATGCTTCTTGAGGCATAATTATCCAGGTTAATAAGTTATTTTTTTATTCTTTATAATATATATTTTTTTCTTTTTCTTTATTTTTGGTTTATTGCATTTTTAGGTCTTTGTTTCCATCCCAAAAATGTGTAAGTGTGAAGTGCATACTATATAAGGCAAAAAATTCAAGATAAAATTATCTCTCTAATTTATCTAACTTAGCCTATAATCTTAAAGAAGATCCATTATTTCGACTAGGTTTAAGATGTCATAATTAAGGTTTCCTTAATTTCTAAGATCATCTTGATTTTCTTGAAAATAGATCAAAACTTTGTCTCTTATTTCAAAAAGTTTTTAAAGAAAGGAAAAAATTCCTATGCAAAAGAAGAATTTTAAGAAGAAGTGAAAAATAAAGAAAATCTAAAAACTCTATGTTAGTAAACCCTCCCCCACACTTATCTTATGCATTATCCTCAATGCATTGTGTGTATGTATGCATGAAACAAATAGAGAGGGAAGGAAAAAATCACCTCAAGGTGGTGGTTCCGGTGGTGGTCTGATTGGTCCACGAAATGCGGCCCAATCCAATTTGCGCGGAGTCCTGAGGAACCCACCAGAGACCTCTAAAATACAACCCACTAGAATGATGTATATATGTATGATTTTTATTAAGAATTTTACCCCATCTAATTTCCAAATTTGCAAAATAATTTCAAAGTTAATTCTATCAACACCTTTGTGCCAAAATAGAGTATAAAAAGATGGAATGATTGATTTGGACTCAGGAAATACAGGAACAAATACCGACTTAGGAAAAAGACTTAAGGCAAGTAAAGGTTCAGGATCGAGATTGGTTCAGGAAGTGGGTCCAAATCAAGAAGTTAAAACACAAGTCCACATTCATTTCCCCATGATGGAATGTGACTTCCTAAGGTTGGTGATTTCAGTTCAAGAATGACAGGTGAAGGAACCAAAACTGACTCAAAATATTACTCAAGTTGGGTAACAAAACAGGAGTCAATATTGATCCAGGAATTTGAACTGGATCACAAATCTGAGAATCTAGGTCACATTCCTCATTGAGTTCAATTCCATAAAAATGAGAACTTGCCAATTTATCAATCGGACTTTCAAAATTATGAAATTGGTCAAGTTCAATATGATGATCATAAAATATTGGTGATTCAATTTCACAATAAACTGGCACAGGATCCAATGTTGACTCGGAAAAAAACATGAAATCAGGTAAAAACACCTCAGCCATTATTGAATCAGGAAGTGAAATTGAATTACCAACTTGAGGTTCAGGATTATATTCATGCTCAAGTTCAATATCAGAAAAGGGATAACTTGCCAACATGTCAATGTGGTTTTCAAGAATTTGATGTTGGTCAAGTTCAATTGGATGTTTTGAAATTGAATCTTGATTTTCAAAACAACAAGAGTCCTGAATCAAATCAATAGAGTTAGAGATATATGAATTGGCCAAAGGTTGATAAGAAAGAGCTTTCTCATTCCTATAAATGTTAACCAATTGACTCAATTGTTGTTCTAACCTATTGATAGACTGTGTAGAAGATTTTTGAAATTGTAGCGCGGACTCCTGCAAGATTTCTATATTTTTTTAAATGTGATGTGACTTCAAGTGGATGCTCTAGAAAGGTAGTATAGGAGTCTTGGTTTCCAAAACAATAAGAATCATGGGTCAAATTGATAGAGTTAGAGATATCTGAATTGGTCAAAGGTTGATAAGAGAGAGTTTCCTCATTCCTATAAATGTTGACCAATTGACTTAATTGTGTTTTCAACCTATCAATAGACTGAGAAGAAGATTTTTGAAATTGTAACGCAGACTCCTGCAAGATTTCTATACTCTTTTGTAGATGTGATTTTTTTCAATTGAATGGTCCAGAAAGGGAGTATAAGAATCTTGGTTTTGGAAAGATATGAAGATTGTGAGTCCAACATATTTTGAGATTGAAGCTTTGACTTACGCAAGAGTTCCTTACTCGTTTCCACGTAGTTGGTTGTTCATTATGAGGAGGTAGAACTGAGTAAGACTCTTGAAAATATTGTGAAATTGGTGAGGCCATCATTTTCTAAAATTGTCGCTCGGCCTCTTGCAGGTTGGCATCTATACTTTTTTCTAACTCATATTTTTCTTCAATTGGTGGTTCTAGAAAAGAAGTATAGGAAGCAAAATTGGGAAATGAATATTGCGGATATTGTGAAGATTGTGGATAAGATGGTTGAAAATTTGACTAGGGGGAGTTGAATCCCCATTGACTCTGTAAAGAGTGAAAATTATTTTGAAAATTATGGTTATAAGATTGGGGGTATAGGTTGCATTGATTCGGATAAGTCTAACCCGGTGTATTTGATTGGTCCATATTGTAAAAAGCCAGGTTAGAATTATCCGAATCAAATAGGGTCGGTGTGAAATATGGATTCATATTAGGATTGAAAGAATTGTTATTGTTGAATTCTATTTCACAAACAATCACAAACAAAAAAGAAAAAGCAAACAACAAACAAAAAGAAAAAAAATCAAAACCAAGCCTATATTAAGGTTGACCTAGACCTAGACGACTCCTAACTGGTCGATTACCTAGGGGAGGTTGTTGCTTGAACCCGACCACAAGCTAATCGGCCAGGTAGGGGAAAAATACGGTGGGAGATATCCGTGTGTAAGCAACGGGCCTTAATTACGCCAAACCACGGTATATTCGAGGCGTAACATCCTAATCCCCAACCTTAGACACAGATTTCACAAGAGTAAGATTCAAAACAAGTTTCACTCTCGGTCAATCTCTCAATGAGTCCGAGATGTCCCTAGGGGCCAATGTCTATCAATTTTTATTAGGGCTTCGGTTGTTTGAGTGGGGAGGTAGTTTTTGGGCTAAGGAAGGATGATTAAATCCCCACCTTATCTTGTATGGGTTTTGCCCTTAAGTCCCATTCGTGCAAGTGTGCAATATCGACAAGAGTATAACACAAAGCAATAAATCACCCAGTGTTTGTCTTATGCTATTTAAAAAGTCATATGTACACCTCAATCCAAATCACAACAACAGAACAAAATACAATATATTGGAATTGAAATTGACACGTGCCTAAATGCAAATGTCTGAACCGTTCTAAGAGCGTCCAAAATACCGTATTTAAGTTATTTAATTATGAAATCACCTAGAGGGGGGTGAATAGGTGATAAAGCTAATCAATGCACAATTAAAAATGTTATGATGCAACGATCACCCAAAACAAGACTAGAAGCCGAATACCCCGTGAAGGGCTCTGAACTCCTTCCTCGTGATTCCTCTAGATAAGAGTTTGAGGTGCGTATTGCAATCTTGTTGTATGAGTATTTGATCGACAATATGAATATGAAACAAGTGAATATTGCAGTGAATATAAAGCAAGTAAATGAAGCAATGAATATAAAGCAAGGAATTAAAGCAAGTAAACCAAACGCAAACACAGAGAATTTTTCCGAGGTTTGAGCACCCAGCTCTACGTCCCCGCCTTCACCCAGAAGGATTTCCAACCACTATAACTTCACAAAGAGTTACAATCACACCGGAGTACCCAACTCCTTAATCACGAATACAAGTATCTCTTGGTGATCAAAAGACCACAAACCCTCTTTTGAAAAATCTTTTTCCCTTACAAAAACCCTATAGAACAATGTGTAGGATTGAAGCTCAAGTATTGTAAGTGGAAAAAGAAAATGAATTTGAAGAGAGTTTAGAATCAAAAACTTCAGAAATGAGAGATTTTTCAGCACAAAAACAGACAATGAAAACTTCTTTTGAGAACTTTAAACTTGAGTATTTTTGCAAAAGCTTGTTGTGAAAATCATAACCCTAATCAACCCTATTTATAGGATAGAGCTAGGGATTAAAGGGTAAACTAGTATAATAAGTAATTAGGAAGTATTTGACCCGGAAACCAGCCCCTAGCTCGTTTAGAGACAAAACAAACGATTTAAAACGTGTTTTAAAATATAGCCGTTAAGGCTGAAATACAGCCTCGGTCGACCGGCCGGTCGACCGGGTTTTCAAAAAATAAAGCCGTTGCGGCCCACGGTCGACCGAAACAAATAGAGAGTTGATGACTTTCAGTCGGCCGAAGGTCGGTCGACCGAAATGGGGTCCGGTTGACCGCCCGGTCGACCGGGAAACGTGCACACATGCACGCACCCAACGGTCAGAAGTCCGGTCGACGGTCGGTTCGACCGATCTAACCTGAAACAGAGCCGGTCGACCGCCCGGTCGACCGCAACAAGTCAAAAGTTGAATTTTGGAAAAGGATTTGAAGAGATTTTGATAGTTTTAAAAAATATTTTTGATTAAGACTAGGTATAATAAATAAAATGAAGTTTGTGAGTAATAAAATATATTTAAAAATATTTTGTATCTATATATAGGAGAAACTTTTAGAAAAGACAAGTGCACAAAAACTTGTATATAGGAATTTGAGCTTCATACCTATTCACTATTCTTTAACAAACTATAAAGCTAAAAACAAAACTAATGAAGTCTCTGAGCCACAATGAAGTCCTGAGCCGTGCAATGCCATGCTAGAGCCTTCTCTTCTATGAACACTTCCCCTTGCGCCATTTGCCTTATTAGCTCCATAAACCTAAGAAACCTTGCAATAGCTAAGCAATGGCCATCATAAATAGTACTAACCTGAAACTCATCTTAAACAAACTTATTAGTACCATATAGCTTCTATGTGTTTTGTTATCATCAAAATTTAAACAAATGGAGAGTGTAACCTTTTTGGGCCAACAATCTCCCCTTTTTGATGATGACAAAACATATAGGCTATATCAAAAAAGATATAAAGAGAGAGGTAAAACTCCCTCTCAAATTATGCTATATTAAACAAGTAAAAGCAATTTGAATTTCAAAAACCATAAAAACAAATAATTTGAATTTGAAATAGCAAGCAAAAACCATCAAAAACCATGAGACATAAAACACTTGCAAAACCATATAATATAGACTCATGTTTTAGAACTCATATACAAGAACTCATCATACCCATATTTCTCTCCCTTTTTGTCATACATCAAAAAGGGATAAATAAACAAAAAAAAACATTTTTATTCAATAACACAAACATTAAGTTCACCACATATAAAGGAAAATCTATTAAAATCAAGTGGTTTAGTGAAAATATCAGCAAGTTGCAAATCCGTAGAAACATAATCAATCTCTATATCACCTTTCTCAAAATGATCTCTAAGAAAGTGATATCTAATCTCAATGTGCTTGGTCTTACTATGTTGATTTGCATTCTTAGTCATATGAATAGTACTAGTATTGTCACAAAATATTTTTATATGGTCATAATGCAAATCATAATCAAGGAGAGTATTTTCATCCAAAGGACTTGTGCACAACAAGCCCCCGCCGCAACATACTCCGCCTTGGCGGTTGAGAGGGCTACCGAATTTGTTTCCTAGAGGACCATGAAACAAGACAATTACCAGAAATTGACATGTTCCACTAGTACTCTTTCTATCCACTCTACAACCCGCATAGTCCGCATCCAAAAAACTCGTCATTGAAAAATCTCCGGTTTTCGGATACCAAAGACCCATTCCAATAGTGCCCTTAATATAACGAATGATGCGTTTTACCGCAATAAGATGAGACTCTTTAGGACACGATTGGAATCTAGCACAAGGACACACACTAAACATGATATCCGGCCTACTAGCCGTTAAATACAACAAACTACCAATCATGCTTCTATATAACTTAATATCAACACATTTACCTTGGTCATCCTTATCAAGCTTGGTGGTAGTTACCATGGGAGTGTTGCAAATTTCGAACCTTCAAGTCCAAATTTCTTTATGAGTTCCTTTGAGTACTTGGCTTGACATATGAATATCCCATCCCGCATTTGCTTGATTTGGAGTCCAAGAAAGAAATTTAATTCACCCATTAAAGACATCTCAAATTCACGTTGCATACACTTTTCAAACTCCTTGCAAAGAAACTCATTAGTAGAACCAAAAATTATATCATCAACATAAATTTGCACTATAAGAATGTCACTATCAACATGCTTAGTAAATAATGTTGTGTCTACTTTGCCTTTAACAAAATCTTTTGAAAGAAGAAAACTAGAAAGCCTTTCATACCAAGCTCTAGGAGCTTGCTTTAAACCATACAAAGCTTTATCAAGTTTGAAAACAAAGTTAGGATGAACATGATCTACAAAACTGGGAGGTTGTTCAACATAAACTTCCTCATTTATAAAATCATTTAAAAATGCACTTTTTACGTCCATTTGAAAAAGTTTAAAATTTTTAAAAGATGCAAAAGCTAGTGTAATCCGTATGGCTTTAAGCCGTGCTACAAGTGCAAAGGTCTCCTCAAAGTCAATTCCTTCAACTTGAGTGTAACCTTGGGCCACTAACCTAACTTTATTCTTAATAACATTTCCTAACTCATCCATCTTATTCTTAAAAATCCACTTAGTACCAATTATTGGTCTATCGTGGGGTCTAGGAATAAGGTACCAAACTTGGTTGCGCTCAAATTGATTGAGCTCTTCTTGCATTGCTAGCAACCAATTGAGTCACCCTCGGCTTCGAGGATGTTTTTGGGTTCAAAATGAGAAATGAATGCAAAATTATCACACAGTTCATAGAGTTTGGAGCGAGTTGTTACCCCTTTAGATACATCACCTAAGATGAGATCCTTGGGATGATTTGTAGTGTATCTCTAATCTTTAGGAAGTGGTTGAGAATTCTCCACATCATCCTTTTGAACTTCACAATGGGTTCTTACTTTTCTTATTGAATGGGTGAGTCCTTCAAGGATATTTTCTCCACGTCCTCCCCTAAAGAGTCAATTTTTACAATATTCTCAACAACAACATTAGATTCTTCAAATTAACATGCATGGATTCTTTAATAGTATGAGAAAATTTATTGAATACTCTATAAGCTTTGCTAGTACTAGAATAATCAACAAATATTGCTTCATAAGCCTTAGCATCAAATTTACCCAAGTTATCTTTAGTATTCAAAACAAAACACTTGCATCCAAAAACTTTAAAGTATGAAACATTTGATTTTCTTAAATGATAAATTTCAAAACAAGTTTTGAAAGTATTTTTACACAAATAAATACGATTTAATATGTAGCATGCGGTGTTTACGGCCTCGGCCCATAAATATTGAGGGAGCCCATATTCACTTATCACAGTCCTAGCCATTTCTTGAAGAGTTCTATTCTTCCTTTCTACTACTCCATATTGTTGTGGAGTTCTAGGACATGACATTTCATGCTTAATTCCCTTTTCATCACAATAAGTCATGAAGAGTTGGTTAACAAACTCACCACCTCTATCACTTCTTATTTTCAAAATCGAAAAACCTTTTCCTTTTTCAACCCTTTTTCGAAAAATCTTAAAATGTGAAAAAGTTTGATCTTTGTGTTCTAAAAAGAAAACCCAAGTAAACTGGGAATAATCATCAACTAAAACAAAAACATATCTACTTTCATTTAAGCTTTTAGTTTTAGTTGGTCCAAAAAGATCCATGTGAATTAATTCTAATGGCCTAGTTGACATGATATCCTTGATTGGTTTGAAGGAAGACTTGGTTTGTTTTCCAAGTTGGCATGCACTACAAATGCGGTCTTTCTCAAACTTCAAGCAAGGAATACCCTTCACCAATTCCTTAGAATTAATTCTAGCAAGATGATCAAAAGATGCATGTCCTAATCTTCTATGCCAAAGCCAAGAAACCTCATCAAAAGCATTCAAGCATTTAGTAGAACAATCCAAATTAAGCATGTCAATGATATAGATATTATTATCACGAAAACGGTGAGAATACAATCATTAGTTTTACAATCAAAAATTTTGCAAGAAGAATCATCAAGCACAACTTTAAGACCACGATCACAAAGTTGACTTATACTAAGCAAGTTATGTTTAAGTCCATCAACAAGAACAACATTTTCTATTAAAGGAGATGCACCAATTTGAATGTTACCTATACCGATGATGGTGCCCTTGGAGTCATCTCCAAAGGTGACGGTGCCACCTTCAATGTACCTTGATAGGGTTGTGAAGTTATTGATATCCCATGTCATATGCCTTGAACAACCACTATTAAGGCACCACCGCTCCTTACGTCTTGGAGCCTTGGTGTGTACCTACATCAAATAATTTAGGACTTGATTTTGGTACCCATATTTTCTTGGGTCCTAAAGTGTTAGTGTCATGAACCCACACAAGATTATTTGTCCTATTTATTTGATCATAGCAAAATTTAGCTAAATGGCCATTCCGACCACAATAAGTACATCTATAAACTCTTCCATATTTAAATGCATAATGAGTGTGTGACTTACGAACATGTGAATTGTGAGCATGAGTGGTTTTAACATGAGTGTTATGTGAAGTGTTGACAGATGAGCATGAGAATTTTTAGCATGGGATGTTTTATCATTCTTAACATGTGGAGTGTGCTTCTTTGAAAACATTTCTCTAATTTATTAGTATTAAAAGCACAATCTTTTAAAACATTTCCAAAATCATTGATTTTAGCTTTTAATAAGGATAATTCATTTTCATCAACTTTTGAAAATTTAGCTTTACAAGCAACTTTATACGCATCAAATTCTCTTTTAGTTGAAATAAGATTAGAAGAAATTTCTTCCTTTTCTTTTGAAACAATTGCAAGTTGATTTTTAAGCAACTCAATTTCCTTTTTCAATTTAGAACACTCTACCTTTTTATCATCATAACTTTCTGAAAGTTCAATAAAAGCATGATCTAGCATTTCTATACTTATTTCATTTTCAACATCAAGTGGTTGAGAAGTTACCTTGGGTGTGTTTGCCATGAAACACACATTTGCCGTGTCGACCTCATCTTCGGATTCACTTTCCGAATCCCAAGTAGCTTTGTATACCTTTTTTCAACCGGCCTCTTTTGCTTCAAGGAGGAGATCATCTTTTTCTTGAAATCGGGGCAACGGCCATGATGTGACCGGGTTTCCGACAGTTGTAGCATATGATCCTTTTCTCCTCTTTCCCTTCCATTTGTCTTCTATAATTGAGCTTATTCTTGCGGTATATTCTCTTTGCATTTCTTACAAAGAGAGATAGCTCTTCATCATCTTCTTCATCTTCTTCGTCATAGTAGTTGGAAGAGGAAGACTTGAAAGTTATGGACTTCTTCTTTTGAGGTACCGCTTCTTCTCTTGCCTTCTTCTCCATCTCATGAGTCTTAAGGTTTCCAATAAGAGTTACAAGATCCATCTCATCTTTATCATTCAACTCCTTTAAGGTGGTGGCCTTGATCTCCCATGACGGAGGAAGAGCTCGAATCACTTTGCGCACCTTTTGGTCGTTGCTTATATCATCACCTAGAGAAGAAAGAGCATTAGTAATCTTAGTAAATTTGGTAATCATAATATCAATAGACTCATCTTCAAGCATTTTAAAACTTTCATATTAGGAACGCAAGAGATCTATTTTAGCTCTCTTGACTTGTGATGTCCCCTCATGCGTGACCAATAAGTGTTGCCAAATCTCATTGGCGGATTGGCAATGTATAACCCGTGTTAGATCATCCTCATTCAAGGCGGTGAGTAGGGAATTTTGAGCCTTAGAATTAGCCTCATATTCCTTGGAGGTAAACTCGGACCAAGTACTCTCCTCACTTTCGGGTCTACTATAAGGTTTGGTCAAGGATTTAGCAACTAAACTACCTAGAGATTGTAGAAAGATAGTCATCCTCCAAATAGGGAAGTTGAGTCCATCAAATTTAGGAGGGGTCTTAATGTTGTCGGCCATATTTACTAGTGTATGAATGAAAGTATGCAAATAGTGATTAGCAAATTTTAGGATCTCTCTAAGGATGTTAAGCCAAAAACTAGAGTCCTAGCTCTGATACCAATTGAAATCACCTAGAGGGGGGTGAATAGGTGACAAAGCTAATCAAGGCACAATTAAAAATGTTATGATGCAACGATCACCCAAAATAAGACTAGAAGCCGAATACCCCGTGAAGGGCTCTGAACTCCTTCCTCGTGATTCCTTTAGATAAGAGTTTGAGGTGCGTATTTCAATCTTGTTGTATGAATATTTGATCGACAATATGAATATGAAACAAGTGAATATTGCAATGAATATAAAGCAAGTAAATGAAGCAATGAATATAAAGCAAGGAATTAAAGCAAGTAAACCAAACGCAAACACAGAGAATTTTTCGAGGTTCGAGCACCCAGCGCTACGTCCCCGCCTTCACCCAGAAGGATTTCCAGCCACTATAACTTCACAAAGAGTTACAATCACACCGGAGTACCCAACTCCTCAATCACGAATACAAGTATCTCTTGGTGATCAAAAGACCACAAACCATCTTTTGAAAAATCTTTTTCCCTTACAAAAATCCTATAGAATAATGTGTAGGATTTAAGCTCAAGTATTGCAAGTGGAAAAGAAAATAAATTTGAAGAGAGTTTAGAATCAAAAACTTCAGAAATGAGAGATTTTTCAGCACAAAAACAGAGAATGAAAACTTCTTTTGAGAACTTTAAACTTGAGTATTTTTGCAAAAGCTTGTTGTGAAAATCATAACCCTAATCAACCCTATTTATAGGATAGAGCTAGGGATTAAAGGGTAAACTAGTATAATAAGTAATTAGGAAGTATTTGACCCATAAATCAGCCCTAAGCTCGTTTAGAGACAAAACAAACGATTTAAAACGTATTTTAAAATATAGCCGTTAAGGCTGAAATACAGCCTCGGTCGACCGGCCGGTCGACCGGGTTTTAAAAAAATAAAGCCGTTGCGGCCAACGGTCGACCGCCCGGTCGACCGAAACAAACAAAGAGTTGATGACTTTCAGTCGGCTGAAGGTCGGTCGACCGAAATAGGGTCCGGTCGACCGCCCGGTCGACCGGGAAACGTGCACACATGCACGCACCCAACGGTCAGAAGTTCGGTCGACCGGTCAGTCGACCGATCTGACCTGAAACAGAGCCGGTCGACCGCCCGGTCGACCGCAACAGGTCAAAAGTTGAATTTTGGAAAAGGATTTGAAGAGATTTTGATAGTTTTAAAAATATTTTTGATTAAGACTAGGTATAATAAATAAAATGAAGTTTGTGAGTAATAAAATATATTTAAAAATATTTTGTATCTATATATAGGAGAAACTTTTAGAAAAGACAAGTGCGCAAAAACTTGTGTATAGGAATTTGAGCATCAAACCTATTCACTATTCTTTAACAAACTATAAAGCTAAAAACAAAACTAATGAAGTCTCTGAGCCACAATGAAGTCCTGAGCCATGAAATGCCATGCAAGAGCCTTCTCTTCTATGAACACTTCCTCTTGCGCCATTTGCCTTATTAGCTCCATAAACCTAGGAAACCTTGCAATAGCTAAGCAATGGCCATCATAAATAGTACTAACCTGAAACTCATCTTAAACAAACTTATTAGTACCATATAGCTTCAATGTGTTTTGTGATCATCAAAATTTAAACAAGTGGAGAGTGTAACCTTTTTGGGCCAACAAATTATTGCACTGTGTAGGCAATGAAAGCAGGAAAATAATAGTACAAATCAACTAGCTATTACAATGAACACAGCCCAGCACAACAAGATACACAATTATCACAAAATAGTCGTGTTTCTGCGACAAACGTCGCATTTTCGCGGCTTTTCTTTAGAAGCTAGGTCCCTGTTTTCTAGAGCAGGGAGGTGCAAAGCTAGTATTTGTTCTGTAATGTTAAGATCCTGTAAAGATTATCCTGCATACCAAAACAGAGAAAAAAATGTTAAACCATTCCCATCCTCGGCAACGGCGCCAAAAATTTGACCGTGGCGGAACAAGCACTTGAAAATGTGTGTATTATGAAATCACTGAAAATGTATGTGTTCTAATATTCCCTCGATACTTCCGTTATAGCATTGGCTCAATGGGTCGAATCCATAGGGACGGGAGGCGATAGAAGCATTAACAGTTTTTATTCACGTCGGTTGTTAACAAGTCTTCTTTGTTTAAAAAATGAGAAAAAGATAAAGAAAATAAATCCAGAAAGTGATAGGTGGAGAAGGCGATGAAAACAAAAATGTAAAAATAAAAGAGAAGTGTTTTAAAAACAAAAAGAAGATGAAACAAAGGTGAACTATGAGGTTGGTGAAAACAACAATGGAAAAATGATAAAAGAGTTTTGAAATTGAGTTTTAAATTAAGATAAAAGAAAACTCATGGCTACTAACTACTAATTGCTCCACTAACCATGCTAACCTCTTAGTAATAGTTGCCTCAGATGGATCCTTGGCCATCACAATCCTTGGCTTCAAAAGACGATACAGAGCATGGCCCATAAGATTGTTCTTCTACATTCAAACAATACATCTGAAAAACACCTAGAGGGGGGGTGAATAGGTGTTAATGCTAATCTTAAGATCTTTTTCAACAAGTATGAATATATGATGCAACGATCGCCTAAAACAAGACTAGAAGCCGAATACCCGGTGAAGGGCTCTGAACTTCTTCTTCGTGATTCCTCTAAATAAGAGTTTGAGGTGCGTATTGCAATCTTGTTGTATGAGTAATGATCGACAATTTAGCAAGGAATGAAATGGATGCAATATTGAGGTGCACACAAGATATATATCAAGTTAGAAATTAAGAGCAATGACACAAGCTAGAAGTAGAGAGCAATAAGAAAAACAATCGCAAACACAAAGTATTTGTTTCGAGGTTCGAGCCACCGCTCTACTCCCCACCTTCACCGCCATGAAGGGTTTTCACTATATCCACCGAGGATTTACAAGGTCTACCGAAGACCGGAGTACCGAACTCCACCAATTACAAGAGGTATACCGAAGACCGGAGTACCGAACTCCACCAATCCAATCCTCTACCGAAGAGGAATCACAATGCAAGAAGAACAAGTAACCAAGTGATCAACAAGGGATCACAAACTTCTCTTTACAACTTCCTTATAGAATAAGGAGGATATTTTGGCTCAAGAAGTGTAGTGAGAAAACAAGATCAGTTGTAATGAAAAATTGCTTTGAAACACAACTGAAAACAGTAGCCCAGAATGCACAAAAAGAATTGAGAGCTTTTGAAACTTTTCTTTCTTTTGAAAACTTGAAAAACTAGGTATATTTCTTGTATTTTGCAAGAGACCAATCCCCACTATTTATAGGGATTAGAGGAGATCAAAATATGATTAAGACTAGGTATTAGGTCAGAAAATAGCTGCCAAGATTTCAGAATTAGCTGACACAAAAATCTCCAACGAATCCTAATACAAAATCTCAGAAAACTAGCCGTTGGCGGCTGGAGACGGCTGTCGGTCGACCGGCAGTCCAATTGGCAAATTTGAGTCATGTATAGAAATCAAAGCATGAACTTAAATCAAAAGTCAAAAAAATAAAAACCGTATTTTGGAAAATGTGTGTGTTTGCTTGAGCCAATTTAACACAGCCTCATTCTTTAACAAACTAAGTCTTACATAGGTTCTAGGTGACTACAAAGTCTTCAAGTGGGCTCCTCCATATGTGATCTTGAAAATCTTGTATCTTGAACCCGAAATGAACCAACTTGAGTCAAAACGATCTTCCTTTAGGGAAGAGCACACCATGAATCCTTAGAACCCTGAAATACACTTAAACACTAAAAATGATTAGTACAAATAACTATATATGTTTTGTAATCATCAAAACTCAAAAACCGGTTGATTGTAACCTTGGGCCAACAATCTCCCCCTTTTTGATGATGACAAAACATACTAGTTATTTTAAAAAATATGGGAGAAAGAGCATGGAAGCTCCCCTCAAATCATGCTATGTATAAATGAATGGCTATATGTATAAATGAATGGCTATATACATAATAGATAGAAACAAAGAATTTTGGCATAAAAGAAGAGATATAGGAATACAAAACAAATTGCTCAAAATTCTTAACTCAAAAACCAAAACTCAAAAACTAACTTGTTATTACTCAAAAGTCAAAACTCATAACTCCAAAGTTATTTCTTAACTCAAAAACCAAAACTCAAAAACTAACTTGTTATTACTCAAAAGTCAAAACTCATAACTCCAAAGTTATTAAAACTCAAAATGCATAACTCCAAAGTTATTAAAACTCAAAAAATAACTAACTTTTTCTCCCCCTTTTTGTCATACATCTAAAAGGGCAAACATAGTTAAAAAAATGTTTTTCATGAATCCATAACACAAACATTCAATTCTCCACAAATAAAGGAAAATCTAGCATAGTCTAGTGGTTTTGTAAAAATATCGGCAAGTTGAAAATCGGTAGAAACATATTCAATTTCAATATCACCTTTTTCATAATGATCTCGAAGAAAGTGATATCGAATGTCAATGTGCTTAGTTTTGCTATGTTGATTTGCATTTTTAGTCATATGAATAGTACTAGTATTATCACAAAAGATTTTAATATGGTCAAAATGCAAATCATAGTCAAGGAGAGTATGTTTCATCTAAAGAACTTATGCACAACAAGCTCCGGCCGCAACATACTCCGCCTCGGCGATTAAGAGGGCTACCGAATTTTGCTTTAGAAGAGCAAGAAACAAGACAATTACCAAGAAATTGACATGTTCCACTTGTACTCTTCCTATCTACCCTACAACCCGCATAGTCGACATCCGAAAAACTCGTCAAGAAAAATTGTCCGGTCTTCGGATACCACAAACCCATTTCAATTGTGCCCTTAAGGTATCTAATAATGCTTTTTACCGCAATCAAATGAGACTCTTTAGGACACGATTGAAATCGAGTACAAAGACAAATACAAAACATAATATCCGGCCTACTAGCCGTCAAATACAACAAGCTACCAATCATGCTACGGTAAATCTTAATGTCTACACTTGTACCTTGTTCATCCTTGTCAAGCTTTGTGGTAGTTGCCATGGGAGTTTTGCTTGTTTTAGCTCCTTCAAGCCCAAATCTCTTGATTAGTTCCTTCGTGTATTTGGCTTGATTGATGAAGATCCCATCTTTCCTTTGCTTGATTTGGAGTCCAAGGAAGTAGTTAAGCTCACCCATCGTAGACATCTCGAATTCTTCCTTCATGCATGATTCAAAAGCTTGGCAAAGAGTTTCATTAGTAGAACCAAATATGATATCATCCACATAAATTTGAACAATAAGAATATAATTTTCAACATGTTTTGTAAACAAAGTAGTATCTATTTTTCCTTTCTTAAAACCATTAGAAATTAAAAAGAAGAAAGTCTTTCATACCAAGCCCTAGGGGCTTGTTTTAAACCATAAAGAGCTTTGTCAAGTTTGAAAACAAAATCCGGATGTGTAGGATCAACAAACCCGGGGGGTTGTTCAACATACACCTCCTCTTCAATAAATCCATTTAAGAAGGAACTTTTTACATCCATTTGAAAAAGCTTAAAATCTTTATAAGAAGCAAATGCAAGTGTCATCCGTATGGCTTCAAGCCGTGCTACGGGTGCAAAAGTTTCCTCAAAATCGATACCTTCGACTTGAGTGTAACCTTGAGCAACTAACCTAGCTTTATTCCTAATAACATTTCCCGACTCATCCAACTTGTTCTTAAAGATCCACTTAGTACCAATTGTTGGTCTATCGTGGGGCCTAGGAACAAGATGCCAAACTTGGTTGCGCTCGAATTTATTGAGCTCCTCTTGCATGGCTAGCAACCAATATGAGTCGACCTCGGCTTCGAGGAAGTTCTTGGGTTCAAAGTTAGAAATAAAAGCATAGTGTCCACATAAATCATGAAGTTTAGAACGAGTAGTTACCCCTTTAGATACTTCACCTATAATAAGACCCTTGGGATGATGTGGATTGTATCTCCAATCTTTTGAAAGTTGTTGAGTAGACTCCTCTTCAACTTCTTGAATTTCATTTCCTTGAGCCTCATTTTCTTGAACTTCATTCCTCCATCATCCTTTGTCATGTCTTCAATAGTAGGTGAGTCCTTCAAAGTAGTTCTCTCCATGTCTTCATTTAGGGAATCTATTTCTACAACATTCTTAACAAATATATTAGATTCCTCAAACTTTACATGAATAGATTCTTCAATAGTTAAAGTTGACTTATTGAAAACTCTATAAGCTTTACTAGAATTAGAATATCTAACAAAAATTGCTTCATAAGACTTTGCATCAAATTTTCCTAAATTGTCTTTTGTATTCAAAATAAAGCATTTACATCCAAAAACCTTGAAGTATGAAACATTTGGCTTTCTAGAAAAATAGATCTCAAAAGATGTTTTTGAAGTATTTTTGCATAAGAAAACTCGATTTGATATATAGCAAGATGTGTTAACGGCCTCGGCCCATAGATAATGAGGGAGACCATATTCATTAATCATTGTCCTAGCCATCTCTTGTAATGTCCGATTTTTCCTCTCAACGACTCCATTTTGTTGTGGAGTTCTAGGACAAAATATTCATGCTTAATTCCATATTCTTCACAAAAAGTGGTAAATGGTAGGTTATTGAATTCACCACCTCTATCACTTCTTATTCTTAAAATAGAAGAATCTTTTTTCCTTTTCAACTCTTTTCTTAAAGGCTTGAAAATATGAAAAGGCTTGATTTTTGTGCTCTAAAAAGAAAACCCATGTAAAACGCGAGAAATCATCAACTAAAACAAAAGCAAACCGATTCCCACTTAGACTTTTAGTTTGAGTAGGACCAAACAAATCCATATGGATCAACTCCAAGGGACGTGATGTCATGATATCCTTGATTGACTTGAAAGAGGACTTGGTTTGTTTCCCAAGTTGGCATGTGTCGCAAACGCGGTCCTTTTCAAAGTTCAAGCAAGGAATACCTTTCACTATTTCCTTGTTGTTTAATCTAGATAGATGGTCAAAAGAAATGTGGCCTAATCTTCTATGCCATAACCAAGAGTCATCATCGAGGGCTTTTAAACAAGTAGCATTGCAAAACATATTAGACATGTCAATCATGTATACATTGCATTCACGAAAACCGGAAAATATACATGTGTTAGATTGTCTATCAATAACTCTACAAGCTAAATTATCAAAAACAACATCAAAACCTTTATCACAAAGTTGACTAACACTCAAGAGGTTATGCTTGAGGCCATCAACCAAAACAACATTTTCTATTAAAGGGGATGTACCAAGTTTAACATTACCAATACCGATGATTTTTCCCTTGGCATCATCTCCGAAGGTGACGGTGCCACATTCATGGTATCTTGATAGGGTTGCAAAGTTGTTGATATCCCAAGTCATGTGCCTTGAGCAACCACTATCAAGATACCACAATCCTTTACGTCGTTGGGCCTTGGAAGATACCTACATCATTTAACAAATTCGTTGACTTTGGTACCCAAATTTTCTTGGGTCCTTGAAAGTTAGTATTCCGAACCCAAACATTATGATGTAAAGCATTAAGCCTATCATAGCAAAATCTAACTAAATGACCTTTACGGCCACAATATGTGCATGAAAACACTTTACCATAAATGTATGCATGATGTGTGTGTGGAGTGTGGACATGTTTAGGGTGTTTGGCATGATGTAAAGATTGTGACCTATGAGCATGAGCATGAATAGCATGTGTATGTTTCTTAGGGACTTGTTTCTTAGGAAACATAGCCTCTAGTCTATTCTTATCAAATTCACATTTTTTCAAGACTACTCCTAATGAATCAATTTTCTCTTTTAGAATGGAAATATCATTTTCATTTATTTGTGAAAATTTACCTTTGCAAGATATTTTATAGTTCTCAAAATCTTTTTGTGTAGAAACAAGAGTAGAAAGCAATTCATCCTTTTCTTTTGTAAGAGTAAAAACTTGGTGATTTAGAGATTCATTTTCCTTTTTCATTTTCAAATATTTCTTTTTAAGAAAATCATAGTTATGTGAGAGTTCTTCAAATGCTTCTCCTAGTTCATCCATGGAAAGCTCACAATCAAAAGGAGTATTGGAAGTTACCTTGCTTGTGCTTTCATTTGCCATGAAGCACATGTTGGCAGTGTCGACTTCCTCCTCGGATTCACTCTTGAAATCCCAAGTAGCTTTTAATGCTTTCTTTTTGTATGGCTTCTTGGATGTGGAGGGCTTGACTTTATTCGGGCATTCGGCAACAATATGACCCGGCTTTTGGCAATTGAAGCAAATAATTTTTCTTCTCTTCTTTGCCGTGCCATCTCCTCTTATTTTGGAACTTTGCCTTGTTATACATTCTCCGAACGTTCTTTACAAGAAGTGAAAGCTCTTCATCATCTTCTTCTTCATCATCTTCGTCGGCGTATGTGGAATGACTCTTGAAGGTAATAGTTTTCTTCTTGGAGGGAGCCATTTCTTCTCTTGCTTTTCTTTCCATTTCATGGGTCTTGAGGTTCCCAATGAGACCTATTAGCTCCATCTCTTCCTTGTCATTAAGTTCCTTCAAGGTAGTGGCTTTGACTTCCCAAGATGGAGGGAGAGCCCGGATGATCTTCCTTACACTTTGGTCGTTGTCGATGACGTCACCTAGAGAAGAAAGTCCATTAGTAATCTTTGTAAATTTTGTAACCATATAATCTATGGTTTCATTCTCTTGCATAGAAAAATTTTCATATTGGGAACGAAGAAGGTCTATTTTTGCCCTCTTAACTTGTGAAGTCCCCTCATGAGTGACAAGCAAGTGAGTCCAAATCTCATGTGCGAATTTGCAATGAATAACTCTAGAGATATCATCATCATTAAGTGCTTGAAGCAAAGCATAGTGAGCCCCAGCATTAGCATCAAATTCTTTTGTCTCAATATCGGACCAAGTATCCTCATCACCGGTTGGTGCACTAAATGGTTTGTTCACCGCCTTTGCAACCCGGCTTCCTAGGGATTGCAAAAATACGGTCATCTTAACCTTCCATATGGGAAAGTTAAGGCCATCAAACTTTGGTGGGTCTTAATTCCTTCGGCCATTTTTACTAAGTGAATGAGGATGAACAATGATTAGCAATAGGATCTCTCTAAGGTTGTTAAGCCAAGAGCCTAGAGACCAAAGCTCTGATACCAATTGAAAAACACCTAGAGGGGGGGTGAATTGGTGTTAATGCTAATCTTAAGATCTTTTTCAACAAGTATGAATATATGATGCAACGATCGCCCAAAACAAGACTAGAAGCCGAATACCCGGTGAAGGGCTCTGAACTTCTTCCTCGTGATTCTTCTAAATAAGAGTTTGAGGTGCGTATTGCAATCTTGTTGTATGAGTAATGATCGACAATTTAGCAAGGAATGAAATGGATGCAATATTGAGGTGCACACAAGATATATATCAAGCTAGAAATTAAGAGCAATGACACAAGCTAGAAGTAGAGAGCAATAAGAAAAACAATCGCAAACACAAAGTATTTGTTTCGAGGTTCGAGCCACCGCTCTACTCCCCGCCTTCACCGCCATGAAGGGTTTCCACTATATCCACCGAGGATTTACAAGGTCTACCGAAGACCGGAGTACCGAACTCCACCAATTACAAGAGGTATACCGAAGACCGGAGTACCGAACTCCACCAATCCAATCCTCTACCGAAGAGGAATCACAATGCAAGAAGAACAAGTAACCAAGTGATCAACAAGGGATCACAAACTTCTCTTTACAACTTCCTTATAGAATGAGGAGGATATTTTGGCTCAAGAAGTGTGTGAGAAAACAAGATCAGTTGTGATGAAAAATTGCTTTGAAACACAACTGAAAACAGTAGCCGAGAATGCACAAAAAGAATTGAGAGCTTTTGAAACTTTTCTTTCTTTTGAAAACTTGAAAAACTAGGTATATTTCTTGTATTTTGCAAGAGACCAATCCCCACTATTTATAGGGATTAGAGGAGATCAAAATATGATTAGGACTAGGTTATTAGGTCAGAAAATAGCTGCCAAGATTTCAGAATTAGCTGACACAAAAATCTCCAACGAATCCCAATACAAAATCTCAGAAAACTAGCCGTTGGCGGCTGGAGACGGCTGTCGGTTGACCGGCCCGGTCGACCGGCAGTCCAATTGGCAAAGTAGCCATTGGACTCGGTCGACCGGTCGGTCGACGGCAGCTAAAGAAAATTTTCACTTGGAACTGTTGGTCGACCGACAAGAAACAGAGAGCAAAGTGGTTCCAGTCGGTCGACCGGTCGGTCGACCGACAGACGTGCACAAAACATGCACGCCCTGGTCTCAAGGCTCGGTCGACCGGCCCGGTCGACCAGCCAGGCCTGGAATGAACCGGTCGACCGGCCCGGTCGACCGACAGGCCTGAAACAGATATTTTTATAGGATTTTTCTTGAACTTTGGAAATTTTTTAAATTAATTTTGTAAGGAAATATGACTAAGTATCATGCTGAAAAGGTAGGTATACATGATGTAAACAAGATATAAAATTTATAAAAATTTGAGTCATGTATAGAAATCAAAGCATGAACTTAAATCAAAGGTCAAAAAATAAAAACCGTATTTTGGAAAATGTGTGTATTTGCTTGAGCCAATTTAACACAGCCTCATTCTTTAACAAACTAAATCTTACATAGGTTCTAGGTGACTACAAAGTCTTCAAGTGGGCTCCTCCATATGTGATCTTGAAAATCTTGTATCTTGAACCTGAAATGAACCAACTTGAGTCAAAACGATCTTCCTTTAGGGAAGAGCACACCATGAATCCTTAGAACCCTGAAACACACTTAAACACTAAAAATGATTAGTACAAATAACTATATATGTTTTGTAATCATCAAAACTCAAAAACCGGTTGATTGTAACCTTGGGCTAACAACATCCATACCACATAGCAAGTTGCAAGGTACTATTAAATCATCAAAACCGGTTAGAGGTGAGCACGAAATAAAGAAGACATTGCAAGTTAGCAAGTTAGTGGGTTAGGTGTTAGAAATGTTAGAATGTTAGAATCCATCATCATAAGCCATCAATGGCTCTTGCAAGAGTAAGGCCTTGTAGAGGCTATTAGATTCATGTGGATTAAGTAAGTGGTTAGTAATTAGATTGCCATAGAAGAAGAAATTAGCTAAGCATCATGTATAAAATAGAGAAGATTACAATGGAGAAGAAAGGAGACACCTTTACATAGATTGTCACCATCTATTACATCAATCTCTCTCTTCTCTCTCTGAATCTCTATGCCCTAATACATGATCTAAGAAGAAAGAAAATACAAAATGAAAGAAAAAGAACACCTACACTACCCTACACTAAAAGATAGAAAACCTTACCTAAATCCAAATCTGCTTGCGTTTAGGCCAACCCCTGCCCTATTTATAGGTAAAAGGAGGTTCCAGAAGGTGAGACGAGACCATGCGTCAAAGATCGACGCGTGGCCCCACCAAATTGCCATGAAAACGCGGCTATTGTCGCGTTTTCGTGGCAATACCAGAGACCTAGGTCCCTGGTTTTGGTGCGGGGATGCGCGGCGCTCGGGGACCTTCTAGATATGCTCCGATTCAGGTATTTTCATCCGTATATTCGTCTGACGTGCGCAAGGGTCTAGGTTCAATGTTCTTCTAGAAGATCCCTTACTTGGCCTCCAAGAAATGCGGATTTAATTACCAGAAAATGGGTTTAATTAAGCTCTTATTACCCTTTCGCCCTCCTTATCTTGATTATCTATAAGAGAGACCAAAACACGATTTAGACCGACATTTTATTCATAAATCGGTGGGAAAATGTGTATAATAATGCAGAACTATAGAAGGCATACAAGGCATGGTCGCCCATCCATCCGCCCTTAGTGTTAGTAGGGTTTTTAAAAATAAGTTTGAAAATAATTTTAACATAATTGAAAAACTCTACCAAGTGAAGAATATGAACTAGTTTTATGATAATCTTGTAAACTAGTACAAAGTCCTTCAAGTAAGGAAAAACATGAAAATTTAATTTTCATCAAAATAATACAAACTTCAAGGTATATGTATGTTTTGTCTAAACTAGAAGTATACATACATATCCCAAACACAATTGAGCATATAAAAGAGTTTGCATGAAGGCAAGTAACTCAAGGGTATACATGTATATCTAAAGTTTTAAACAAAATTACTATATACATGAAGCTAAATAAAAACATGAAATCATGCATAAAAATAGGGCATACAAGTTAAAATACACGAATCATCAAAACTAGGCTATACTAGTACATCTAATGGGTACAAATGAGTAATTAAGCACAAACATACAAAAATCAAGTGTGGCTCATTAGTTGTACAAGTATATACACAAGTTTTAATGAAGGCTAATCCAAACATGTAACCAAAACATGAAGTGCAAAATCATAAACATAAATCAATATGATCATTAGGCTAAATGCACATGTTTTAGATTAGGATATACACAATAGTTAAACTAAAGTGAGAACACAAAAATATAAGTCCATATAAACATGGATGTTTCTCAAATACTACATATGCATATCACTAGTCTAATTAACATGGTATTTAACATAATAATTACAAAAAATATGAAAACTAGTACATGCTAAAAAATTAATAATATGAAAGCATGTAAACTAAATAAGGAGTTAGAGATAGTTACCAAAATCATTAGGGCTAATCTCTAGGTCTCCAAACCATGATGGTCCTCCCAACAAACTTCCTTGAAGGTGATGCATCCAAAATAGTGTCCATCGAGCACAAAAGCATCCACCATCAAGGCACCAATGCCCTCACGTCAAGTGAGAGCCCACACCTACATCAAATAAAATAGGGATAGATTTTGGTACCCATACTCTATTGGGTCCATGTGGGTTAGCACCTTTCCTAACCCAAACAAATTTATTTGCAAAATGTACATTATATACTCTATCATAACAAAACTTTGGAAGGTGACCCTTACGTCCACAATGTGTACAAGTGTACACATAAGCATACATGATGTTATGTGTATGAACGTGAGAAGCATGTGTATGCCGTGGTTTGTGTGCATGCATAGGAGGAGCATGTTTCTTGTGAAACATGGATTCCAACCGTGTCTGGTTCATGGCACATTGGCTCAAAGTGGAGTCCAAACAATCAACACTCTATTTTAAAGCACAAATATAATTTTTAATAATAGAAGAAGAGGTGGAACATGCAATTGGTATACTAGATGATAGAGCATGGCAAACATGAGAATCTAAATCATTTTTCAAAGATTTATTTTCTTTCGAAATTGAATCTAGTTCTTTTGAAATAGAAATAATTTTGTTTTTCAAAGAATCATTTTCTTTTAACACAATATCAAGTTTTGAAGACAAAATCTAATTTTTCTTCAAAACATCAATACAATCATTTTTATTTTTCAAAATTTTGTTTTCATTTAGGGCAAGTTCAAGTTGGGATTTCAATGAGTCCCTTTCATTTGAAATCTCAACCTTCTCTTGCAAAGCCAATTCAAGTTTGAACATAAATCCTTATTTTCTTTATTTAATTTAATGATTTTCTTTTTCAAAATTTGATATTTTTAAGCAAGCTTTCACATACAATAGATAGTTCTTCATTAAGAGCATCTGCATCCAAGTAATCATCACAAGAAGAACTAGCATCATCTAGTTGAGTATCCGAATGTACCTCAAGGGAGTCATTCCCGTGGACCATGTAGCAAGCATCGTCGGACTCATCCTCACTAGATTCCTCCTCCACATAGTTTGGCGTTTGAAGCTTTGGAGAGATCAAAGTGTTCCATACTGCAAAGACGGAATCACAATGAGAAATAATAGACAAATATTCTTTGCTTAGTGTGCGCCTAAGTACCTCTAGGGCTTGTTCATTGGCCTCTATGTGCTTGCTATTACCAAGATAGGATTTCTGGTAGCGGCAAGAAAAACATGCAAACCTAGGGCTATAAGATAAGCACTCATCCTAATCTTCCATACATCGATGTTAGAAATATCAAACATAGGAGGGGTCATGAAATCCATGAGTGTATAAACTATATGTGTGCAAATGTAAAATGATTAGCTAACTAAGATCTCACTCCTAGGTGGTTAAACCTAATATCAGGAGCGTAGGCTCTGATACCAATTGTAAGTACACCTAGAGGGGGGTGAATAGGTGTATGGCTAATCTAATTGCAAATGATGTGAAATTAAAACTAAATTGCAACACACTTAGTGTAACCAAAGAGTGTAGCCGAATTCTCGATGAAGGGCTCTGGACTATCTCCTCTAAATTCTCTAAATAAGAGTTGAGGTGCTATATGAAGCTCTCTTGGTTCAACACAAGTATGGCACACAAACAATACCAAGCAATAAGATCTGAATATGATGCAATGCAAGGTAAATAAGAGAGAGAGAGTTAAGAAATAGTGGATCAAACGCAAACACAAAGATATGTTTCGAGATTCGAGCACCCAGCTCTACGTCCCCGCCTTCACACAGAAGGATTTTCACTATGTCGTCCACATAGGTCTTCATACACAGGGAACCTGCACTGAGGATTTGGGTAATACAACTTTAGAGTACACAACTCCTCTCTCAAACAACCAACAACCTCTATACAAGAGGCAAGGCACTAAGCCACACAACAATCACCTCTCGCTAGAGGGATAGGCACAAAGCCAACACAATCACCTCTCACTAAAGGGATAGGCACAAAGTCAAACTCAACCTCAATCACTTCTACTTAGAGGGATACCAACAAACACAATCACCTCTACACTTAGAGGGATATCCAAAGTAAAGAAAAAGGTTACAACTCTTGGTGGTCTCAACAAATCACAAACCAATTTTCTCACCAAAAATAAGATCCTATAGATAGGATAGATATGATAGCTCATGTGTGAGAAAATAAAATGTTTGAAAAACAAATCACAAAGAAAAACACTTGGGAAAAACTCTAGAATGAAATAGAAATGAAGATCAAAACACTTTCCCAAATACTCTCCTTTTCTTTGATTTTTTCAACTCTTTAAAACAAATAAAGATAGATCTTTTAAACCCAAAAACTCTTTTAAAAACTTGCTGTTAAGCACTTGTAAAGATGGAAAAAATTGCTCTCTAAAAACTTGTTAAAAACAACTCAAGAGAAGGCATATTTATAGCCTCTCAAAAATCTACCCGTTGGCAGCCAGGAAAGGTCAGAAATGACCTTCCGGTCGACCGCCCAGTCGACCGGCACAACCATCATATTTATGACCGTTGTGCCTCCGGTCAATCATCCGGTCGACCAGCCAAAGCCAACGGTTGACCGCGGGTCGACCGGCCCCCACTTGAGAGTGGGGTGCTTTCAGTCAGTCGACCGCGCGGTCGACCGGCCCCACTCGAGAGTGGGGTGCTTTCAGTCGGTCGACCGCGCGGTCGACCGGCCGAAGTGGTTGGCCATGTGCATGTCCTCGTGCACATTGGTCGACCGGTCCGGTCGAGCGACTCCTGGTCCAGTCGTCCGGTCGACCGCTAGAGCAGTCTGGCTGGGATTTTGGGTATTGAAAATTTATCTTTTAACTTCAATTAAATCCCATAAAATCGTATAAATTCCAAAAAAAATAAGTTCTTATAAGATCTTTGAAATACAAATATGTGTTACTGAAATTCAACACATATTACAAACTATTTGAACCATTTTTGTGATATTGAAATTTGGCCTTTAAACAAAAATCGTATTTTTCCAAAACCAAACTTTGAAATGGAAAACCGTTTTCTCCAAACTCATGTAAATACAAAACATGATATTGAAACAAATTTGAAGCATATTGTATACCAATATACATATAAGATATTTATCTATGTTTTTGACATGAAATCCAAAATCGGTTAAACCGAAAACCAAAACCAATAAACTTTAAACTTGTGTGTGTATGTGAACTTGAGCATATCAACGCTATCTACGTTTACACAAGATCTAAATATTTTAAACTAAATACAAACTAAAGTCTTCTTATCTCTAAGCTGACTTAATCCAAACATGATTCAACGAGCTTGACTCCAACGAGTGCTAGATGCGATCTTGACATGCGAGCTCTTGAATCAACATGTATTAGCTCCAAAACTCCCTTGTTGAAGATAAACACCTACTAATATCTTGATCAAATATCTGAAACTAAATATCATAAGATTATTAGTAAACTATAACTATGTGAGTTAATCATCATCAAAAGTAGAGTGAAGAGCTTCTAGGCAACAGTAACTTTTACAAAGTAGATTCCTTCCACACGATTATCAACAAATCCTTTACAATCAGTTTGAACATTGAGAATAAGATACAAAGATTATTGCAGTGCACTCGAAGGAGTTATATTGCCTCTCTCATGATGTGATCTATCCATGATAGAAGAAAAACAAGCGACAAAGTAAATTTGTAACGCCCCGATCCTGCGGATATGGGGACGCTGCGGCAACATACATACACAAGGTGAAAATACCCTGACATACGAACGCTAAGCCTCAGTATGAAAAAATAAATATAATATACACAAAAATTCTAACATAAATAAGTACAAGAATACTTGCAAAAGAGGTCAGCGATCAGATAGATAAGAAAACATAAATAAATTAGGAAATAATGATAGAATAGAAATATACCTATAATATTATAGATGACAAGTGATTGTACACGTACATTGCATATTTAATATCACATGTGTCATATTTTTGCATTTATTTTATTATAAAACTTTGATGTTTGATGTATTTGTATGTCTAGTGGCTTGCAGGGTAATTAAAGAAAAAAAGAGAGCGATTGACAGATTTATCCAAATCCGAAAATTCAAAACAAAGGGATCAATTCAAATCCAAAGATTCTATAAGCCATCTTATCTGAAAACTGGATATATCAAATAAGATAATATCATCAAAATTCAAAAAAAAATAGAAGAAGAACTTATCGGTTTCGCTGAGGATAAAGAGATAAATCGTCAAATCTAAAGTTGATATTCAAAATCCAAGAAGATAAAAAAGATAGAGGATGAATCAATGGACAATTGCTCTCAGATCCTCGCCCTACGGCCAGGATATTGCAACAAACATGCCACTTTTGCTGCATTTTTGCCGCATTTTGTTCCAATATGGGGGAGCGCCAGCTCCCCCTATCTTCATATGCTCTCCTGTTGTTCCTTTTTCCTATAATTACTAACTTTTCTAAAGTAAAATCTAGACGGAATGGCTATAAAGTTTATGTTGAAAGAAGAGAATTGTGTGTTGTAATGCGAGATTGGAGAGTTGTAAACAATAATTCATGAATGAAATTCAGTGTTCTTCCATCAAGATCATGCACTGTTTCAGTCCATGCTTTGTCTTCTTACCTTTATAATTTCTTTGATTCTATTTTTTCTCTTTTAATTTAATGTTTTAATGACCAACTTTTAAATAAGTCTCTATGGATTCGACCATGTTCTTTCCGCTATAAAATTCCCAAAAGATTTTAAAGTAAAATTAAGTTTTTATTATTTGTTCACGGTTTAAACAATGGCGGAAATTTTACAACTTTTGAATCGTGAACAATTTTTGACGCCATTGCCGGGGACTTGTTAAAAAATCTGTTTTTGAAAATCAACATTTAAGTTTTTTTTAGTTTTTATTAAAAAATTCAAATTCAAAAACATTCTTTTTATTTATTTATTATTTTTAATCCCTACAAAGTGAAGATTTGCACAACCGGAAGGAGCTTACTTGCTTGCTAATTGCGCTGAATAAATAAATACATAAAACAAACAAAATTGCTTGCTTCAGAATCGTTAGAAAGGTTGATATTTTTCTAACTCTACCCACGAATTTCCTGTCAGTGGGGTTTTGGAAGTGCTTTTGATTAGACTTTATTGTGTTGTATTAGTGATTTTTGCATAAAAAAGATCTTAAGAGCTGTTCCCGCTCACATAAGGTCGAGATTTCATTACCTATTCCTTGGCTCAAAAATCACAAACGCATATAAGTTTTTCCCAACTTTGAACTAATTTAAAATCAATTAGAATTTGGCCACTAGGATTTTAAGCTCATTAAGTGGATCTATTGTGGGAAGACTTTGGTGAACACTTTTAAGCTTTCAACGAGGAACTTTCTTGTCTTAGAAATGGTGACTTAGCCATTGCGGCGGCACCTGGCCTGGAGGAAGGACTGAATCGCTTGTTTGATGGGTTTGACCGATAAATCTCCAATCCATCCAACCCAGTTAGGAGTTGTCTAACTAGGAATAATTTTATTCTCTTAATATTAGTGGCTGAAAATTGATTACCTTCAAATTAAATTCAAGATAAAAAAAATTACTTGATTGGAATTGATTGGTTGAGTCATCTTGTGTGCAACCTTATCTAGGAATTTGAAAATTCTGCTTCAGGGCAGTACCCTGGTTCATGCGAAAGTGGGTTCGTGTTAATAGTTGATTAGAATGCATTACTATCTCCTGACCCTACTACTAAAATGGGTGATGCTAATGAAAATTTTCAAATGACCTTAAAGGATTACATGTATCCTACATGATCCACCCAACCTTCCTGTATCACTTTGCTAGCCCTTACAACAAATTTTGAAATTAAATCCAGTATGATACAGATGCTTCAGTCTTTTGGGAATTGGCAAATGAGAATCCATACCAACATGTTAGGGAATTTGAAGATATTTGTGAGACCATGAAATACAATCAGATGACGGAAGAATCCCTAAAACTTAGGTTATTCCCTTTTCCCTAAAAGAAAGGCCAAAGCTTAGCTTCTTTCTATCCAATGAATTTCAACTTGGGTAGGTTTAGCTGAAGTTTTTTATAGAAAATTCTACTCCAAGCAGAAGACTGTTACCATATGTCAAGCCTTTAACACCTTTCATCAATCACAAAGGAAGACGTTCTTCGCATACTTTGAAAGATTCAGGGATCCGTTGCTTGAGCGTCCTTACCACGGATTTGAAAAAAATCCATTTGATCCAAATTCTATACGAAGGCTTAGACTATGAAAATAAGACCATGATTGAGTCCATTTGCAATGGAACATCACTGGTAAAATGACCAAAGATGCATGGGAATTTTTTAAAGAGGTAGCAGAAAACACTATAGAATGGGAACCTGTTAGTGTTGATGATAAGCAACCCACCACCATAACTGCCACCAACAGGGGTGGTATACCTAGAGTCAACTGAAATTTTGAGAGTGATGCCAAAATGACATTAGTAGTACGAAGACTTAAAGCTTTAGAGATGACCAAAGGAGTTCAATCTTCGACTCCCGAACCATCTAAGCCAGTAGTGTCTCCCGTCTGTGTCCTTTATGATAGTCAAGACCATTTGGTCGAACAATGCCCTGGGTTGCCAATTATCAAAGCCGAGCAAGTAAATGTACTCAATATATTTCGCAAGCCCAACCCTAACAACAACCCTTCCAGTGAAACGTACAATCCGAGATGGCTGACTGATTGGTCGCTAATGTTGCATATTTAGTATCATATTTCCATACTTATTCTAGAATAAAACTTTGCATTGTCCTAATTAATTGCTTAATTTATTTGCAGGCCCATTCTTTAAGGAGATGAAGAGAAATGAGCCCAAAGCCCACCAAAATTCTGAATTAAATCAGAATTAATTTGCACTCAGTAAATCAGGACAAAATCAAGAGGTTGAAAATCAGTTGAGAAGAATCCTCTCAGAATCGATCGGTTAAAGCCAAGAATCCAAGGCCATTTCGTCAGAATCCTAGACCCAAACTGAAAATCCAACTACAGATAAAGTCAGAAGGCCAAACCAGCGCGACCCACCAACAGGGTGTGGCCACCTGGCCACACCCTGGCCGCGGAAACGCGGCCCAAGCCACGTTTTCGCGGCTTGGTTGGGGAGTTAGGGGGAGCGTTTGCTCCCCCGATCTCCCCGGGATCCTGATGGTTAGGGTTTTGCCTATAAAAAGCTAGTATGTTCGCTGAAAATGGGACGACCATGCAGAGATAGGATTTAGCCAAGTTTTCCATTTCTTAGTTTAGGTTTTTCTTTTCTTTTTATGTAACTTGTATGTAAACTTAGGTTAGATGATGATTCATGTAAGTAAGAGAGAGAGGAATATGTTGAGAGTGACACCGATGTACCCTCCTCCTTTCTTCCATCGTTTCAAGCAATAAAAGGTGACATTTTTATGTTCTTCTTTACTTTCATTTTCTTTTGTTTTCGTCTTCCTCTTCTACTTTACCTCGTTTGTTTTTGTTAAGTTTACAAGTGAATTCCAAAGCAAAAGTATAACGATGTTATGTGAGTGCCAACGATAGTTCATGAAGACGTTCTCCTCCTCAAGACGTATCACTTCATGCTTGTGCGAGACTTGATGATATAATGCGAACGGGGACTGAGCTCGGGCTTATGATCTATGCGTTGAATGCCTCCTAAACAAAGATAGAACATGCAAAGGTTTTCAGGTAAGTCATCAATCAATCTAGGTAAGTATTTCTTCCTCTTCTTTCTTTTCTTTCATTTCTGTAAATTAAATCACCAACACCACTCCTTTTCACTTCCTTGTAAATAATCATTTGTACATAGTCGCTTTCGCCGTTTTCTGATTTTTTTCTACCTTCTTCATCTCTCATTTTCTTCTAACATTAACATAATTCTTTTCCATTTTTTTAACTTAAAAACAGAGAAGAACTCTCGTTTGGTTTTCATAAAGATTTCAATAAAGAACGTAAACGTTTCTATCGCAAAACCCTCCCTGTGGATCACGACCCGCATTGCCACTTGCTATAGTGGTAAGAATTAAGCACTTGAACATTTCTATTTTTAAGTTCTGAAATTTCATATTTTTTATGCAGGTTTTGCTTCAATCAAATTTTGGCGCCGTTGCCGGGGAGAGTAACGTTTTTATTGAAATCTGATTTTTTTGAAAATATTTTAGAACTAAACGAATTTTCTTCTCTGTTGCAGGTTAAGGGTAGGCAAAACAGGAAATTAAAGTTGCAGTAACATATAAGTGGCCTTGGGCCTCTGCTCTAGAAAGCAGAGACCAAGTGCCCTCTGCTTTGCCGTGGATCCGCAGCCAACGCCGCGAAAACGCGGCAAAAAGGAGTGGACTACTAACTGTCTTTTTGCAGGGCTGCTTGCTTTGCAAATTGTAGTTTTCTGCAACTTTACTTTTTCTTATATGCCATCACATAAGCCTGCTAATAATCAACAGTAAAACATTTGTTGAAAAGATAAAAAATTGATTAGACGTTTGCATTTTAGGCACGTGTCTTTTCAATTCATTTATTTTTACTGTTGAAGAGTGCTGGAGCAAGGTACGTATGCATTGCATTTAGCATAGGACTCACTTCTTGGTTGATTTATATCGCTTTGAGTGAATCTTATTTATTTTGTACACTTGCACAAATTGATTTTAAGGGCACCACCCATTAACAAGATAAGGTGGGGATTTAATCACCCTTCCTTAGCCTAAAAATCAGATTCCAAGCACTCACTAACCCAAGCCTAACTAAAAATGAGTAGACGTTGGCCCTAGGGACATCTCGGACTCAATTAGAAGATTATCCTAAGGGGGAAAGGTGTTGGAATTTGACTCCTGCCAAATCAGTGTCTAGGAAAGGGATTGAGGGCCGAAAGCCCGAAGGTTGGTGGTTATTTAATTAAGGAACGTCTTTGACGGAAAACCTCCCACCAACCTTGCCCTGACCTGGCTGATTAGTTTGTGGTCAAAGTCTTCATTAAACCTTCCGTGGACAGTCTAATCAGTTAGGAGTCGTCTAGGTCATAGGTCTACCCTAACCTAGTTAGAGTTTTTTCCTTTTATTTGTTTGCTTCTTTGCTTGTTTTTTCTTTCTTTTTGTTTGTATTCCATTGTGTGATATGGCTTATAATAATAATTTTTCCAACTTCAATAATAATCCATATTACACGCCGAGTTCATTTTCGGATATTACCAACCCGACATATCATGACTTTAACCAACTTAGTGTGCCGGATTGGTCTTATCTGAATCAATATAACCCATGCCCCCAATCTAATAACTTAATTTCCATAATGATTTCAACTCTTCACCGAGTCAGTGGGGATTCACCTCCCCCGAGCATAATTTTCAACCAACTTGTCCTCCTTCTCCACCTAGTCCATAATATTTTCAAGATTCATACTCAGTTCCACCAGTCCAAAATAGGAAACTATCAATTTTGGAAATGAGTATGCGTGAGTCCAAACACAAATCTCAAAATCTGATGGACTCACAATTTCACCACCAATTCCAAGACAATACTTCATCTTTTCATCAAAACAATGAGCCTATCAACTTTGAAAAGATGCTTGAAGCCAAGACTCAGGCTCAAAACGCTCATAATCGTGACATAGATATGATGGTCGAATCTCTACGTTCCCACCGTTCTGATGTCACTTACCATTCTGTTAGAGCCGAAGAGTCATGTTGTTTTGGAAATCAAGATTCTATTTCAGAACAACCATTTGAACTTGCCCAAACTCCAAATTTTGAAAAAGATATTGACAGTTTGGCAAGTTATTCCTTTCCTAAAATAGAACTTGTGAATGAATATGATCTTGAACCCCAACTTAGTGATTCAATTCTTCTTCCTGATTCAATAATGACTCCGGTATCTTCACCTGACTTCAATCTTTTCTCGGAGTCAACATTGGATCCTGTACCAATTCATAATGAAATTGAATCACCCATCTTTAAGGATCATATTGAACTTGACCAATTATACACTTTTGAAGATCCTATTAACAAATTGATAAGTTCTCATTTTTATGATATTGAACTCAATGAGATATGTGACCTAGATTCTCAAATCTGTGATCCAGTTCACCTTTTTGAATCAATATTGACTCCTGTTTTGTTACCAAACTTGAGTAATATTTTAGAGTCAGTTTTGATTCCCCCACCTATCATTCTTGAACTTGAATCACCAATATTAAGTCACATCCCATTGTTAGAAAATACATGTGGACTTGAGTTTCAACTTCTTGACTTGGACCCGCTTCTTGAACCAATCTCGACTCCTGAACCTTTACTTGACTTAAGTCACTTTCCTGAGTCAGTATTAGTTCTTGTACTTCCTGAGTCCAAGTCAATCATTCTATCTTTTCATACTCCATTCTGGGACGAGGTGGTTGACAAATTTGACTCCGAAATTAGTTATGGAATTGGAAATTAGATGGGGTTAAATTTTAATAAAAATTCTTCATGGATTTATCTTTTAAATGAGTTATATTAAAGATATTTCTGGTGGGTTCCTCCGAATCCCACGAAAAGTCGATTGGGCCGCGTTTCGTGGACCAATCAGACCACCACCGGAACCACCACCTTAAGGTAACACTTTCTTTCCCTTTCTTCTTTTTCATGCATCTATGCATTAATTCATACATTGAGGACAATGCATGAGATAGGTGTGGGGGAGGGTCTAACATAACTTAGGTTTTCTTTTTATTAAAAACTTTTTGAAAATAGAAATAATATTTTGACATATTTTTTTGTAAGAAATTAAGTTAATTTTAAGGAATAAGAAAACCTAAATTAGGATTTCTTATACTTGGTCAAAATAAGATTATTTGCTTGATATTTATAGTTAGGAAGATAATTTGTCAAAGTAATTTAGTCTTGATCTTTACCTTAATGAAATATGCACACTTCATACACTTACACACTTAAGGTTCAAAAACAAAGATTCTTCTGACTTATAAAAAAAAAGATAAACAAATCTAATTATTGATTAGCTAGGTGCTTTGGCCTAAGTAAGCCTTAGTATTTATGCGAAAGATGATTAGATAAGTTTGAAAAGAAATATATATATAAAAATTCTCTGATTAAGCTGGGTATTTGTGCCTAATAAAGCATAAGTATTCACGCCTAAAAGAGGTTCATATAATAAAATCCTTAGTTTTGTGGCCTTGTTTGCTCGAGTCCTTAAGTCCTAGGGGTGTCTTCTCACCCGGTGCCCTAAAACCATTTGGTTTGGGAGTCATCGATTAAAGGCTCGTTACAAGGGCAGATTAGAAAGCCTAATAAAGCTAAGAAATAATATCACCAAAAAAAATATATATATATATAAATAAATAAGGCATAAGAGTTAGAGTTAATGAACCCTTAGTCAAAATTTTCACAGTCACAAGTGCATATGACTTAGGGTAAAGTAATAGACTAGATGAGAAGTACAATTTGATTCCTTACTTTAATTGATAACAAATTCTTGAATAGAGACTAAGTTTGGGAATGAAAAATTCAGCTTTCCTATAACTTATAGATTGCTTAGATCTTACAATTATATTTCAAATATTTTTCCCTTTCAAAATGCTTTTCGAAAATACTAACTCTTTATTTCTCTTTCTTTATGGATTTTGTGGGTGCAATCCGCTGAAAACCCTCACGAGACAAAACTCGTCCTCTAGAGGAAACCTAGAGGTTTAACGGCTTGTTGCACATGCTCAGTGCAATCGCGTGACCTGCGAAAGTGGTCTAATAATCTTTAGTATAGTTTAGTTGTTTTGCTCGAGGACGAGCAAAAGATAGGTATGGGGGTGTGATTGGTTGCTAATGTTGCATATTTAGTATCATATTTCCTACTTATTCTAGAATAAAACTTTGCATTGTCCTAATTAATTGCTTAATTTATTTGCAGGCCCATTCTTTAAGGAGATGAAGAGAAATGAGCCCAAAGCCCACCAAAATTCTGAATTAAATCAGAATTAATTCACACTCAGTAAATCAGGGCAAAATCAAGAGGTTGAAAACCGGTTGAGAAGAATCCTCTCAGAATCGATCGGTTAAAGCCAAGAATCCAAGGCCTTTTCGTCAGAATCCTGGACCCAAACTGAAAATCTAACTACAGATAAAGTCAGAAGGCCAAACCAGCGCGACCCACCAACAGGGTGTCGCCACCTGGCCACACCCTGGCGGCGGAAACGCGGCCCAAGCCGCGTTTCCGCGGCTTGGTTAGGGAGTTAGGGGGAGCGTTTGCTCCCCTGATCTCCCCGGGATCCTGATGGTTAGGGTTTTGCCTATAAAAAACCAGTATGTTCGCTGAAAATGGGACGACCATGCAGAGATAGGATTTAGCCAAGTTTTCCATTTCTTAGTTTAGGTTTTCTTTTCTTTTTATGTAACTTGAATGTAAGCTTAGGTTAGATGATGATTCATGTAAGTAAGAGAGAGAGGAATATGTTGAGAGTGACACCGATGTACCCTCCTCCTTTCTTCCATCGTTTCAAGCAATAAAAGGTGACATTTTTATGTTCTTCTTTACTTTCATTTTCTTTTGTTTTCGTCTTCCTCTTCTACTTTACCTCGTTTGTTTTTGTTGAGTTTACAAGTGAATTCAAAAGCACAAGTATAACGATGTTATGTGAGTGCCAACGATAGTTCATGAAGACGTTCTCCTCCTCAAGACGTATCACTTCATGCTTGTGCGAGACTTGATGATATAATGCGAACGGGGACTGAGCTCGGGCTTATGATCTATGCGTTGAATGCCTCCTAAACAAAGGTAGAACATGCAAAGGTTTTCAGGTAAGTCATCAATCAATCTAGGTAAGTATTTCTTCCTCTTCTTTCTTTTCTTTCATTTCTGTAAATTAAATCACCAACACCACTCCTTTTCACTTCTTTGTAAATAATCATTTGTACATAGTCGCTTTCGCCGTTTTCTGATTTTTTCCACCTTCTTCATCTCTCATTTTCTTCTAACTTTAACATAATTTTTTCCCATTTTTTTAACTTAAAAACAGAGAAGAACTCTCGTTTGGTTTTCATAAAGATTTCAATAAAGAACGTAAACGCTTCTATCGCAAAACCCTCCCTATGGATCACGACCCGCATAGCCACTTGCTATAGCGGTAAGAATTGAGCACTTGCACATTTCTATTTTTAAGTTCTGAAATTTCATATTTTTTGTGCAGGTTTTGCTTCAATCACTGACCCATCCCAACCTTCCTTAATAATTTTCTCAGGGACAAGGATATGGTGGATCACCATCATTTCAAGGACCACCTCATAATAATCAATTTCATAAGGGAAACCAATACATGACGACACCACTTGCCCCTCCCTATGTCTCTCCCAATCAAAGAAAACATTCTTTAGAGGACATATTTTCACAGTTTATGCAGAGCCAAGCTATAACTAACCAGAACAGAATCCAATATAATCGTACTATGTCTCAATTGACAGCTAAGATTGAGGTTCAGTTAGATCTACATCTGTGGAGGGAAGAGAAAGGACAATTCCCCAGTCAAACTGTGCCCAACTCGAAGGGACAACATGTTCCTCAGAATGTTCCAAAGGGCCAATTTGAAATTGGCTCGGGGTCAAACCGTGAAGTCGAAGCCATCCACACTTTATGGTCGGGCAAGAAAGTCGACAACCAAGTCAACTTTCACCAAACAATCCCATTGTTAAAAATTCTAGCAAGGAAAAAGAAAAAGAGATGCCAAAAGAGTTAACAAAGAAAGATGATCAAGTTGTTGTTGACACTCAAGGGAATTCTTTTGTGCCCCCAAGTCCCATTTCCTCTACATCTTCAAGCCAATAGGAAGAAAAATCACTATGCGGAAATTTTGAAATTTTCAAAAATATCGAAATCAACATTCCTTTCTTGAATACCATCAATCAGATTCCTTCATATGCCAAGTTTCTAAAGGATCTCACCACTGTCAAGAGGAAAACTTTTTTTCCTCGTGAAGCAATGTTTGTTACACAGGCATTTGGTCTTGTCCAACAAACTATTGCACCGACGAATAAAGATCCGAGGAGTCCAACTGTTTCAGTAAGGATAGGAGATCAGGTTATGCACCATGTCCTTTAGATCTAGGGGCGAGTATAAACCTTTTACCCTATTTTATGCACAAACAATTGGGTTTAGGGGAGTTACAACCCACTAACCTTACATTACTTTTAGTAAATAGGTCAGTTAAGCTCCCCAAGAAAATTGTTGAGAATGTTATAGTGAAGGTAGATGAATTTTATTTCCCTGCGGACTTTGTAGTCCTGGACACTGAACCGGTAACTAATCCTAGCAGTCACTCTCCTGTGATCTTAGGGAGATCATTCCTTGCTACCGCTATTGCTGTCATTAAATATAGGAATGGAGTGATGACCATATCACTTGGGAATATGACAGTTGAGCTGAATGTTTTCCATACTGGTTCCCAACCACCAATAATGGATGATCATGAGAAGGTCAATATGATTGATATATCGGTCAGTCACATAATCGATCGCTGATGTTGCACATTCATTGTCACATTCTCATATTTATTATATAATAAACTCTATTTTTAATCCTATTTATTGTCTAATTTATATACAGGTCCATTACTAAGGGAGAGGGAAGAGAAACGAGCCCATCAAAATTCTGATTTAATTCAGAATTAATTTAAAATCAAAAAATCAGGGCAAATCAGAGAAGAAAAAGTCGGTTGAAAACCAGTTAAAACAAATCTTAATAAATCAATTGGTTAAATCTGAAGATCAAAGGAGGTTTCATCAAATCCAGGACCCAAAACAGCAAATCTGGCAGGAGATAAAGTCATATCGCAAAATCATGGAGTACCACCCCCGGGTGTGGCCAGGTGGCCACACCCTTGCTGCAAAAACGCGGAGCTGTTGGGGGAGCGTTTGCTCCCCCTATCTTCATATGCTCCTCCCCATTGGGTTTTTGCCTATAACCACTGGGTTTTCAGAGACCACAGGGAACAGACAAGCAGAAAGTAGAACTTAGTCTATTTTGTAGTTTGTAACTTAAGTTTTTTATTTTCTTTTATGTAATTTTTATTTTATTTATGTAACTGAGAGGAGAGGAGAGTTTCATGGAGTAATAGAGAAAGCTTGTACTGAAGGTGACACCGATGTAAGTAAGTCTTTTCTTTCATTGTTATTTAAATCAAATCAAGGTTTCTTTTTTTCTTTACCCTTGTTTTCATTTGCTTTCCTCTGCAGTGTTTGTGAATCCAAATGCCTCTAGTAGCTGATCGGGGAAAAATCACGCACAAAAAGTGTATGTTTTGAAATTGATATTTAAAGTGTGTGCTTTGACTTTCTCGATACTTTCGTTATAGCATAGAGGCTAAAACGAGTCGAATCCACAAGGACGGGAGGCAATAGAAGCTTTACCGCTTGATTCACGTGTTTGTTAAAATGTTCTTCAAAGTTTTAAAGAATGAAAAGAAAAGAAATAAAGAAATACGAAGAAGTACGGTGAAATACGAAGAAGTGGGAAACATAGAAAAGAATGGTATTTGCGGTTTTTTGATATTTCTAAAATAAAGTGAAAAAGAATGAAAACTCACGGCTGTTAACTACTAATGACTCCACCAACATGCTAACCTCTTAGTGATAGTTGCCTCACATGTATCATTGGCCATCACTAGTCCTTGGTTCAAGAGCGTTTCAAAGTATGGCTCATATGTAACTCATCACATCCCAACTCAATAAAACAAGTTCAAGCTACACTTAAACCATCAAAACTAAAAGTAAGCATGGAGTAAAGTAATATTAGCTTGTTAGAGAGTTAGAAAGTTAGAGCGTTAGATCCATCATCATGAGCCATCAATGGCTCTTGCAAGAGCAAGGCCAAGTAGAGGTTATTAGATTCATGTGAATTATCCAATAAGAAGTTAGATTAGTTGGTGGTTAGTAGTTAGTTGCCATGAGAGAAAAGATTAGCTAAACATGTAAGAGGAGTTAGAGAGAAGAAAATAAAGATAAGGTAAGAGAGCATCTTTCATAACTTGTCACCTTCTATTACAAGCGTTCTTGCATTCTGCTCATGTATCACTCTCTCTCCTATTACAAGATCTAAAATAAAATAAAAAATACAAGGGAGGAAGAAGAACTAACCTAAACTAAACTACCCTAAACTACAAAATGGAATGAAAAACTACACTACTCTCTGGATATCTCCAACTGAAGAATCTCAGAGGGTATTTATAGGCACCAGGGGAAAGGGGGGCCAGGGGGCAAACCCTGGCCCAAAGTATGAGCGCGCTCGCGCCCGTGCTACAGCCGCGTTTCCGCGGCCATAGGATGGCCGTACACGCGACGCTTTAAGCCGCGCGCTGTCCCTTCTGTCTCCTATCAGATGGCAGTCCTGGTTTCTGGTTTTGCGCCCCTAGTTTTGATGAATCAGCTCTCCAAAGTCAATGGCCATTCATGTAGGCTTTTAATCACCAATTAAATGGTGATTTAGGGTCTTCTTCTTCATTTTATGCCATAGACCTAGAAACATGCAAGAGAGGTATTATTAGCAAAATTTAATACAAAATAAATGTGAAGATGTAGTATAAAATATGCAGTTTTAGAGATTAATCACACCCCCACACTTATCTTTTGCTCGACCCGAGTAAAACAAAAAAATTAAGGAAATTATTACACCACTTTCGCAGGTGACGTGATTGCACTGAGCATGTTCAACAAGCCGTTAAACCTCTAAGTTTTCCCTAGAGGAGGAGTTTTGTCTCCTGAGAGTTTTCAGCGGATTACACCCACAAAATCCATAAAGAAAGAAATCAAATGTTAATATTTTGAAAATGCATTTTTGAAATAGAGAAAAGTGTTGAAGTATTTTTGCGAAAATATAAGTGATCTAAGGTCATAGGTTAACCAGAAATTAATTTTTCTTAAACTAAGTCGAAATGCAAAATCTTGTTATAAAATAAATGTAAGAATTTAAAATTGAATTGATTCTTTGATCTTTCATAAAACTCTTAGAAAAATATGCATTTTGTGAATAGTGAAGGTTTTTGGGATATCGACTCTAACTTTCATGCCATTTATTTATATAATATATATATATATATTCTTTTTCTTTCCTTAATTTTCTTAGGCTTTCTTATTTACTCGGATAGTGAGTCTTTAGCCGGTGACTCCAAACCAGATGACTTAGGGCACCAGATGAGAAAACATCCCTCAGACTTAAGGACTCGAGTAAATAAGGACACAAAACTAAAGGGATTATTTTATTTATTTGTCCACCGTTTTAGGCGTGAATAATCATACTTCCTGAGGGCAAAATTACCCAACTTCAATAAGTGATTTTTATTATCATAATATTTTTTTATATTTTTATGGTATTTTCAGTCTTTATTTCAATCCCAAAAATTGTGCAAGTATGGAGTCCATAAATCTAAGGCAAAAATTCAAGATCAAATTATCTTTTCAATCTTACTTTTTTATCCTAAAATTTAAACAAGATCTATTATTTTGACTCGATTTAAAATTTCATAATTTTAGGTCTTCCTAATTCCTAAGGTAATCTCAATTTTCTTAAAAATAAATCAAAACTATTTATCTTATTTCAAAAAGTTTTGTAAAAAGAAAAGAAAAGAGTTTTTATATACATGATTTTTTTTAATTAAAAAGAAGTGTAAAGGAAAGAAAATGTAAAACTATGTTAGTAAACCCTTCCCCACACTTATCTCATGCATTGTCCTCAATGCATCGTGAATGTGTATATACATGAAACAAATGAGAAGAGAAGGAAAATTACCTCCTGGTGGTGGTTCCGGTGGTGGTCTGATTGGGCCAAGCGTTGCCACCCAATCAAGATATCATGGATCTTGCAGAAACCTACCAGTGACCTCTCTAATACGACCCAGTAAAAGAATGATGGACTGAATGGTCTTATTTAAAAATTATCCCTATCTAATTTCTAATTTTAAAAATAATTATTGAGTCATTTTCGTCAACAGTCTTGTCCAACAATGATGTGTGATTTTGGGAGATGATTGATTTGGACTCAAATGAAACAGGAGTAAAAACTGACACCAACTTGGGAATTTGACTCAGATCAAGTCGAGAGTCAATAATGAGAGTCGAAGTTGGTTCAAAAATAGGGTCCAAACTAAAGAATTGATGTTCACACACTTTCCCCAGCAATGAAGTGTGATCATAAGAGATTAGTAATTCAATTTCACAGTGTACTGGTACAGGATTCAATGTTGACTATGGAATAGAGAAAAAATCTGGTAAAGATACCGGAGTCATTATTGAATCAAAAAGTGAAATGGAATACTAACATGAGGTTCGGGATCACATTCAAGATCAAGTTCAATTTCTAGAAAAAGATAACTTGCCAAAATGTCAAGGATGTGATATTCGTCAAGTTCAGGTTGGTATGATAAAATTGAAGCTGGATTTCCAAAATGACATGATTCTTGGGTCCAATCAGCAGAGTTAGGGATATAAGGTTTGGACAAAGATTGACAAGAAAGACTTTTCTCGCTCTCATTGATCAATTCGCTCATCAGTGAGTCTAACCTACTGATAGGCCGTGTAACAGAATTTTGAGTCTGAATCATGTCTTCCATACTTTTTGCAATTGGTTCTTCTTGAAAAGATGACTATGGAAGTTGATTTTGGAAATTGTGGTGAAATTGTGAGTCCATCGGATTTTGCTCGGACTCACGCAAGGGTTCCACACTCAAAGTCCAGTATTGATGGTTGTTCATTTGAATTAGTGAGACTGGAAAAGATGAGTAGGACTCTTTGAAAAGTTAGTTGAGATGATGAGTCCAACAAGTTTTGCATTCTTTCACAAAAGACTTCCAAAAGCTTTTCTAGCTCAAATTCTTCTTCAATTGGATACTTTAGAAAAGGAGTATGTGGAGTTTGATGTGGGAAGGATTGTGAATTGAGCAAATTTTAAATTTGTTGTAGGGACTCTTCCATACTCCTTTCCAAATCAGATTTTTCTTTGATTGGTGGAACAGGAAAAGGAGTATATGAACCAAAATCGGGGAATGAGCTTTGTGAAAATTGTGGACAAGGCGGTTGAAAATTTGACTCGGGGGAGGTGAATCCCCATGAACTCTGTGAAGAGTGAAAATTATTTTAAAAACTAAAGTCATAAGATTGAGGATATGGGTCATATTGAGTCGGATAATCCCAACCCGGCATATATGGTTGGTTCATGTTGTACATAACTGGGTCAGAGTTATCCGAGTCAAATGAGGTCAGGGTGAAATATGGATTCATATTATAATTGAATGAATTGTATTAAAATCTATTTCACAATTTAAAAAAAAGAAAACAAACAAACAAACAAACAAAGAAAAAGAAAACAAGCCTATGCTAGGGTTGACTTAGACCTAGACGACTCCTAACTGGTTAGACTGTCCACAAGGGGGTATATTGTCGGAAGCTGATCACAAGTTAATCGGCTAGGTAGGGGCAAGATCAGTGGGAGGTATCCGTGCCAGAGCAACGGGCCTAATTATGCCAAACCACTATTCTTCGAAGTTTCGCCTCTCAATCCCCAACCATAGATACTGATTTGACAAGAGTCAACTTCTAACAACTTCCCCCTTAGGTCAATCTCTTAAATGAGTCCGAGATGTCCCTAGGGGCCAACGTCTAGCAAATTTTATTTAGGCTTGGGTTGTGTGAGTTGAGAGGTGATTTTTGGGCTAAGGGAGGGTAATGACTTCCCCACCTTATGTTGTCTTAGGTTTTTCCCTTAAGTTCAATTTGTGCAAGCGTGCAATATAGATAAGAATGAATACAAAAAAGCGAGTAAATCACTAAAGTGTTTGTCCTATACTATATGCAATGCAATATGTACACCTCCTATCAATATCACAACAACACAAGAATAAAATACAGTATATTGGAATGAAAATTGACACATGCCTAGATGCAAATGTCTAAACCGTTTTAAAGCATCCAATTACCGTATTTTAATTCTTTAAATTATTTACAGTGTACAGGTAATATAAATAAAAATTAGCAGCAGAGTATATGAATGTACAAGAATTTACCCAACCACACAAGAGCAAGTGTGCACTTCTGCAACGCTAAAAATTTAACCTCCACACCAAAAACAAAGAAGAAAGGTTAACATAAACGTGAAATCAAACTGTTCCCATCCTCGGCAACGGCGCCAAAATTTGTTCGGGGGAAAACCGCACACAAAAAGTGTATGTTTTGAAATTGATATTTAAAGTGTGTGCTTTGGCTTCCTCGATACTTCCGTTATAGTATAGAGGCTAAAACGAGTCGAATCCATAAGGACGGGAGGTGATAGAAGCTTTACCGCTTGATTCACGTGTTTGTTAAAAAGTTCTTCAAAGTTTTAAAGAATGAAAAGAAAAGAAAATAAAGAATGAAAGAAGTACGGTGAAATACGAAGAAGTGGGAAACATAGAAAAGAATGGTATTTGTGGTTTTTTGTTATTTCTAAAATAAAGTGAAAAAGAAAGAAAACTCACGGCTACTAACTACTAATGACTCCACCCAACATACTAACCTCTTAGTGATAGTTGCCTCACATGTATCATTGGCCATCACTAGTCCTTGGTTCAAGAGCGTTTCAAAGCATGACTCATATGTAAATCATCACATCCCAACTCAACAAAACAAGTTTAAGCTACACTTAAACCATCAATACTAAAAGTAAGCATGGAGTAAAGTAATGTTAGCTTGTTAGAGAGTTATGAAGTTAAAGCGTTAGATCCATCATCATGAGCCATCAATGGCTCTTGTAAGAGCAAGGCCAAGTAGAGACTATTAGATTCATGTGGATTATCAAATAAGAAGTTAGACTAGTTAGTTGTTAGTAGTTAGTTGCCATGAGAGAAAAGATTAGCTAAACATGTAAAAGGAGTTAGAGAGAAAAAAATAAAGATAAGGTAAGAGAGAATCTTTCATAACTTATCACCTTCTATTACAAGCACTATTGCATTCCACTCATGTATTACTCTCTCTCCTATTACAAGATCTAAAACAAAATGAAAAATACAAGGGAGGAAGAAGAACTAACCTAAACTAAACTACCCTAAACTACAACATGGAATGAAAAACTACACTACTCTCTGGATATCTCCAACTGAAGAACCCAGGGGGTATTTATAGGCACCAGGGGAAAAGGGGGCCAGGGGCAAACCCTGGCCCAAAGTACAGGCACGCTCGCGCCTGTACTGCAGCCGCGTTTACGCGGCCATACGATGGCCGTGCACGCGGCGCTTTGAGCTGCGCGCTGTCCATCTGTCTCCTGTCAGATGGCAGTCCCGGTTTCTGATTTTGCGCCCCTGGTTTTGACGAATCAGCTCTCCAAAGTCAATAGCTATTCATGTAGGCTTTTAATCACCAATTAAATGGTGATTTAGGGACTTCTTCTTCATTTCATGCCATAGACCTAGAAACATGCAAGAGAGGTATTATTAGCAGAATTTAATACGAAATAAATGTGAAGATGTGGTATAAAATATGTAGTTTTAGAGACTAATCAGTAGCCTTGAAGTTGCCTTCCTCTTGCAAATGCCGTTGATGGTTTATGGTGATGGATAGCCATTCCTATGCTAGTGTAGCTTGGCCCCTTCATTTCGTAGTGTAAATCAAGAATGAGTAAGATCCTATTTGTCATACTTCGCTCGCCTTCAAGCAAAGGTAAATCGTCGACACGAGTCAAAGGTAAGCAAGTACCGAAAAGTTAAGTAAGTCTTTTTTTAGGTTTTCTTTCTTTTCTTTTAACTTTTAGTTTAGAACACCACAATCTCCCAACTATTTTATCACTCTTTTTTCAATTTCTTTGTTATATCCATTTTTTATTTTCTCTACCTTCTCAATCTATCATTTTCTTCTTAATTTAACTATAACTTATTTTTCTTTTTTTTTTCAAGAACTAAAAAAATATCTTTAACCATTAATTGTAACCTAAAAGAGAACTTGCAAAAAAGCTTCCATTGCTAGTCCCTCCTTGTGGATCACGACCCACATAGCCACTTCCTATAGTGGTAGAATTGAGCACCTTGCACTACTGTTATAAAGTTCTGAAATTCTGTATTTTCTGTGCAGGTAAAACCTTAATCATCACACCTTTGAGAAATCTTGTTATAAAGACCCTTTGGAGAAATGCTTGGCCTATTTTTGAATGAACTTTGACATAGATGAGTCTATAGAATAGGTCAACGCATTAATAGATTTTGTTTCCATCATGAACACCAATCCATGGAAACCCAAGGTAGAACCTTTGCCTATGTCAACATATGTTCTTGTTCCATCAATCATTGAGCCTCCCAGGTTGAAGCTCAAGCCTCTACTTGACACGTTAAAGTATGCCTTCCTAGGTGATTCGGAAACCTTGCCTGTGATCATTTCTTCTCATTTAGATGAGGACCAAGAAGGGAGTTGCTAGATGTTCTTAGTGGACATAAGAAAGGTCTAAGTTGGACCATAGCAGACATTAAGGGAATTAGTCTCTCTATGGTAATGCCCCAAATTCATCTCGAAGAGAATGCCAAAAACTCGAGAGAACCACAGAGGCGGTTGGACCCTGTTCTGAAAGAGGTAGTGAGAGCAGAGGTCATGAAATTGTTAGATGCGGGTATCGTTTACCCTATCTCTGATAGTCAGTGAGTTAGTTCGGTGCAAGTTGTGTCAGGAGTCACAGTTGTTGTTAATGAGAATAATGAGTTGGTTCTAACTCGTTTTCAAACTGGTTGGCAAGTGTGCATAGACTGTAGGAAACTCAACTCCATAACTAGGAAAGATCATTTTCCTCTGCCCATCATCGATAAATGTTAGAACGTCTTGTTGATCATGTTTGCTATTCCTTTCTCAATGGTTATTCTGAATATAACCAAATCCCTATGGCACGTGAGGACCAAGAGAAAATAATATTCACTTGTCCTTTTGATACATTTGCCTACCATCACATGCCCTTTGGGTTATGCAATACCTGCTACATTTCAGCGATGTATGTTGAGCATCTTTTCTGACATCGTCGAGCGATTCTTAGAGGTATTCATAGATGACTTCTGTCTTTTGGTCTGATTTTAATGTGAGTTTATATCATCTATCATTGGTATTTATAAGATGTAAGGAAAAGAACCTAGTTCTTAATTGGAAAAAATGCCATTCATGGTAAATTTCGGGATTGTGACACAATGTGTCTGAAAAAGGCATAGAGGTTGACAAAGCTAAGGTAGAACTAATTTCAAAATTATCACCTCCGAAAACTGTTCGAGAAGTGTGATCCTTTATAGGCCACGCTGGGTTCTATCGCCACTTTATCAAAAGCTTTTCAAAAATTTCCAAACCTTTGTGTGGCCTTCTAACTAAGGATGCTCCTTTGAGTTTACGCCTTCCTGTTTGGCAGCCTTTGAAAGGCTCAATACTAAGTTAATCTTGGCACCCATCATCCGACCACCTACTAGAATCATCCATTTGAGGTGATGTATGATGCTTCCGACTACGCGATAGGAGTTGGTCCTAGGCCAGTGAGTAGATAGACTTCCTTATGTTATTTTCTATGCTAGTAAGACTCTTAATGATGCCCAATTGAACTATTCCACAGCTGAAAAAGAGTTATAAGCGGTCATTTTCGCCCTTGACAAATTTTGTCCCTACCTGATAGGTTCTAATGTCCTAGTTTACACTGATCATGCGACTTTAAAGTACCTTCTCACGAAAAAGGATGCTAAATCTCGTTTAATCCGATGGATCCTACTCCTACAAGAATTCGACTTAGAAATCTATGATAAAAAGGTGGCTGAGAATGTTATCGCGGATAACTTGTCTAGATTAGTGGTCAAACTTTTGTCTGACTCATAACTTGTCCTTGAGACATTTCCTGATGAGCAGTTAATATTCGTCTCCCCTTCGACTATTTTGCGGTATGATAATATTGTGAACTACCTTCTCACAGAATAGATGCCTAATTCTTGGACTAAGCAAGAACGATTGCGTTTCTTAGCTAGAGTCAAATGGTTCCTCTAGGATGAATCATATCTATTCAAATAATATCCCGATCAGATCATTCGATACTCCATTCCTAACTCTGAGTTTAGGAACATCCTTTTATTCTACCATGACCAAGCCTGTAGTGGTCATTTTAGTGGGAAGAAAACTACTGCAAAAATTTTGCAGTATAGTTTTCATTGGCTCATATTATTTCGTGGTGCCCATGTCTATTGTCAATCGAGTGATCGTTGTCAATGATTAGGGAAAATTGCACGACGGAATGAAATATCGTTGAACACAATCTTAGTTGTTTTAATTTTTGATGTTTGAGGCATTGACTTCATAGGTCCTTTCCCTATATCTTATGGATACCAGTATATACTCGTGGCAGTTGACTACCTCTCTAAATGGATAGAGGTTGTAGCATGTAAATCCAATGACCACAAGGTTATGGTGAACTTCTTGAAAGAGAATGTATTCTCTTGTTTTGGCTTTCCTCGTGCAATAATTAGCGATGGTGGGAAACATTTCTACAATCGTACATTTGAAGCCTTAATGAGAAAATAATGCATCAATCATAGGGTAGGGTAGCCACCTCTTACTACCCACAGACTAGCGGCCAAGTGGAAATCTCCAACTGAGCCATCAAGACTATTCTAGAGAAAACTATGAACACCACTAGAAAAAATTGGTCTTTTCGATTGACTGATGCCTTGTGGACATGCAGAACTGCATTTAAGACTCCTGTTGGAATATCTCCATATAGGTTAGTTTATGGCAAAGCTTCCATTTTCCTGTCGAGTTAGAACATAAGACATATTAGGCGATTGAGCGCCTAAATTTTGATCTGGACAAGGCAGGAGAGTTTAGGAAACTTCAACTCGATGAGCTAGAAGAAATAAGGAATGATGCATATGATTGTTCAAAATAGTACAAGGACCATATGAAAATGATGCATGATAGGGTAATAATTCGAAAAGATTTCCAGCCATGACAGAAAATCCTGCTTTACAATTCACGGTTACATCTCTTTCTGGAAAAATTGAAATCCTGTTGGACCGGTCCATACATTGTTCATAAGGTGCACCCACATGGTATTGTAGAGGTCCACAATGCCATGGATGGTATTACTTTTCAAGTGAATGGCCATTGTTTAAAGCCATACCATGAGTATCTGAGCACGGAAGTGGAGGAATTCCTTCTGGAAGATCCTGTTTATCAGGATTAATCTCTATGCCTGCTAGGGTCCAATGTTGTATTATAGTTTTTGTGTATTCTTTTGTTTCTCTTTCCAACTAGGCAATAATAGATGATATCCACTCATCCTCATCACGTACTATCTTTCTTCACATTCTTACGTTTGTATCATACTATGCATTCATTCATACATTGAGGACAATGCATGAGATAGGTGTAGGGGAGGGTTCTAACATAGATTTTTCTCTTTATTTGTAAATAATATTTATATATTCTTTTCTTTTAAAACTTTTTAAAAAGAGAAACAATATTTTGACTTATTTTTATAAGAAATTAAGTTAATTTTAAGGAATAGAAGAATCATAATTAGAATTTCTTATACTTGGTCAAAATAAGATTATTTGTTTGAATTCTAGGGTTAGGAAAAAAATTGGAGAAGTAATTTAGTGTTAATTTTTACCTTGATGAAATATGCATAGTTTATACACTTACACACTTAGGGTTCAAAAATGAAGATTCTTATGCCTTATAAAAAAAAGAGAAAAAGAAAAAAAAATAGGGAGAAAAAATAAATGTATCTAAAATCCTCTGATTAAGCTGGGTATTTATGCCTCATAAACCTTAAATATTCACGCTTAAGAGTGGTTCATATTATAAATAAAAACTCTTACCTTTGTGGCCTTGTTTGCTAGAGTCCTTAACTCCTAGGGGTGTTTTCTCGCACGGTGCCCTAATACCGTCCGGTTTGGGAGTCAGCAATTAAGGTTCGTTACATGGGCAAATTAGAAAGCCTAATAGAACTAAGCGATTTTACCGTCAAAATAAAGTATAAATAAGGTATAAGAGTGACAGTCGAAGAACCCTTAGTTAAAATATTCACGGTCACAAAGATGTATATGACTTAGGGTAAAAAAAATAGACTAGATGAGAAATATATTTTGACTCCTTATCTTGATTGACAGGTTTTTGATTAGAGACTAAGTTTAAGAATGAATGATTTTGATAATCCAAAGACTTATAGATTGCTTAATTCTTTCAAAAATACTTCAAATATTTCTTTTCTTTTCAAAATGCATTTTCAAAAATACTAATAGTTTATTTCTTTTTCTTTATGGATTTTGAGGGTGCAATCCACTGAAAACCCTCGCAAGACAAACACGTCCTCTAGGGGTAACCTAGAGGTCTAATGTCTTGTTGCACGTGCTAACTGCAACCGTAATTCCTACGAAAGTGAGTTAGGCTAGATTGGTTTCATTTTTTTATTTTGCTCGAGGACGAGCAAAAGATAAGTGTGGCATGTAATGGTACACGTACATTGCATATTTAATTATCACATGTGTCACATTTCTAAATTTATTTTATAATAAAACTTTTCTATTTGATGTATTTGCATGTCTAGTGGCGTGTAGGTAGTTAAGGAAAAAAAGAAATTGACAGATTTATCCAATTAAATCTAAAAATTCAAAAGAAAGGGGATTGATTCAAATCCAAAGGTTCTAAAAGCAATCTTATCTGAAAACTGAATACATCAGATAAGATAATATCATCAAAATTTAAAGAAAAAATAGATTAGAAGAAGACCCTATCGGTTTCGCTGAGAATAAAGAAATAGATCGTCAAATCTAAAACATATATTCAAAGTATAAGAAGATAAAAGAGGATGAATCAACGAATGATCGCTCCCAGATTATGGCCCTACGACCGGGATATTGCCGCGAAAATGCCGCTTTTGTCGCGTTTTTGCCTCATTTTGTTTGAATCTGGGGGAGCGCCAGCTCCCCCTATCTTCATACGCTCTCTCTCTGTTCCTTTTTCCTATAAATACTGGCTTTTCTAGAGTGAAATGTAGACGGAAGGGCTGTAAAGTTTATGTTAAAAGGAGAGAATTGTGTATTATAATGTAAGATTGGAGAGTTACAAACAATGATTCATGAATGAAATTCAGTCTGCTTCCATTAAGATCGTACACCGTTTCAGTCTAAGCTTTCTCTACTTACCTTTATAATTTCTTTGATTCTATTTTTCTTTCTTAATTTAATGTTTTACCTTATTCTTTTATTGACAATCTAGTGCATGTCTTCTTCTCGTTTCAGTTATTAGTTCTTTCTTTTTCTTGTCATCAACATCGTTCAGAGGAGGGAGACATCATGGCGACAACAAGGATTCAAGACTTGCATCGATTCTGAGTTTCATCTGTCTCTTTCCCTCTTCTCATTCTGTTTCTTCTTCCATCACTTTATTTACTTAGTATTCGCATCAGTGAGTACTTCTTTTACTTTCTTTACTTCATATTTCTCATGCTTAAAAAACTTTAAATTTTAGAACAAAAACTCCAACCTTCATCCAAAGACTTTCCAACTAGATTAAGATTAGATTTATATTTTCAATGCCCAAGTTTTAAACAATTCTATATGGATTCGACCCTGTTCTTACCATTATAAAATTCTAAAAAGATTTTAAAGCAAGATTAGTTTTTTAATATTTGTTCATGATTTAAGCAACGATGGAAATTTTATAACTTTCAAATCGTGAACAATGAGTCTCCTATTTGTATCCCGTGAAATATCAGGTGCTACAAGCACTCGAATCTCCAACCTGGGCATACAAACGTAAGGTTGCATGAAAGCAACCTAGTGAGTGGTAAAATGAAGGAAGCAGTAATTTATAATATAATAGTAGAACAATCACGATATTTTATAATACACGTTTAAATACCAGTGATAAATATAATTATACTAACAATCAAGATATATGCATAAATATAAACAAGTGTTATATTAATACTATAACATCATAAATGTCTGGCATGTTACAATAGTATTAGTTCAACAATATTATCCAATTATATAACATTAATATCACTTAATATTATCGAAAAGAGTCTTATATATCAATAATCTTATATTATTATTTCCTTATATTCAGTAGAAATTATACCATTTATATGGTATGACCAATATGAGTAATAAGATGCATGACTTAGTTATATATTAACAAAATTAAGTTGTTTAATGAACATGTATTCTGTCTTAATTATAGTATATTTATTGTTTAAACTTATAGTAACAGTAGCATGATGGTATTGTGATAAAATTATTTATGCCTGAATACATGAAATAGAAAATATATAGAATGCAGAGTGTACGTGTACATGAATAGTGTGTCTCCACATGAAGTGCATGATATACATATGACATGATGGTGGATAATATATCAAGAAGTGTAACAAGTATAAATGAATAATATTATACATATATCAAGTAAGTCAAGTTATTTATACAATAATAACAATCAGTATCGCCTGATATTTTAATCAATCTCTTTCAATATCCTATACTACTGTCAGTTCATATCGGAGCTCGTACTCCAGTTGAACCCATCGAACATAGTATACGAGTATCATTATTTACACGAGAGGGACCAAATAACAAGCCTCCCGATGTCATTATTGTTTATATTATTTTATTATGTTAATTGGAAACTCAATGGTTAAGAAGCTCAAATCATTTGGTGTATCCCGTGTATACCAAGTCATGGCCTTAAATGGACCCCTGGCTGCAGAGACCAGGGCGCTCCGCTAAGAGGAGAGCATGAAACGGGAAGCGGGAGCTCATGGAGCTATACACAATCAGTAGACAGCACTACCATCCCCTGCAGTGGGATAAACATGGATCCAGTACATCCACCCTATAAGATCTAGTCAACCATCAAGTCTCTCACATCCCCATATTATATTTATTATATTTAAACTACACAGTATATCAGGAACAAGAACAGTGCACGGTACATGTAATACGATAATAGGACACGAGCTTTGTTGATATCATGAAATAAGATAATGGGAATCAAGAGATATGGGATTCTAGAGGTGGCCCTCGTGGCTTAAATTCACATGGCATTTAGTTTCACATATCACATATCAACAATACTTATGTCTAGTAACAGGAATATCATATCAATATCAGTAACAGGATATAGTCATGTAATGGAATACAGGAATATCCATGTAATAGAAATAATGATCCATGCAACTGGGATATAGAAATAATCAACGCATGTATACATGTGAATCTATGTAACAATGTTATAAGAACATGAAATAACTGTGTACAGAGTATTCATGTAGCATTATCGGGGATAAACGAGACTTGAAAATGTGTACTTTGAAATTAGTATAATTATGTATGTGCTAATATTCCCTCGATACTTTCGTTATAGCATTGGCTCGAATCCACAGGAGAGAGGCGATAGAAGTATTAATGGTCCTTATTCATGTCGCATGTTAACAAGTTCTTCTTTGTTAAAGATGAGAAAAAAAGAAAAGAAAAGAAATCTAGAAGTGATAGGTGGAGGAGGCAATGAAAACAGCGATGTGAAAAACAAATAAGAAATGGTTGTGAATCGGTGGAAGCAAACAACAAAATATAAAAATGATAAAAGAAAATGAAATAAGAAGAGGTTTTAAAAAATGATTTTAAAAACAAAATAAAAGAAAGAAGAAATAAAATAAATAGGAGATGAAAAGAACATGAAATAAAAATGGTATTTTTATATTAAATAAAAGGTTTGAAAGCAAAATAAAAAGAGAAGAAGATTTATAGAAACTAACTACTAAATACTCCACTAATCATGCTAATCTCTTAGTGATAGTCCTCGCATGGATCCTTGGCCATCACTAATCCTTGACTTCAAGAGGCGATACAAAGCATGGGAAATAAGATGGTTTCTCAGATTCAAAACTTGCATCTAGAGCAAGCTAATACAAATCTTAGATTATCAAAATCATTAGAAGTAAGCACGAAACAAGAGAGAGTTAGCTTGGTTAACAAGTTAGCAAGTTAGATATTAGAATCTATCATCATGATCCATCAATGGCTCTTGCAAGAGCAAGGCCTTGTAGATGCTATTATATTCATGTGGATTATCAAGAAGAGCTTAGATGATTAGTGGTTAGTGGTTAGATTGCCATGAAATAAAAGTTAGCTAGTCATGTTAGAGGTTAGAGAAAAAACCATTAAAGAAGGAAGGAAGATTACATAGATTGTCACCATCTATTACATCAATCTCTCTCTCTGAATATCTCTGCCCTAATACATGAATCTAAAAGGAAATGAAAATACAGTAGAAAGAAGAAGAACACCTACACTACACTAATGGAGAGAAATCCTAGCTACTACTCTCTGAACCCCCGTCTCAAGTCCATAAATGCAGTATTTATAAGCACATAAAGGATCTGGAAGGCGAGACGGAGCCATGCGTCAAAAATCGACACGTGGGCCCACCAAAAAACCGCAGCAACCCAGAGTAAATGTGACAATTTGGGTCAATTGCCCTGAATTTTGGTCACGGGTTCGTCTGACTTCTAGCACCTTCTGTATGTATCTGGTTTTGCAATATTTGGACGTGTATTTCTCCAGATACGTCTTCAAAAATGGGATCCAGTGCATATTCTAGAAGCTCTCTAACTTGACCTCCAAGAAATTCATATGGTTTGTCTGACTTCTAGTACCTTCTGTATGTATCTGATTTTCCAATATTTGGACGTGTATTTCTCCAGATACGTCTTCAAAAATGGGATCCAATGCATCTTCTAGAAGCTCTCTAACTTGACCTCTAAGAAATTCAGTTTAATTACTCAAAATAGGTATAATTAAGATCTTATTACCCCTACGCCCTTAAACTTTTGATTATCTGCAAAATGGACCAAAACACGAATGAGAAACGTTTACTTTTATCATAAATCAGTAGAAAAATGTGATATAAAAGTGCAAAATTGTAGACTAATCATAACAGTGTTACAAATATATGAAATAATGGTATCCAGTGGAATAGTGTATCCGTGTACTAGTAATACATGAACATGAAATAATAGTATCCAATATAACAGTATCTGTACAACGATGATAGATGTACATGAAAGGATAGTGGACGGTGTAATAATTTATCCGTGTCACAGTGATACAAGAATATGAAAGAACAGTGCACGCAAACATAACACATAGCGATGTGCATTTAACGGTGATACATAAACATGAAATAACAATGCCCGATGACACAGTGTTTATTTTTCATGAGTGAGATATTAGTGACAATATTAGAGTGCTATCCCTAACATGACCATGTGTCAATATATCAACATTTGTTATAACGTTTTAATATTATTAACATGATTGATATTATATAGTTATTATTTACTATTAATTATTCTTAAGCTCTCACAATCTTGTTAGAAGTTATCCATTTCTGTATTAATCTATTTATTAAAATTATTAACTTATTAATCTTGATTGTCTTTAATCCACCATTTGATATCTACTCGATATTTTGATAATTCACCCATATTATATATTAAATCTAGAAATGAATAATTATTATTTTATCGTATGGTTAAAACGTTATAATGCGTATTCTAATTAATGTGATTTGCTAATAATTACAATTTATTAAATAATATTTATAGTGATTTATAAATAATCATTTTTATTTAATAAAGCAATCAATTTCAATCATGATAAAATATCACTTATAAAATAAAAATACTCACATAGCTATTAGAAGGATACATAACTATTACAATGATGTAGATCATCTTTCTACGATTACAACGGCTCGAGAGTCGCCTAAAACGGACACCAGATGCTCAAGATATTGGCCGGACACTAACATCATAACAAATAGGTTAAATATGAAAAAATACGGTCTAAATTGTAAATATTCTAATTTACCAGTTTTCTTTTGTAAAACTACCTTTCTTATTGGATCAGGTTTGGGTTGCTATCGCGTTGGGTTTGGATCCAAAAACCAGACCCAAAATTAATTGAATGGGTTTATGGGTAAGTGGGTTTGGGTTTGGGTTTGGGTTTCGGCCGAGGTTAATGGGTAATGAATTGACCCAATATGAGAGAGGTAAAGAAAGAGAGATAGAAGTGCAGAGGAGCAGCAGCCGCAGCTTAGCGGCTGCGCCAGGTCGGTCGGTCAATTGCCAGCGGCTGTCTGGCCAGCGACAGCGCCAGGGAGAGAGGGAAGTAGTGGTGATGATTTTGGAGTTGTTGGTTGAGGTGGTTGTTGACACTCTGAAAAGACGAACTCCTAGACAGTAATTCAACTGATCTTAATGATGTCTAACTTGTCGACACTTTCAAGAGACAAGTTACAGACAGGCTGAAGACTCGTCCATCCCAGATGGACAAACAAGTGATTTGGACTCCACTGATCCAGTAAAGCAGACAGTGAGCCAGATATTGTCTTCTAAAGAAAGCCCAAGGTACTAACTCCCAACTTCGCAGCAAGCTTTATTTTAACTTTGCAACAAGCTCATATAGCTTCGCTGCTAGCTCATCTTTTGGCTTTGCGTGAAGCTCTTCATAGCTCTGTTGAAAGCTATCAGCTCCGATGTGGGCTCATTATCTAACTTCGCTACAAGCTCAGTGCTAGCTTCATACAAGTTATCCTTAGCTCCATTGTGGGCTCATGTTTCAGCTTCGTGTGAAGGTTTTAGCTCCGCTGTAGGTTTTTATGGTCATTTTTTACCAATTAATTCTCAGCACGAGATTAATGTGACTAAGATCAAATTAGACAGTTAATCGCCGTGATCTTTTCACTCCTCAAATTAGCTGAGAGAATCAGAGAAAATCCCTCAATCAGTTGGAGCAAATCAAGAGATTGATGCAACAACCTGAAGCCAGCTGGCTGATAACTCTGTGCAGGGGTTTCCAACTTCGCTCAAACTATAATTGCTTCACAGTGAAGCTATTTTAGCTTGGTGTGAAGCTATTTTAGCTTGTTGACTAAATCAATTTGCTGATATTTAGGAGGGGTTATTATACCCCATAAAGCCTATAAATAGGTCATTACTAGGCAGGCCGGGGGTGATTTGTGAAGAGATTGCTGGCTGATCTTTTCAGAAAAATTATTCTCTAAGTTTTCAAGCTTTTTCAGAGAATAGCTTCTCTCTTTAAGAGTGCTAATACCCTCATGATTTTCCTTTCTCAAAGGATTTTCGGAATCAGGCGAGAAGGAAACCCTTAGACAGAAGACTTGAAGACTAAATCACTCACATCGTCAATGGTCGCACGCTGACCAGACTTCCACCGGCGTACTTCTCCAAAAACTCTAGAAGAGAATTCTTGTAATCTTATTTTTTACTTGTAATTCTCTTCGGCTTCTTGTAAGTTTTTCCACATTCAAATCAAATGGAAAACAAGATGGTAACTCCGCTGGGGAATTTCTTCTTCAACAACAAGAAGATGACACCACAATGCAATGATGACACCCTTGGGATCTACTGCCGAGACTTTGGTCATCCAATTTGAACAAGAGAAGTTTGAGCAACTTCTCTCCGAGGGTTGTTCAAACCTTACCAGTGCACGCAAACACAGAAAGATCTCCATAGCTAGGTCTCCTTTAGCCATAGCTCAGAAGCAAGTCTCTTATAAGACTAGGAAGGCCATCTGCGGGCCTGAATAAGCTTCATGCGAAGGTAGACTTCTTTGTGGCTGGCTTAGTCTCAACAAAGACTTAAGATACTTCGAGCCAGCACCTATGTGCTGCGCGCAAAGCTAAAACAGCCTCTAAGGCTATCTGGATTGCAAAGTCTAGTTCAACAGCCTCATGCGAGGCTGAAAGTTCTCTGATTTTAGCTTCTAACGAAGCTTGTAAAGTGTCTAGATGCGAGACTACTTCAGCTCTGCCCAGAGCTCATCCTCGTTTCTCCCGTGACACTAAAGGAAAAACACCCATCTGTGCTAAAAGCGAAGCTACGGTAGCTTCGCTCCCAGCTGAAGAACTCTTAACTGCGGAGCTAGAGTTGAAGCACCCCTCTGGTTCTAACAGCGAAGTTACTTCGCTTCAAAACAGAGCATTGCTCAACAGTATTAAAGCACCAAGTGCTGAGATAGCTTTACCCCCATGGTGAAGCTATCTTAGCTTTGCTCCCAGCCAAGGGAAAAGTCTATAAGGCTAAGTCTAGGGCTAAGCCTGAGACTTTTCAGCTTATCAAGGCTAACCTTCAGCCCTCACAAGTCTCCGTATTGGATCGTTTAGGTCCGACCAACACATGTCTGCGAGAATTTCTGAGCCATAAGAGGAAGTCCAACTCTGAAGAACAGGCTTACATCTCGCCGTCTCAGTGTGGACGAGCGGGGTGTCAACTGGTAACCATGGATTTCGCTGATTGTCGTTTGGCACCAATCTCCACAATGCCTCTTCCAAACAAACCATCGGTATTCGACCGTTTGTCAGCCTCGACCTCCAAAGAATCCAAATCTAAGAGGAAGAAGAAAGCTAAGAAAACTCACCTCGTTGCAGTCTTTGTCAACATGACAGGCAGAGGAAGGGATCCGACATGATCCCGAAGAGGAACACAGGGGGTTCTTGCACCCTCAGTTGGTTCTCCTGGCCCTGACTATAGCCCAGGCTTAGGTCAGGTTTTGATTTAACCCGAAGGTGCCCTTTCAAGGTACCCGCTCTAGGGTAGTGATACCCTACAACTATGGGTAGTCCTCTTCTTTCACAAGAGCAATGTCACCAGAACTGTTGAGAAGCCTTTTTTTAATGGTCAGACGACGAAGGAGAAGCCAGTGGTTACGCTTCCTCCGCTACCGTCATCTCCGAGCAAACAGGGATGATGTTGGTCAACATGGCCAACAATAACCACAATGAGGATGTCCATCAGCATTTGAAAGCTCAGGAGCAAACTTTTAAAGCTCAACAAGTGACTCTGGATAATATCCAGCAAATGTTGGCGCAACTCCTAAATAACCAGAACAATGATGACACTACCGGTAGTAACCACGACGAGGAGGAGCATCCCAATACTAAACCCCCTAAAACTAAGAAATCAAAGGGAAGTTCAGCAATTGATGTCGATGTTATCAAAGGCATCTAAGCTCAGATTGCATCTCTAGCTCAGAGGGATGAGCTAAAGTAGGGATGATGCATCTTACCTGTTGAAATGGGACTCAGATTCCTATCCACTAAAGTTCAAGCCACCTACGTTGCACACGTATGATGGCAAGAGCTTGCCGAATCAGCACATCTATTACTTTCAGTCGCAAACCCATAATGTGATAGACAATGATGTTGTCATGACCAGACTATTCATCGGTACCCTTAAGAGGGTAGCCTTTGATTAGTTCAGAAGCCTTCCCAACGGCTCCATTAACTCTTGGGTTGACTTGAAAACCTGATTCTTTTCTCGATTTTACGAGGATGATGCCGAGGTGACCATGAATATTCTCCTCTTGACGATTTAGAAAGGATGAGAATCCGTGTGATAATTCATCGAGAGGTTCTGCAATCTCTCCCTCATGTGCCTCGCCGGCATGCCCTTGCCCATGTTGCTTCAAACGTGCCGACACAACTTCCTCGACCGAGTAGAAGTTTATATGGGAACTGATAAAGCCAATAATTGGAAGGAGCTCATCGAACAAGCAGAGATAGCTGAGAAATCAGCTAAAATGTTTGAGCCCTCAGTGCCCAAAAATAAAGGAGGGGTCAACACCAAGGGGCGAGATGCAACACAATATTCCCTGTTTAAGGGGAAAAAACCATGGCAGTTGAGTTGTCTGGAGAAGCTCCACAAAAGCAAAAAAGGAGTGGCACCAGCAACAATCAGGAGTTCAAGTTTTTGCCGAGACAATATTCTTTCAAAGGTGAACAAGTGGTGACCATCTTCCACCTACTACATAAAGGTAACAAGCTCAAGTTACCCGAAGTCCGGTGACCTGAAGAGATGGTACGTACAAATGATCCCAACTACTGCCTCATTCACAGAATGGTGCATCATCCCACTAGCAGATGCTTTGTCTTCAAAGACAAGATCCAAGCATTAGTGGATGCGGGAGTTCTAACTCTCACGTCAAAATAATTGAAAGTCACTACAAATATGGTGACCTCAATTTTGAGATCTTTTTGAAGATGACAGTCTAAGATAGATTGACCCCACTCTCCAAAGCCAGACTGGATGTTGTTAACCCAATCGCGAAAATGTAAAAAGCCAAGAGCCTTAGACTGATGATAATAAGATCTTGAGATTACGTGGGTCCATCTAGATATAGTCGAAGATGAGCAATGGGAATCCAGCAAACCCACGCTCAAAGACAAGTCATGTAACACCATCACCCTCATGATGGATGATGATGCTATGACTATAGCTTTTCTCAGTGACTCAGAAGAAGAGAAACTTGCCTTAGCGGCACAACCCGTCACCTCTCAGCCATTAGGCACCCAATTTGGAAAATAGTACTTATGACAGTATGACCAGACTCCCGATGACACACAGCAGCCAACGATGTTGGGAACAACTGCACCAGTTCAGGCTTCGGCACAACTCCTGCCACTAGACAAAGGGAAGCAAAAGGAGGTCCGTTTTGAAAAATTATTGAAGAAGGATCCTTCAAAGGGGCTCAATGATCCTTTTTGCTTTGACATGTTGACACAGCTTGCCAATATTCCAGCTCGTATTACCCTGCACGAGCTACTTCGCCTTTCAAAGAAGACAAGAGAGGCACTTAGGTGTACTCACTGACTCAGAGTCCTTTCTGACACAAGTGCTGACAATCCCTACTAATGACAATGGAATTTCGTGTCCCCAATATCATTTGGTGTAACGACAGGTGCCATCCATCACTTTCACTCCTGCTCATCAAAGATAATAAGCACGACGGACGTCTATACTACACTAGGTATATTGTCTCTACATGTATCGAGAGGATCCAAGTCAATCAAGGGGTCTGCTCTCAGCACCATCCCGAAGAGGCTTCTCTACTTCCTGGGTATCCCACTTAGCAGGCTATCCACCATCACTACAACCATCTATGGCTTCAATGCGGGAGTAGTCACCTTCTGGGTAAGATTCAAATCCAATGTCAAATTGGAGACTTGAAATCAGAAGTGACGTGCTACATCATCGACGCTGATACGTCCTATAATCTCTTTCTTGGATGACCATGGATCCATGCCAACTGGATCGTTCCTTTCACACTGCACCAATGCTTCAAATACATGGGAGATGATGTTGTGGTCCAAATGGTGTTCGCTGAAATGCATCCGTTCAAAGTGGAGAATTACTTCACTGATTCCCTACTATACCAGGAGAATAACAAGCCAGTGAAGCAATCGTTGCCCAATGACATCGACAGTGGCAATGAAGCGGACTCAGAATCAGGAGAAGAGGCGCCGGTTATCTTTAGTATAGAACCAATTGTAGCGTATCTAGATGATTTTGATTGTAATAATCTCGCATAAAATGAGGGTGAGTGGGTCCTTAACGAAACTCTTACTTTTGATTATTCTTTGTGTCTCAAGGATATATTTAGATTTGTCATATTAGTTCCTTGCACATGCCTTTACCCATCTCGAAAATGGCATGCATGCATATAGAGGACAAAGAAGGGTCTGTCTTCATTATCTTGTCGACTAAAAGGGACCAGTCGCCAATTATATTTGGCAGAAGCCTAGCTCAAGCCACGACATCCAGGGAATCGGATGATGACTTGGAACCCCCAGAATTCTTTCATTATGCACTGTCAGCACGCTACATGATGAAAAGAATGGGTTACAGCTTGAATCGTGATGATGTTTTGAATTTCGGTAAAGGGAGGTGCATACCTTTTCAACCCTTCGTACTGGACGAAAAAAATCAGCCAAATATTATGACCGAACATGCAGGGGGTTAGATATGTCACTCCATCTCCTCAGTCAGAATTAGAATCTGATGAGTCCCTACCATCGTAATCATTAGACTCATCCAATTGGGACTCTGATATCAGTGTGGGGCCAGTCTTCAATAAGCTCTTCACCAACATGACATCTATTAGTCAGGTGGAGCAAGACGAAGACATTGAGCCATTTGATACTGATCTATGGGCTCAACAACTGGATTTTCAATGGGAGAAGTGTTTCAAACAGCATGAATCTCCGACCGAAGATAAGGCGATCCAAGTCGATGTGGGTGATCAAGCACACCCAAAACTTATCTCTATAAGCAAAAATTTATCGCCAATAAAGAACAAGACCTCATCTCCCTCATACGGGAGTACATTGACGTCTTTTCTTGGAGCTATGAAGATATTCCTGGCCTTGATCCTCAGGTAGTTATGCATTGTCTCAACATCAAACCGGATGCTAAATCGGTTAAGCAACAGCAATGACGGTTTCAACCAGACATCATCGAAGCAATCGAAACTGAAGTTCATAAACTCACCGAATGTGGCTTCATTTGAGAGGAGCAGCACCCAGACTAGGTTGCTAACATTGTCCCTGTGCTTAAGAAAAATGAAAAGATCAGAGTCTGCAGTGACTTCATGATCTCAATGCAGCCTGCCTTAAGGATAAATTTTCATTGCCCATCACTGATATCATGATTGACAATACATGTGTCTTCGAAAGGATGTCCTTCATAGATGGCTTTTTAGGGTACAATCAAATTAAGATGCAGCTGGATGATGGAAGCATACATCATTCAGAATGCCATTGGGGGTATACTGTTATACAGTAATATTGTTCGAATTGAAGAATGCACATTAAACTTATAACGCGCCATGAGCACAATTTTTCGTGATCATCTGCGAATAACGATGGAATGCTATGTTGACGACATTGCCGTTGAGAGTCGCAACGAAAGTAGTAACCATCTCGACAACCTAGAATCGTGTTCAACATCATGCAAGATCACCAACTGAAAATAAACCCGATCAAATCATTCTTGGGAGTGTCGAGTGGCAAGTTCCTTGGATTCATAGTCACATTCAAAGAAAATCGCCTTGACCCTGACAAAGTCAAGGTAATTCAGGGCATGTAACCCTGAAGACCCTCAAGGAGCTTAAAGGTTTACAAGGCAGACTCACCTACAGCCGAAGATTCATTGTAAATCGTTCGGGTTGTTGCCAACCGTTTACACAATTAATGAAGAAAGGCGTTTCCTTCATATTGGATGAAGCTTGCCAAGAGGCTTTCGAGGATATCAAAGAATTCTCACTAAGCCTCCGGTCCTGGTAGCTCCTATTTCGAGAAAATCATTCCTGCTCTATGTAGCGCTATGGACCACCCTTTGGGCGCTCTTCTAACACAGAAGAGTAACGAAAGCTATGAACAGGCCATCTACTACTTGAGCAGACTCTGATCGGGACTGAATCTCGATACAACCCCATCGAGAAGGAGTGTCTTGCCCTCGTATTCGCTATCCAGAGACACGATATTATTTGGTTGGCCAAACCATACATGTTGTTTTAAGAGTTAATCCCCTGCGCATTCTCATGACAAAACCAGGATCTTTCAACTCTAGACTGGCTAACTGGGCCATTATGCTGTCCCAATACATCATAGATTTTGTCCTCCAAAAGGCGGTCAAAGGACAAACTCTAGCAGACTTTTTGGCAGCCAACCTGGTTCTGAAAACTTTCAAACTACACATAGACATTTCGGATGAGGTCATCGAAGCCGATATGACCTCAGAAGATGATGTATGGTGGATGTTCCTTGATGGTGCATCAAGAATATGCCTTACAGGCACGATTATTGCTGGAGTGGGGGTGGATTCGTCTCACTCAAGAATCACGTTCTTCCTAATGCAGTCTCACTGACAGAATCCTGCTCCAATAATGTAGCTGAGTACAATGCTTTGCTCATTGACCTCTAGCTTGCTCGACAAATGAGGGTACGGTACCTTGAAGCTTATGGTGCTCCAAGTTGATCATCAACCAAGCTAAGAGAGAGTATGAGGTTTGGCATGAAGACCTGATACCTTATCACCATGTAGCCATTAAATTGGCTGACTCATTTGACAGCTTCTATATTAGCCATGTGTCTCGCCTCAAATACAAAGGCAGATGCTTCAACTGCACTCGCGGCTACATTGGCCTTGCCAGCAGACACCACTTATCTGTTGGTCCAAAGGCCTAACGATCTAGTTTTGATGATGATTAACTCATGTAGTTATAGTACTAATGATCTTGTGTTTATTTAGTTTCAGATTTGTGATCAAGATCTTGTAGGTGTTTAGCTTCATCAAAGGATTTAAAATCGTATGGAGCTAGCACGTATTGATTTAAGAGCTTGTGCATCAAGACCACATCAAGTACTCAAGAGGAGTCTAGCTCATTGGATCAAGATTTGGACCAAGTCAAGAAGGAGAAGAAGATTTTCAAGAGAAGACCTTCAAGAGAAGACTTATGCCTAGGTTTATTTTTGTTAAGATTTTGTTTTAGATAAAATGTAAAGGATAGATCAGTTGGTGGATTACTCAAATATCATATACACTCACACACAAAATTTATATGTGTTTTCATGAAAGAGTTTTCATTTTGAAAAATACCGTTTTGATTTTTGGAATTCAATATATACATGTGTTTTAACCAAAAACATTTTAGAGCTTATTGTTAAAAACATAGATATTTCATCATATATGTGTAGTGGATCATATCCATACACACTAAGATTCAAAAGTGCTTAAAATATCTTGTTTTTGTATTTGGAGAAGTTTTCGAAAAATACGGTTTTTGTTTTAAACTAAAATTTTCATAATATAAAAATAGTTCAAAATGTTTGTAACATGGTTTGATTTATACTCAAACATGTTTGTATATCAAAGTATAATACTGAACTTATTTTTGTAGATTTTTAGAGAATTTATGAGATTTTATTGAAGCAAAAAAGCCAAGTTTTAAATCCCCAAAAACAGTTTTCTGGCCTTCAGCCGGTCGACCGTGCCTGAGGTCGGTCGACCGGGCGGTCGACCGACGTGCACAAAACGTGCACAGGTTGGGCCGGTCGACCGCAAGGTTGACCGCCAGAGAGCTTCTGCTCTCTGGAAATGGCCCGGTCGACCGCTGGGCCATTACCCAGTTGGCGGTCGATCGGCCAGTCGACCGACCTTCCCAACGGTCGAAAATCCGACCGTTGGCGGTTGACCGGGCAGTCGACTGTTAGCAGCCAAAGCTGTTGAGTTGGCTTCCAACGGGCAGATTTTTGTAGCCTATAAATTGGGGCTTCCTTGGGCTGTTTTAGACAAGATATCAAGAGAGTTTTTGGGCTAGTCTTGCATACCTATTTCAATGGTTTTCTCCACAACTTTTAGAGCCAATATTTTCAAATCAAAAGGAGAGTTTATCAAGAGTTTTCAAAAGAGATTTTCTTGAGTTTTTCACCACAAATCAATCCTTGTTTTTCTAACACACTTGAGCTATCCATTTGCTATATCAATCCTATAAGGATCTTTGTTGTGAGAGGATTTTAGGTGATCAAAGTGTTTAGATCACCAAAGTTTTCATCTTTGTACTTTGAGGAAGCGGACTTGCGAGTTCGCGTTGTTTCGAGTTCTAGGGAGAGCTCGGTGTAGAGGTGCGGCCTCGGCAAGCTTGCGTGCTTGCGTGTGTTTGTTCTTGTGGGAACAAGAGAGGGACTAGAGAGTCCAAAGGAGTTCTAGTGTGAACTCGCTTGTAGGTGTTGCGGCACCAAGTGATCCGGTGGGATCGGTTTATAGTGAAAATCCTTCATAGTGTTGAAGGCGGGGACGTAGAGCAAGTGTGCTCGAACTTCGAAACAAATCTCCCATGTTTGTGATTGCTCTCCTCCATTGGTAAAAGGTCATCGGTTCATCCTTGCAATAACCGATTACTTCTCAAAGTGGGCAGAAGTTGTACGCTCGCCGAAGTTCAAACCACTAATGTGGTCAATTTCATCAAACATCATGTCATCCACTGATTTGGTATCCCCATGCGGATTATCCACGGTAATAGTCCCCAATTTATAAGCGACTGTTCTATCGGTTCTGCGACAAGTACTGAATCTAGAATGTGGCTTCAACTGCTTGCAACCCCACTGCCAATGGGTTAGCAGAGGTGTTCAATAAGATGATCATCAAGCTCCGTCTCTTCAAGCAAACAAGACTGGATGTTCAATGAATATCTTTGGGCCTACTGAACAACAGTCCAAACACCTACAGCCAATATGCCTTTTTCTCTAGTTTACGGCTATGAAGCAGTCATACTTCTAGGATACAAATGCCATCACTTCGTGTTGCTCTAGCAACCAAATGACAGAAGGAGATAATGACCGATTATGTCTCCAAGAGTTAGAAATATTGGACGAGAAGCGACTACAAGCTCAACAGCGCATTGAGTTGTACCAAACTAGAATCTCGAAGGCCTTTAATAAAAAGGTCAAAGAGTGTCTTTTAGGAAGGAGATTTGGTTTTAGCAATCAGGCGGCCAATGATCATGGCACATAAGACCAAGGGCAAATTCCAACGTAAGTGGGAGGAACCGTTCATGGTAGAAATAGTCTACTCGAACAGAGTATACCACCTAAATGGCGACACGCTTATGATGCTGATCAATGACAAGTTCTTAAAAAAGTACTATCTCTGATCACGTTAACACTATACCTCTGATCAAGGAAATACTGTACATGACCACGTTAACATTAAACATCTGGTCATTTAGATAAACTCGTCTGACTGTTTCTTCTACAAGAAATCCTTGTCCCAAGTGGATCAATTTCATCTCCGCTCCTCATGGGATTCTGGTTGACATCAAGTTGTTATGATACAGGATGTTAACATCGAAGAGAAGACAAAGGTTAAATTTTTAGTTTTAGTCTTGTCGCTCTTCTTATTGTGAAGTCGAGTATGCTTAAACGGCAATTTTAGGCACACTTCTTCCCAATCATTCTTTTCGAAGAATAAGTCATATGTTGAAGACGAGCATGTTTAGACGGTGATTTCAAGCACTCTTCTTCCTGATCATGCCTCTTGGTCCAAAAGGGTGATGACTGTTCAATATGTAGTAGTGACATGTCTCCAATCATCCCCCGCCTCTTTCATTCGGTGAGTCACGGTTCGATCTCATGACGACCTCGATCAAGCTGAGTTCATTGAAGAAGGTTCGTGACATATCTCAGCGGAACCTTTCCACTATTTTCACATCTATATATAGATTTAGTGATCAACTGCAAGCCTGAGTCTTGGCCATGATGAACAAAAAGTGAAGTTTGGCAAGAAATTTTGACCTTATCGACAAATTTTTCGTAGAAATCATGTTTTGTGTCTCGACTTAACAACCGGCTGAAAACAAGAATCCCGACTAAAGTGACACTTCGTCAGGAATTTTGACTTACTCGACAAATTTTCCATGAAGTTTATTCTTAACTCTTTAATCCCCAGCGAGATTTTAGAGATCACCAGTGGAAGGCAGAAAGGTTCACTTCAAATGGTGTGATTCGAAGCCTTCAGTGGATAAGGCTAGAGAAAAATAGTGGCTTCTAAGCCCAATGCAAAATCCTTGATAACTCATCATGCTGAGGGGAATAGCATGGTGAGCCAACTCAAACGGTAGTTGGCAAAGGCAAATCAAATCTGTTGATAGCTGAGGGTTTGCTAAAAATTCTTAGGAACCTAATCCCATTTGATTCCTCCACAATCTTCTACCAAATTTCTTCCATGGAATGATAAATCCACAAAACAAACAAGTCATGTTGAAGTTTTTACCTTTGACTTTTCCTTCATTTTAGGAGTATTATTCTCCTATTCTCCAGCCAGATTGCTTTGATCCCTAAAATAAGTTTTAGGAGCATTATCTCCTATTCCCCGACAGAATTCTTTAGCAATATTCTTACATTTTGTAGAGAATAGTCAATTTCCCCAAAGTTCCTTGCCAATTCCCATCCATTGAATGGTAAAACCACATCAAACTATAATCATTTTCCCAACAAATTGAATTATAGATCAAGCCTGTCACGTTAACATTAAACCTCTGACAGTAACACCTTTGAATATGCCAGGCAGATTCTGCTAATATCCCCAGCGGATTGAAACTCCACCTATCATTCTCCTCCATAGAATGGCAGGCCCACTCAAATTGTTGTTAAATTAACAGCAACCCTTGTCAAGTTAAAATCAAACCACTGACAAGTCACTCTAGTAAATCCCCAAGTGGAGAATTTGTTACGATCACATCGAGCAAAATCCCTTTCTAATTCCTCAATAAGGAATTTGCATCCTATCTTTTCTAGCTTAATTGTCATCTTAATGATTACCTCTGATAATTTTTTAAGGCGTAGGATTCCTTTTAACTCCTCAATGAGTTTTTATCCCTTCAGAGCCTTTTCAGTTTCCAGTGGACTCTTTGGTTGTCACGTTAACATTATACCTCTGACAATTTCTTCAAAAAAAAACTCCGCCAAGAAAATGCTAAATTCCCCACAGAGTATCAAATGACATTCCCCAGTGGAATAACTCATTTTTATCATCATGTCCAGTTCATCACATCTGAACGGCAAGACTCTAAGCATGGTAGTTTTTCAATCGGTTTTGTTCATATCACCTCTAAACTGACAGATAGCCAAGTCTTATCTTCTAGTCCGATAGGGACTACTCTTTTATCGTTATATCCAGTTCGTCATCGCTGAATGGCAGGGCTCTGAGTCTGATGTTTCTTAGTCGGTTATGTCTAGTTTATCACCTCTGAACTGACAGGTGCCCAAATCTCTTCCTTTTTTTATGGTACTTGATTAGTCTCTAGTATTGCATATTTCATACCACATCTTCACATATAAAATATAGCTAATAATGATTTTTTTTATATGTTCCTAGGTCCATGGTGTGGAATGAAGAAGAAGACCCAAAATTATCATTTAATTGGTGATTAAAAGCCTTCAAAGCTAGCCATTGATCTTGGAGGGTGATTCTGTCAAATCTGGGTCCTTAAAACCAGAAACCAAGAGGTACAGCAGACAAGGGGCGAAGCGACAGCACAAAGCAGGCGGTGCCACGCGCACAGCCTTAGTACAGCCGCGAAAATGCGGCTTTTGCCGCGTTTCCACGGTAGTACTGGCGCCATTGCGCCAGTACTTCGGGCCAGGGATTGTCCCCTGGCCCTTTTGCTCCTGATGCCTATAAGAGGCCCCTTGGTGCTCTTCACTGGGGGATATCCAGAGTTAGAGTTTTGATGTTATTTTTTTTTAGGAGTTGTAGTTTGTTTGTGTTTTCTTCTTCTTCTATCTTAGTTTAGCCATTAGAGTAAAAGAGAGAGTATGTACAAGTTGTATTTGAAGGTGACAATCTTATACAAGTAATACTTCTCCTTCTTCTTTCCATCACTTGGAGTCTTTACTTGCTTTTACTTACTTGTCTTAATGTAAAACTTCTTTTCTTTACTTCTTTTCTCTTATTTTTCTTACTCATGTCTACCTAACATTTTCATTGAATGGCTAACTAACAGTAACCCGCTAATATCTAACAACTTGATTGATAACCCAAATGAGTCAATAGTGTCAAACAAGCCTTGTGCAAACAAGAGTTATGACATCTTAAGATGAGGGTTCTAACTCTAACTTACTTATAAGTATTACCATTCTTATATTTCATGTTTAACCATTTTTGATGATTTATAGATTGTAAACCTTACTTGTTTTCATAAGTTAGAGATATTCCTATTAATCTTTACCGATACCATTAGTGCACTTGTTTCTTCCCTTATTCTCGCCTTCAATTGGATCTTCATAAGGGAAAGTTCAAGTTTTGCCGTGTAAAACCAAGTTAAATAAAGAACTTTTATTCGATCTCCAACGTGAATAGTTCTTATGCATAAAGGTTATGCTTGCCTATGATCCATCGTGAGGCTACCTCTTCAAGAAATTAGAGATTAGTGGGAGCACTTAGTAGGAAGTTAGCCATGCATTTTTATCCTTAAGAAAACTCACTTTTACAACCAACAAACCAATCCGAGAAATTCTTGAAACTACACTTGTTTTCTTTTCAATTTTTCATTTGAGACAAGGAACTTTTTCTTTACTTTGAATAAAGAAGCCGCACCAAAGCTTTCATCGATCTCCCTCCTTGTGGATACGACCCGATAGTCACTTTGCTATTACGGAAGAATAATAAAAGCAGTAACATCGACCATCAATCCTTTACTTATTTTTGTGCATGCTTTTTGCCGATCAAATTTTGGCACCGTTGTCGGGGAGGGGACGACTTTATTATTCAAACACTAAAGATTATTCTTTATTTTTGTGTGTAGGAGAAGTTACCAAGGAGCTAACTAGAATGGGAAGCAAGATTGGTGGCCAAAGACATTGCACGAAGAATTTATTTGCCCTCGAAATCATGTAAAAGCGAATTTTTCTGATTGAAGTACTCACAAAAGCTCTTCTGCAGGGTGGCCGAAATCATTCAAAAATTGCTTTCTAAAATTTTTTAGTTCACTTATATGCCTCACCTTTAAACTTGTAATAACTCAACAAAAATCCATTTGTTGCTAATTGAAAATCGGATTAGACTCCTGCATTTAGGGCACATGTCTATTTCAATTCATTTCAATTTCTGTTGAAGAGTGCTAGAGAAAGATATGTGTGCATTTCATATAGAATAGGACTAACATTTTGGAGTGATTTATTGCTATGAGTGTTATCTTGTCATGAATACATTGCACACTTGCACAAATGACATTAAGGGCAAAACCCAAATAAACAAGATAAGGTGGAGATTTCATCACCCTTCCTTAGCCCAAAAATTATCTCCAAGTGCACTCACAATCCCAAGCCTAATTAAAAGTTGATAGACGTTGGCCACGGGGACATCTCGGGCTCACTAAGAGTTTAACAGAGGGTGGGAATTGCAAAAACTATACTCCTGTAAAATCGGTGTTTAAGAAAAGAGGATTGAGAGGTTAAGCCTCAAAAGCTCCGTGGTTTGGCATAATTAATGCCCAAGGCTCACGCCTGGATACCTCCCATCGAGTTTTACCCTTTCCTAGCCGATTAGCTTGTGGTCTAATTCTTGCAACAACCTCCCCCAGAGAATTAACCAGTTAAGAGTCGTCTAGGTCCAGGTACCTTAGACTACGGCTTGGTGATTGTTTCTCTTTCTTTTGTTTGTTTTTTATTCTTTTCGATTGTTCTATTGTTTATACGCTGTTTGTGGTGTGCTGCATGCAAGAGTGGGTGAGAGATCTTGCAGCTTCCAGATTAACCAGAAACACTTCTCTGCCCTTGCATCCAGAACCAGTGATGGCATCGCTACAGGATAGGTTTTGCCCAATCAGAACGTCACGACCATCTTGTATAAAACTTCCTGAGGCGAACGGTAATAACTTTGAGTTGAAACCCAAATTCATCAAAACTCTTTCTAAATTTCACGGTTTAGAATCAGAGGATGCATACTTCTTTGCTAGGAAATTTGAAGAAGTATGCCTCATGATGCGCATTCCTTAGCTAGGAGATGATGCCGTTAGGTTACGTTTCATCACCTTCTCCCTAAAGGACCTAGATAAGAAATGGTTCTATGGCTTGGCGGTGGACTCAATCACAACATGGGATGATTTCGTCAAGGCCTTCTTGAAGAAATTTTACCTAATCCACAAGACTGCCCTCATTAGAGAGAATATCATGCAGTTTAGGTAAGAACAAAGCAAACCATTGTGGAGATACTTTGAGCGATTCAAAGATCTCTTAGCTCAGTGCCCTCATCACGGTATAGAGAAATGGCGTCAGTGCCGGATTCTCTATGATGGTTTGGATTATCAAACAAAATCTTGTTAGAAACCATGTATCAAGGGTGTTCTTGCAAAAGGATGAAAACCAGGATTGGGATTTGTTTGAAGATCTTGCTGAGAAAATCCTACAATGGGAGCCAACCTCTGAGAAACTAAGGAATTCACAGTTTACAGCTTCTAAAGGAGGGCTCCTATCCTTAGAATCATCCATAGCTGCTGAAGCTAAGATTGTAATTCTGATGAGAATAATAGAGGCTCTACAAACAAAAGAGCCAGCAAACCACCAACCAATCCGGGTTGTTCATATTGTCAGGCACCGAACCATATTTTTGAAGGGTGTCCCATTTTTCAGATTATCAAGTACCGTCGGAGCACATGAACACGGCCTACTCAAGACCGTAACACAATCCTTACTCGCAGACTTACAATCCCGGTTGGAGAAATCACCGAATTTTTCTTAGCCCTCGAACAATTCTCCCAGGCCCAATTTCTCCAACAATCTTGACCATCCCAATCATCAAGCAAATTTTTCCAGTCAAGCTCCATCTTCCTCCTTCCAAAATTCACCAATGGAGAAAACATTCAGTAAATTGGAGGAGAGTTTGGAGGCATTCATGAAGTCCCAAGCCGCCTTCATGCAAAATCAAGAACAGATATTGAACAACTATTCACAGGCCATATCTAGATTGGAAATGCAAATGAGTCAATTAGCAAACTCTCTAAGTGAAAGACCCAAGGGTACTTTACCTAGTCAGCCGCTAGTCAACCCTAAGAATTCCAATCAAGCTTATAAAGTTCAGGATCCTCAGATCAACCAGTGTAATATTGTTCACACACTCAGATCAGGAAAGAAGGTGGACAACTAGGTCTACCAGTAGAAAAATCTTATCCACATTGATCCTACTCCTGCCTCCACATCTGCTAGCTCCTCTCAATCTGCTCCACAAAAGTCTGACAAGGACATAGCTATTGATCAAGTTCACAAGCCTGTAGAACCCTTTCCTAATAGGCTTAGGAACAATAATAAAAACATGCACATGAAAAAGATACTAGAGATGTTTAATCAGGTCAAATTGAACGTGCCTCTTCTTGACGCTATCTAACAAGTCCCAGCAGATGCTAAATTCCTAAAGGATATGTGTACTAAGAAGAGAAAAATGAATTTGCCAAAGAAAGTGTTCTTAGCAACCAATATAAACGAAATTTTATCTAGTCTTATTCCGGTGAAATATAAAGATCCCGAATGTCCTACAATTTCTTGCACTATAGGACAAATGGAAATTAACCAAGCACTTCTTGACCTTGGAGCAAGTATCAACTTGCTACCTCTCTCAGTATACCAACAACTTGGGTTAGGCAAGCTGAGTCCAACTCAAGTCACTATTTAGTTAGCCGATCATCCATAAAAATCCCCAAAAAGAAAATCACAGATGTCCTTATCGGTGATTTCATCTACCCCGTTGACTTCATTATGCTTGAGACCCAACCTGTGTCAAATCTACGGTCTCAAACTCCAGTCATCTTAGGGCGCCCATTTCTTGCTACAGCTAATGCCATAATCAACTATAAGAACAGGTCCATGCGATTGACCTTTGGAGATATGATAAAGGAGGTCAATGTTTTCAATTTGGGAAAACAACCCAGGGATATGAATGATCAAACTTTTGAGGTCAATTCCATTGAAAATTTGACCAGTGAGCATAAAGAGAGAATAGAGATGGACACAGAAGGTGAGTTTGATCTGGAGTCTGAGGATTTCAATCTGGACCAGATCATTGATTCAGCAGTGGACTGGGCATTAAGCCTAAGTGTACCTCATTCCAGGACCAAAATTCCAAATCTCCCTTCCAATGAATCTACTTCTTTCCTAGAATTAAAAGCTTTGCCTGAACACCTTAAGTACGCCTACCTAGACGGAAGAGAAACCCTGCCAGTCATCATAGCATCCTATCTGACTGGACAACAAGAGGATAGCTTAATGCCTATTTTAAGGAGAAATAGGGAAGCCATTGGATCGACAATGAAAGACATTAAAGGAATAAGTTTCGCAATAGTACAATACAAAATTCATTTAAATAATGAAGTGATTCCCAGGAGGGACCCACAGCGTAGGCTTAACCCACTCATGCAAGATGTTGTGAAAATGGAAATATTGAAACTATTAGACAATGGGATCATTTATTCCATTTCTGATAGTCAATGGGTTAGCCCAGTTCATGTTGTCCCTAGGAAAGCTTGTTTTATGGTGGTAGAAAATGAGCACAAAGAGTTGGTACAAACAAGACTGCCTACCAAGGTTCGTGTTTGTATTGACTATAGAAAATTAAATGCAGCCACTCGTAAGGACCACTTCTCGCTACCTTTCATCGACCAAATGCTCGAACACTTATCTGGACATGAGTACTATTGCTTCCTGGATGGATACTCGGGATACAATCAGATCTCCATTGTTGCAGAAGACCAGGAAAAGGCTATGTCCACTTGCCCATTTGGAACCTTTGCCTACCGACGCATGCCCTTTGGATTATGCAACGCTCCAGGGACATTCCAACGATGCCGGCTCAGTCTTTTCTCTAATATGGTAGAATGTTTTCTGGAGATTTTCATGGATGACTTCTCCATCTACGGAGATTCATTTGATCAGTGTCTTCATCATCTAGAGTTGGTTCTTCAAAGATGCAAGGAGAAGAATTTGACTCTGAACTGGGAAAAATGTCACTTCACGGTGAGATAAGGGATTGTCTTAGGCCATGAGATTTCACGGAGAGGAATCGAAGTTGACAAAGCAAAAATAAAAGTTATCGCTAAGCTTCCACCACCCAAATGCATCAAGGATATTAGATCTTTCTAGGGCATGCTGGGTTCTACCGACGTTTTATTAAGAATTTTAGCAAAATCGCTAGACCCTTAACCAACCTTCTCGCAAAGGACGTGCCCTTTGATTTTTAACGATGGATGTTTTAAATCATGGGAGAAGCTTAAGCAAGATTTATATCTGCGCCTATCATTTCTGCTCCTGATTGGGTATAACCATTTGAAATCATGTGTGATGCCTCTAATTTTGCTATTGGCGCTGTTCTAGGATAGCGCATCGATAATAGACATCACGTGATTTATTACTCGAGTAGGACCCTGAATGACGCCCAACAGAACTATACAATGACCGAGAAAGAATTTTTGGCCATTGTCTTCACGTTAGAAAAGTTCCGTCTCTACTTACTAGGATCTAAGACTGTAATTTTCACATATCACTCAGAATTGAAGCACCTCATGACTAAGAAGGAAGCTAAAGCCTGACTGATTCGATGGATCCTTCTACTTCAAGAATTCGACCTAGAAATTTGTGATAAGAGAGGTGTAGTAAATGTGGTGGTTGATCATCTATCAACAATTCCTAATGCATCTATAGTACGAGCTCCGATCAATGAGGATTTCCCAGATGAGCACATCCTTGCCATTTTAAAGGAACCATGGTATGCAGACATAGTTAACTATCTGGTCATCAGACAATTACCCACTGAATGGACAAAGCAAGACCAGTATAGCTTCTTTGCCCAAGTACGATACCTCTTTTGGTAAGAACCGTATCTCTTTAAGTATTGTCCTGACTAAATTATTCGACAATGTATACTAGAAGAAGAACAGAGGAGCGTGCTCAGTTTCTGCCATGAACTCGCATGCGGAGGACGCTTCGGTCCCCGCAAACCCGCAGAGAAAGTTTTACAAAGTGGGTTTTACTGGCCCATTTTGCTCAAAGACTCATTCTATTTTTGTAAGTCATGTGATAATTGTCAAAAGACTGAAAAGTTTTCGAGACGAGACATGATGCCCCTAAACCCGATTCTCGAAGTTGAAATTTTTAATGTTTGAGGCATTGACTTCAGGGGACCATTCCCAAATTCCTTTGGCAACCAGTTCATCTTGGTTGCAATGGATTACGTCTCGAAATGGGTAAAAGCCTTATTAGTCTCTAATATTGCATAATTTTTATCACATCTACACAATTATCTTATATAAAATACTGCTAATAATGGTTTGCTTGTGTGATCTTAGGTCCATGGTGTGCAATGAAGATGAAGACCCTAAATCACCAATTAATAGGTGACTAAAAGCCTACAAAGAAGCCATTGACTTTAGATGAAGATTCTATCAGACCTGGGGACTCAAATCAGAAATCCAGAGATTACATCTGACAGGGGACCGACACGACCGCACACAGCAGGCGGCGCTGCGCGCACCGAGCGATCGTACTGGCGCGGCCGCACCAGTGCCTCGGGCCAGGGGTTGCCCCCTGGCCCCCTTTCTCCTGGTGCCTATAAATACCCCCCTTGGGGTTCTACAGAGGAGATATCCAGAGTTTAAGAGTTGTTATTATTTTGTTTTTAGAAGTTGTAGTTGTTTTGTTTCCTTCTTCTTCTAGTTTTAGTTTAGCAATTAAAGTGAAAGAGAGAGTGTGTAAAAGTTGTATCTGAAGGGTGACAAGCTTATACAAGTAATTACTTCTCTTTCTTTTTTCCATTTACTTGCGTTTTCATTTGCTTCTACCTCCTTGTTTTAGTGTAATACTCTTTCTCTTTACTTCTTCTCTCTTGTTATCTTTCACTACCATGTCTAACTAACTCTCTTATTGCATGGCTAACTAACTACTAACCCACTAATCTCTAACAACTTGATTGATAAACCCAAATGAGTTAATAGTGTAAAACAAGCCTTGTGCAAACGAGAGCTATGATATCTTAAGACGAGGGTTCTAACTCTATCTTACTCACAAGTATTCTCTTTCTTATATTCATGCTTAACGGGTTTTTGATGATCTATGGATTATAAACTTTACTTATTTTTGTAAGTTAGAGATATTCCTTTTAACTTTGCCGATACCATTAGTGCACTTGTTTCTTCCCTTATTCTCGCCTTCTATTAGATCTTGATAAGGGAATGTTCAAGTTTTATCATGTGAAGCTAAGTTAAAGGAAGGACTTTCATTTGGTCTTAACGTGAATAGCTCCTAAGCATAAAGGTTATACTTGCCTATGATCCATCATGAGGCCACATCTTCAAGAAGTTAGGGATTAGTGGGAGCACTTTGTAGAAAGTTAGCCATTCATTTTTACCATTAAGAAAAATTACTTTTACAAACCATCAAACCATTCTAAACAATTCTAGAAACCAACTTGTTTTCATTTTCAAATTCTTTATTTGAAACAAAGAACTTTCTCATTTTTTAAACAAAGAAGCCGCATCAAGCTTTTATCGCTCTCCCTCCTTGTGGTTACGACCCGTATAGCCACTTTGCTAGTACGGAAGAATCGCAAAAGCAGTAACATCGACCCACATTCTTTTACTTATTTTTGTGCTTGCTTTTTGCCGATCAAATTTTGGCGCCGTTGCCAGGGAGGGAACGACTTTATTGTTCAAAACTAAAGATTTTTTTTTGTTTTTGTATGTAAAAGAAGTACCAAGGAGCTAGCTATTATGGGAAGCAAGAGTGGTGGCCAAAGACACCACACGAGGAATTCATTTGCCCTTAGAAAATTCATGTAAAAGCGAATTTTCTGATTGAAGTACTAACAGAAGCTCTTCTGCAGGGTTGCCGAAAATCACTCAAATTGCTTTCTCAAATTTTTTTATTTGTATGCTTCACATGTACACTTGTAATAACTTAACAGAAATCTATTTGTTGCTAAATTGAAAATTGGATTAGACTCTTCCATTTAGGGCACGTGTCTATTTCAATTCATTTCAATTTCTGTTGAAGAGTGCTGGAGAAATGGTACGTGTGCATCATATAGAATAGGACCAATATTTTAGAGTGATTTTTATCGCTTTGAGTGTTATCTTGTTGTGAATATACTGTACACTTGCACAATTGACATTAAGGGTAAAATCCCAAATAAACAAGACAAGGTGGGGATTTCATCACCCTTCCTTAGCCCAAAAACCATCTCCAAGTGCACTCACACCAACCAAGCCTTAAATAAAAATTGATAGACGTTGGCCCTAGGGACATCTCAGACTCACTAAGAGATTAACTGAGGGTGAAAATTGTAAGAACTATACTCCTGCAAAATCGGTATCTCAGGAAAGTCGATTGAGAGGTTAAGCCTCAAAAGCTCCGTGGTTTGGCGTAATTAAGGCCCGTGGCTCACGCCCGGATACCTCCCGCCGAGTTTTGCCCTTTCCTGATCGATTAACTTGTAGTCGAGTTCCTGCAACAACCTCCCCCGGAGAATCGACCAGTTAAGAGTCGTCTAGGTCAAGGTACCTTAGACTAAGACTTGGTGGTTGTTTCTCTTTCTTTTGTTTATTTTTTATTCTTTTTTGATTGTTTGTTGTCTATACATTGTTTGTGGTGTGCTACATGCAAGAGTGGGTAAGAGATCCTGTAACTTCCAAATTAACCAGAAACACTTCTCTACCCTTGCATCCAGAACCGGTGATGGCGTCGCTTCGGGACAGGTTTTACCCGATCAGAAACTCGCTGCCATCTTGTATAAAACTGCCTGAAGTGAATGGAAATAATTTTGAATTAAAGCCTCAATTCATCAACACTCTTCCAAAATTTCATGGTTTAGAATCAGGGGATGCATACTTCTTTGTTAGGAATTTGAAGAAATATGCCTTATGATGCGTATTCCCTAGTTAGGAGACGATCCCGTTAGGCTACGTATCAATCCCTTCTCCCTAAAGGACCTAGCTAAGAAATGGTTGTACAGTTTGGTTATAGATTCAGTTACAACATGGGATGATTTTGTCAAGGCCTTATTAAAGAAATTATACCTAATCCACAAAACTACCCTCATTAGAGAGAATATCATGCAATTCAGGCAAGAACAGAGCGAACCATTTTGGAGATACTTTGAGCGGTTCAAAGATCTCCTAGCTCAGTGCCCTCATCATGGTGTAGAGAAATGGCGTCAGTGCCAGATTCTCTAGGATGGTTTGGATTATCAAACGAAAACTTTGTTATAAAACCATGTGTCAAGGAGGGTTCTTACAAAAGGATGAAAATTAGAGTTGGGATTTGTTTAAGGATTTAGCTGAGAAAACTTTGCAATGGGAGCCAACCTCAGAAAAATCAAGGAATTCACAATCCATAGCTTCAAAAGGAGGGCTCATATCCTTAGAGTCATCCATAGCTGCAGAAGCTAAGATTGCTACCCTGATGCAGAGAATAGAGGCTCTCGAGACAAAAGAGCTAGCCAATGTCAACCAAATCAACCCACCACCAATTCACAATCTGGGTTGTTCATACTGTCAGGCACCGAACCATGTTTTTGAAGAGTGTCCTATTTTTCAGACTCACCAAGTGCTGCCAGAATGCGGCCTACTCACGGCCGCCGCATAATCCTTACTCACAAACGTACAATCCAAGTTAGAGATCACCCAAATTTCTCTTGGGCTCAAAACAATTCTCCTAGGCCAAATTTCTCCAATCATCTCCACCATCCCAATCATCCAACGAATTTTTCCAGTCAAGCTTCATCTTCCTCCTACCAAAGTTCACCAATTGAGAAGAAATTCAGTAAATTGGAGGAGAGCATGGAGGCTTTTTTGAAGTCCCAAACCGCCTTCATACAAAAATCAGGGACAAACACTGAGCAACAATTCACACGCCATATCGAGATTGGAAATGCAGATGAACCAATTAGCTAGCGCTCTATGTGAAAGACCAAAGGGTACTTTACCTACTTAGCCGCTAGTTAACCCTAAGAACTCCAATCAAGCGTATGAAATTTAGGATCCTTCGATCAACCAGTGCATTGTTGTTCACACACTTTGACCTTGAAAGAAGGTGGACAATCAGGTCTACTAGAAGAAAAATCCCACTCACATTGATCCTGCTCCTGCATTCACATCTGCCAGCTCTCCCCAATCTGCTCCACAAACTTCTGACAAAGACACAGCTGTTGAACAAGTTCATAAGCCTATAGCACCCTTTCCCAATAGGCTTAGGAACAATAATAAGAACATGCACATGGAGAAGATACTGGAGATGTTTAACAAGGCCAAACTGAATGTGTCTCCTCTTGACGCTATCCAGCAAGTCCCAGCCTATGCCAAATTGCTTAAGGATATGTGTACAAAGAAAAGAAAGACAAATGTACCCAAGAAAGTGTTCTTGGCAACCAACATAAGCGAAACTTTGTCTGGTCCTATTCTGGTGAAATACAAAGATCCCAGATGTCCCACAATTTCCTGCACCATAGTACAAATAGAAATTAGTAGAGCACTACTTGACCTGGGAGCAAGTATCAACTTGCTACCTCTCTCAGTATACCAGCAACTTGGCTTGGGCGAGCTGAGTCCAACTCGAGTCACCATTCAGTTAGCTGACCAATATGTGAAAATCCCTAAGGGGGAAATCACAGTGTCCTTATCTGGGTTAAGGATTTCATCTATGCCGTTGACTTCATTGTGCTTGAGACCCAACATGTGTCAACTCCGCGGTCTCAAACTCCGGTCATCTTAGGATGCCCATTCCTTACTACAACCAATGCCATAATCAACTATAGGAACGGGTCCATGCGATTGACCTTTGGAGACATGACGAAGGAAGTCAATGTCTTCAATCTTGGAAGACAACCCAGGGATATAAATGATCAGACTTTTGAGGTCAATTCTATTGAAAATTTGACAAGTGAGCATGAAGAAAGCATAGAGATGGAACCAGAGAGTGAGTTTGATCTGGAGTCTGAGGATTTCAATCTGGACCAGATCGTAGATTCGGCAGTGGACTGGGCATCAAGCCCAAGTGTACCTCATTTCAGGACTGAAATTCTAGATATCACCTCCAATGAATAAACTGAAATCACCTAGAGGGGGGTGAATAGGTGATAATGCTAATCTAGAAACTAAATGCGGAAGCTTAAAAACTATTTTGCACAAACTTAATACAACCAACAAGTGTAGCCGAATTCCCCGTGAAGGGCTCTGGACTAACTCCTCTTGATTCCCCTAGATAAGGGTTGAGGTGCTATATGAAGCTCTTGTGGTTAAGTATAAGTGAGGCGCACACACAAGCAAGCCAAGCATATAAGGATGATCAATATGAAATAATGCAAGGCACAAATGCAAGCAATAAGATATGAATGAATGAATGATGCTATTCACAATTAAAAGAGAGAGAGGGTTTAGAGGCAATGGATCAAACGCAAACACAATGATATGTTCCGAGGTTCGAGCCCCTAGCTCTACGTCCCCACCTTCACCGAGAAGGATTTCTAATCCACTATCTCCCACCGAGGGACCTCCACCGAGGAGGATTTGTTACAACAATAGGAGTACCGAACTCCTCTCTCAAACACCACCTCACAACCGAGGGGTAGGCTCGTAGCCAAACAACCACAATCCACCTCTACCGAAGAGGGATACAAATCAAACTCCACCTCTCACTAGAGGGAGCAAACCAACATTCTCAACCACTACGAAAGAGGGAGCACCCACAAAGAAAGGGTTTACAACTTGGTGGTATCTTTCAACCACAAACAATTCCTTTTTCCCACAAACAGTGATCCTAATAGAATAGGATAGAAGATAAGCTCAAGTGTGAAAAAAATTAGAGTTTGGAAAACAAAAACTCAAAGAAAAATACTTGGAAAAACTCTTTGTAAAGGATAGAAATGAAGAACAAAACAAATCTCCCAATTTTTCTATTTTCTTTGATTTTTTCAAAAACTCTAAAACAAATAAAGATTGATCTTTTGAAGCTCTAAAACACTTTTTAAAACTTGTAAAAACACTTCAGAAAACTAGGAATTTTTCTTGTCAAAAGTCTTATAAAAATCCCCAAAGAGATGGGGTATAAATAGGCTCCCCAAGAAACTAGCCGTTAGGCTGATCTGTCAGCCTGACAGGTTGGCGGTCGACCGGCCGGTCGACCGCCAGCGGTCATAAATATGACCGTTGGAGCAGCCCGGTCGACCGCCCAGATATAGAGAGCATAGCTCTCTGGTCCGGTCGACCGGCCCATTGCCTGGCCAGACGTGCACAGACCTGTGCACGTCAGTCGACCGACCGGTCGACCGGCTCTGGCTTACGGTCGACCGCCAAAGCCTGACAGCCAATTTCTGGGTCAGAAAATCATGTTAAAAATATTTTATCAAAAACCAAAACTGTATTTTATCAAACTTTGATTTTTCAATACATGAATAGGATAGTCAAAATAAGTTTGTCTAAGAAGTTTAAGCATGCATGTATAGAAAGAATACATCTACTATACATATAAACCATTTAAACTTATTTTGATCAATCTATTCATGAAAACCAATATCAAAACCAAAACGTGTATGTGTATTGTGCACTTGAGCATATCAACTATTCTTATCTTTACAAATGGATCTAAAACTCAAACTAAACTAGGATACCTAAATCTTCTTGACGATCTTCTATCTTCAAGTCGACTCGATCCAAAACTCCGTGATCCACGAGCTAGGCAGGGTATGATCTTGATGCTCGGGCCCTGGAATCACCAAGTGAAGGCTTCCAAGTCCTCTTTTTGAAGCAATCACCAACTAATATCTTGTTACATGATCTGAAACTAAAATCACAAGATTATTAGTAAACATAACTACATGCGTTAATCATCATCAAAACTAGAGTGGAAGGCCTTCGGGCCAACAATCTCCCCCTTTTTGATGATGACAAAACTCATGGAGTTATATATGCATGGATTAAAGTTAAGCTTCAAAAAAGCTCCCCCTTAACTCATGCATAGCAATAAACAAATATATATGTGCAATGAAAGCTCATAAACATGTATGCATAGACATGCATAAAATAAGGTACCAAATAAAGACATGCTCTTGATACCAAACATATGAAATGCATCATGCATAAAACGTGCTCTTGATACCAATAAAAACATGTTCTTAAATAATGCTCTTGATACCAATTAAACAATTAAACAACAAACTAATAAATAAAATAAAACATGCATATAAAACATGCATATAAACTCAAATACTTCTCCCCCTTTTTGTCAATCATCAACAAAGGGGTCCAAGTAAAAACAAATAAATAAATTCTTCTCCCCCTTTTTGTTCGAAACAAAGAATCAATAAAGGGGTGACATCAAACAAATCAATAATAAGAATATATGCGATATACATTCATGAAGAGGAAGATGCTAAGTTAACTTCCCTACATATATGCATTACATGAAGAAAGGATGACAAGCCCTAATTCACATAACACAAAATATGCAATGCATAAGAAGAGATGTGAAGCTCCCCCTACACATGTGTATCGCATAAAGAAGAGTTGTCAAGCTCCTCAATATAAGATACACTCAACATGAATCTATATGTAGAAGAGATGTTAAGCTCTCCTTGCATATATGCAATCATATCAAGAACATTTTTTACACTTCTTATTAAAAAATTGAATTTTCTCAATAAGATAAATTTGATACCAATTAAGAATGTGTCAAAGTAGTGCATCTTGATACCAATTGAAAGGAAACATAAAAAAACATTGATACCAATTTTAAGAAAACAAAAGAAAATCTTGATACCAATTGAAAACATTCAAATAAACATCTTGATGCAAAATGATACCAATTGTAAGAATTTGTCATTAAGAACATATGATATCAAATTGAAATTATTATTTCTTTATCATAAAGCAAGGGAGTGGAATACAAAACCAATAGTAAACCAAATACCAATTGAAAGATAAAATACGAGTTTTCTCCCCCTTTATGAAATACCAAATAAAACAATGTCTAAGCTTGTATTTGGATTAATTGAAAACTAATCAATTGAAACACGATGATCATTAAAACTCAAGCTTAGCATAAACAAAACATATATATGTATGAAAAATTAGATACCAATCGAAATTGATACTATTTGAAGTGAAAGCATGCATACATAAAATATATATGAGTATACAAGAAATGTCAATATTGATACCAATTGAAAGAATCCAATGATACCAATTGAAATAACAATAATATCAAATGTATACCTAATATCCTATCCTCCCAATCATGTTCAAGTTTAAAATGATTTTCACTATAAAGCATACATGAGCATGATCTCCCATCCAACCACCCTTAGAAGGTAGGGGTTTCCAAAAATAGATTTAAAAAATATAGTATATATGAAAACTTCTACCATAACGAAGAATACAAACTAGTTAAATGGAAAAACTTGTTAACTAGTACGAAATCCTTCAAGTAAGGAATAAAAACAAATTATTTTTCATAAAAACATGAAATTCACAAAATAGCTAACACTTATAATCAATGAAGCATAAATATAACTCATGAAAACAAAACATGAGTAAATAAGAAATGTGAGTGTACAAATACAATGTGAAGAACATGATCATGAAAGTATTCAATTTAGCTCAATATTCCTTGAAACAAGAAAATCATCAAAACTTATTTAATCTTCAAGGTATATGTATGTCTTATACAAACTAAAGTATACATACATACCAAACACAACGAGTCCACAAAGATATATGCATGAAGGCACGTGGCTCAAAAGGATGTATATGTATAAACAATAGTTTGGATAAAATAGACATATACATGAAGTTAAACATAAACACAAAATCATGAAACAAATCTAAAAATGGGAATACAAGTTTAAAATGCATGAATCATCAAAACTAGACTATACTAGCACATCTAATGGGAACAAATAAGCATTCAAGCACAAACATATATAGATTTATTTGTGGCCCACTATATGCACAAATGTATACCTAGTCTTAGTGAAAACTAACATTTAAACAAGTAATCAATACATGAAGCATAAAAACAAGATATGAATAATCATGAAAAACATAAACATGATTATTATATAAATTCACATGTTATTGAGCTAAGATAAACATGATAGCTAAACAATGGTGAGAACACAAAAATAATAGTTCATATTAAACATGGGTGTCTCAAAATGCTATACATGTATGTCAAGGATCTAATAAACATAGCATTGACATAATAATCTAAAAAACAACAAAACATGCTAATAATGAATAAAATGAAAAGCATGTAAACATAAACAAGGAGTAAGAGACCGTTACCAAAACCTAGAAGGCAACTCTCCATGCCTCCAAAACATGGTGGACCTCCCACCAAACATCCCTTGAAAGTGATGCATCCACATAATTCTCATGAAGCTCGGAACGCATCCAGTCCAAGGTACCGATACTCTTACGTCATGTGAGAGCCCACACCTACATCATAAATAAGAGGGGTGGTCTTTGGTACCCATATCCTTTTGGGTCCATGGGAGTTAGTACCTTCTCTAACCCAAACAAACTTATTTGCTAAATTACTATCATGTATTCTATCATAACAAAATTTAGCAAGGTGGCCCTTACGTCCACAATGTGTACAAGTGTACACATGAGCATACATGGTGTGATGGTGTCCGTGGGAGCATGTGTATGCCATGTATGGTGTGCATGTAAAGATGGAACTTGTTTCTTGCGAAACAAAGATTCCAAGAGTGTATGGCTCTTGGCACAATGGCTCAAAGTGGAGCCCAAATAATCAACACTCTTCTTAAGCATGGATATATCATTATCAATCAAAGAAGAAGTGGAACATGCAATAGGTGAAGTGTGTGATACTACCCTAGCATGGCAAACATGTGCATCAATCTTATTTTGCAAACAATCATTCTTCTTCAAACAAACATTTAAATCATTTGAAATAGAAATTATTTTATTTTTCAAAGCAACATTCTCTTTTAAAACAAAATCAACTTTTGAAGTTAAAACTTTATTTTTCTTCAAAACATTTTCACAATCATTTTTATTTTTCAAAAACTCATTTTCTTTTAAGGCAAGATCAAGTTGAGATTTTAATGAATCCCTTTCATTAGAAATCTCCTCCTTCTCTTGCAAAATATTGTTAAGTCTAGAAATCAAATTTTTATTTTCATTATTAAGGCCTAGACTTTTCTTTTTCAAAATCTTATAATTTTCTATTAATTTTTCACACACAATAGATAGTTCTTCATTTAAAGCATTGGGATCAATATATTCATCACATGAAGAACTAGAATCATTACAATCTAGTTGAGATTCCGAATGTACCTCAAGGGAGTCATTCCCTTGGACCATGAAGCATTGTGAGTCGGATTCTCCACTAGTTTCCTCTGGTTGATTTGGCATTTGAAGCTTGAAGGTGGATGTGGTTGTCAACTTGTTCCACACTACAAAAGCGGAATCAAGATTAGAAACAAGCATAAGATAATCTTTTGAAAGCGTGCTTCTAATGGCCTCAAGGGCTTGTGCATTAGCCCCTATATGATTGCTATTACCAAGATAGCATTTCTTGGTAGCGGCAAGAAAAACATGCAAGCCTAGGATTTGAAGGTAAATGGACATCTTAGTCTTCCAAACAAGAATGTTGGAAGAGTCAAACATAGGTGGGGTCATGAAGTCCAAAGATAAACTATATGTGTGCAAACAAGCAAATGCAAATGTAGATTAGCTAAACAAAGGATCTCACTCCTTGGATGTTTAGCCTAAGTATCAGGAGCGTAGGCTCTGATACCAATTGAAATCACCTAGAGGGGGGTGAATAGGTGATAATGCTAATCTAGAAACTAATGCGGAAGCTTAAAAACTATTTTGCACAAACTTAATACAACCAACAAGTGTAGCTAAATTCCCCGTGAAGGGCTCTGGACTAACTCCTCTTGTTTCCCCTAGATAAGGGTTGAGGTGCTATATGAAGCTCTTGTGGTTAAGTATAATTGAGGCACACACACAAGCAAGCCAAGCATATAAGGATGATCAATATGAAATAATGCAAGGCACAAATGCAAGCAATAAGATATGAATGAATGAATGATGCTATGCACAATTAAAAGAGAGAGAGGGTTTAGAGGCAATGGATCAAACGCAAACACAATGATATGTTCCGAGGTTCGAGCCCCTAGCTCTACGTCCCCGCCTTCACCGAGAAGGATTTCTAATCCATTATCTCCCACTGAGGGAACCTCCACCGAGGAGGATTTGTTACAACAATAGGAGTACCGAACTCCTCTCTCAAACACCACCTCACAACCGAGGGGTAGGCTCATAGCCAAACAACCACAATCCACCTCTACCGAAGAGGGATACAAACCAAACTCCACCTCTCACTAGAGGGAGCAAACCAACAATCTCAACCTCTACCAAAGAGGGAGCACCCACAAAGAAAGGGTTTATAACTTGGCGGTATCTTTCAACCACAAACAATTCCTTTTTCCCACAAACAATGATCCTAATAGAATAGGATAGAAGATAAGCTCAAGTGTGAAAAAATTAGAGTTTGAAAAACAAAAACTCAAAGAAAAATACTTGGGAAAACTCTTTGTAAAGGATAGAAATGAAGAACAAAACAAATCTCCCAATTTTTCTATTTTCTTTGATTTTTCAAAAACTCTAAAACAAATAAAGATTGATCTTTTGAAGCTCTAAAACACTTTTTAAAACTTGTAAAAACACTTCAGAAAACTAGGAATTTTTCTTGTCAAAAGTCTTATAAAAATCCCCAAAGAGATGGGGTATAAATAGGCTCCCCAAGAAACTAGCCGTTAGGCTGATCTGTCAGCCTGACAGGCTGGCGGTCGACCGGCCGGTCGACCGCCAACGGTCATAAATATGACCGTTGGAGCAGCCCGGTCGACCAGCCGGTCGACCGCCCAGATACAGAGAGCAAAGCTCTCTGGTCCGGTCGATCGCCCGGTCGACCGGCCCATTGCCTGGCCAGACGTGCACAGACCTGTGCACATCGGTCGACCGATCGGTCGACCGGCTCTGGCTTACGGTCGACCGCCAAAGCCTGTCAGCCAATTTTTGGGTCAGAAAATCATGTTAAAAATATTTTATCAAAAACTAAAACTGTATTTTATCAAACTTTGATTTTTTAATACATGAATTGGATAGTCAAAATAAGTTTGTCTAAGAAGTTTAAGCATGTATGTATAGAAAGAATACATCTACTATACATATAAACCATTTAAACTTATTTTGATCAATCTATTCATGAAAATCAATATCAAACCAAAACGTGTATGTGTATTGTGCACTTGAGCATATCAACTATTCTTATCTTTACAAATGGATCTAAAACTCAAACTAAACTAGGATACCTAAGTCTTCTTGACGATCTTCCATCTTCAAGTCGACTCGATCCAAAACTCCGTGATCCACGAGCTAGGCAAGGTATGATCTTGATGCTCGGGCCCTGGAATCACCAAGTGAAGGCTTCCAACTCCTCTTTTTGAAGCAATCACCAACTAATATCTTGTTACATGATCTGAAACTAAAATCACAAGATTATTAGTAAACATAACTACATGAGTTAATCATCATCAAAACTAGAGTGGAAGGCCTCCGGGCCAACATAAACGCCTTCCCTAGAGTTAAAAGCTTTATCTGAACACCTCAAGTACGCTTAATTGGGCAGAAGAGAAACCCTGCCAGTCATCATAGCATCCCATCTGACTGAGCAACAAGAGGACAGCTTGATGTCTATTCTAAAGAGACATAGGGAAGTCATTGGATGGACCATGAAAGATATCAAGGGGATAAGTCCAGCAATAGTTCAACATAGAATTCACTTAACCGATGAAGTGGTTCCTAGGAGGAACCCGCAGTACAAGCTTAACCCACTCATGCAAGAGGCTGTAAAAATGGAAATTTTGAAACTATTAGACAATGGGATCATTTATCCCATTTCTGATAGTCAATGGGTTAGCCCAGTTCATGCGGTCTCCAAGAAAGCTGGTTTTACTGTGGTAGAGAATGAGAAGAAAGAGTTGGTACAAACAAGACTGCCTACCAAGGTTTGTGTTTGTATTGACTATAGAAAGTTGAATGCGGCTACTCGTAAAGACCACTTTTTGCTACCCTTCATCGACCAAATGCTTGAAAGCCTGGCTGGACATGAGTACTATTGCTTCTTGGATGGGTACTCGGGATACAATCAGATCCCCATTGCTGCAAAAGATTAGGAGAAGACTACGTTCACCTTCCCATTCGGAACCTTCGCCTACCGATGCATGTGTTGGTCTAGATGATGCCAATTATTGGATCTAAAATATTACGTCAACACTCAAACAAAGATATTAGCGATATAAAAATAAAGTACTTGCAATAAAAGGAAATTAAATCTCAGAAAGTAAAGCAAACGCAATGACAAGAGATTTATCCTGGTTCGATCCTCGTGACCTACATCCAGTCCCCAAGCCACCCGCTTGAGATTTTCCTTTAACCTTTGACTTTGTACACCCAAAATTAACACCTTGCATACCACTTGACAAATCCCTTTTGCCAAATGTGTACAACTCTTCTATAACCAAGAAGACCACAACACCTTGTACAAACTCTCTTCAACCCGAAGACGCTCTTGTATAATGCTCCTCTTTGAGTGATTACAATTGATCCTATAAGTCTTGAATCTGTATGTGATCGTGGACAAGGGCTCTTATAGGTGGACTCTCAGAAATCTTTACTATAGAGTAGGAATTTGAATGAAGAACTGAAAGTGGGAACAAGTTTTCAGAAAACAGATTTTTGAACAGAGTTTTTGGGCAGAAAACTTGTATTTTGAATTGGTGTTTTTAGCCTAGGATAACATACCTATTTATAGCTAAAATCCATAATCAGTTAGGGTAGTTATCAGGTCAATTTGAATATAGAAACGTGGGATAAAACACCAGAAAATAGAAACTGTCCAACAGTTAGAAACTGCATTAGTCGACTAGGGGTAGGGAGTTAGTCGACTAGGTTAGGCAATTTACACTGGGTTAGTCGACTACAAAAGAGACCAAGTCGACTAGGTCAAGATAAAAACACAGGACAAGTTTCTGAAAACTGAAACTAGTCGACCATAAGAAGGTATTAGTGGACTATGTCATCTATTAGTCGACTATAAAGATTGTTAAGTCGACTAATAGTGTATATAGGTCAAAAACAGAGAGTTGGTATCTTTTCAGGACAAATGTTAGTCGACTAGGGAAATTGTCAAGTCGACTATACTATGTATAAGTCGACTACAAAAGGGTATAAGTCAACTAATAAGGCTATGATGTGTGTATGTGTTTCAAGGCTTTTAACATACTATTAAACATTACAATACACATCCATAGTCACTCTCTTTGGGAAATCTTGAGCATGTAGAACTCTTGAATAGGCTTTGAGATAGAGCTCCAATGATATGTCTTCACAAATGTATCATCAAAAGCAAGTTCCAACAGCATGCCCTTTGGATTATGCAACGCTCTCGCAACATTCCAATGGTGCATGCTCAGTTTGTTCTCCGACATGGTGGAACATTTTCTTGAGATTTTTATGGATGACTTCTCCATCTATGGAGATTCATTTGGTCAAGTCTTCATCATCTAGAGTTAATTCTGCGAAGATGCAAGGAAAAGAATCTAACTCTAAACTGGGAGAAATTTCATTTCATGGTGAGACAAGGGATTGTCTTAGTCTATGAGATTTCTAGAAGAGGAATTGAAGTGGACAAGGTAATAGTAGAAGTGATTGCTAAGCTTCCACCACTCAAAAGCATCAAGGATATTAGATCCTTTCTAGGGCATGCTGGGTTCTAACGACGGTTTATTAAGGACTTTAGTAAAATTGCTAGGCTCTTAACCAACCTGCTCACTAAGGACGTGCCCTTTGATTTTAATGAAGTATGTTTCAAATCATGGGAGAAGCTTAAGCACGATCTTGTATCTGCGCCTATTATTTCTGATCCACATTGGGCACAACCGTTTGAAATCATGTGGATGCCTCCGATTTTGCTATCGACGCTGTTCTTTGATAGCGCATCGACAATAGGCAGCACGTGATTTACTACTCGAGTAGGACCCTGAATGATGCCCAATAGAATTATACAATGACCGAGAAGGAATTCTTGGCCATTGTCTTTGCGATAGAAAAGTTCTGACCCTACTTGTTAGGATCAAAGACGGTGATTTTCACGGATCACTCGGCATTGAAATACCTCATGGCCAAGAAGGAAGCAAAATCCCGATTGATTCGGTGGATCCTTTTGCTTCAAGAATTGGACCTTGAAATTCGGGATAAACAAGTTATAGAAAATGTGGTAGCTGATCATCTGTCAAGAATTCCAAATGCACCGAAAATACAAACTCCGATCAACGAGGATTTCCCAGATGAGTACATCCTGGCCATTTTTAAGGAACCATGGTATGCGGACATAGTCAATTACTTGGCCACCGGACAATTACCCACTGACTTGATAAACCAGACCAGTGTCGTTTCTTTGCCCAAGTACGGTACTACTTCTGGGAAGAGCGTATCTTTTTAAGTATTGTTCCGACCAGATTATTTGATGATGCATACCAGAGGACGAACAGAGGAGTGTGCTTAGCTTTTGCCATGAATTTGTGCGGCGGACATTTCAGTCCCCGCAAAATCGCAGAGAAAGTTCTACAAAGTGGGTTTTACTAGCCCACTTTGTTCAAAGGCTCATTCCACTTTTGCAAGTCATGTGCAAATTGTCAGAAAATTGGAAATTTTTTGAGAAGAGACATGATGCCCCTGAACCCGATTCTTGAAGTTGAAATTTTTGATGTTTGGGGTATCGACTTCATGGGACCATTCCCAAATTCATTCGGCAACCAGTTCATCTTGATTGCTATGGATTACGTCTCTAAATTGGGTAGAAGGTGTGCCAACTAAGACCAATGACAACATAGTGGTTGTCAAATTTCTCAAGGAAAATATCTTCTCCCGTTTTGACACCCCCAGAGCGATAATTAGTGATAATGTGTCGCATTCTGCAATAGAGTTTTTAAAGCTCTGATCTAAAATATTCTATCAATCACAAGTTATCCACTCTGTATCATCCCCAAACAAATGGGCAAGTCGAAGTGACCAATCGACAAATCAAGCTCTTTTGAGAAAAGACTGTTGGACAAAACCGAAAGGAATGGTCAGTCAAGCTAAATGATGCATTATGGGCTTACCGAATAGCTTTTAAGATGGTCCTAGGGATGTCTCCTTATAGAATCGTATTTGAAAAAGCCTGTCATCTTCCAGTCGAGCTAGAACACCAAGCCCTATGGGCCATTAAGCAACTCAATTTTGATCTGACCAAAGCCGGTGAACTAAGGAGATTGCAGATCTCCGAGTTAAAGGAGATATGGAATGAGGCTTATGAGAACGCACGGATTACAAAAAGCAGAACTAAAATTTTTCATGACTAGATCATCAATCGGAAAAACTTTTTCCCGGGAGACAAGGTTCTGTTGTACAACTCGAGGCTTCAAATTTTCGCGGGGAAGCTGAAAAATTGTTTGTTGATCGAGGGAAAACCGCGCACAAAAAAAAGTGTATGTTTGAAATTGATATTTAAAGTGTGTGTGCTTTGGCTTCCTCGATACTTCCGTTATAGCATAGAGGCTAAAACGGGTCGAATCCACAAGGACAAGAGGCGACAGAAGCTTTTTCGGTTGATTTACGTGTGTGTTAAATGTTCTTCAATGTTTGAAAGAATTAAAAGAAAGGAAAACAAAGAAAAAAAGAAGTACGGTGAAACACGAAGAAATGGGAAACATAGAAGATAAAATATCTATCTTTTTGTTTGTATATCTAAAACAAAGTGAAAAAGAAAGAAAACTCATGGCTACTAACTACTAATGGCTCCACCAACATGCTAACCTCTTAGTGATAGTTGCCTCACATGTATCCTTGGCAATCACTAGTCCTTGGTTCAAGAGCATTACAAAGCATGGCTCATATGTTAACTTTCACATCCAAATTCAATCAACAAGTGCAAACTACACTTAAATCATCAAAACCCAATAAGAGCAAGCATGAAATAAAGTAATGTTAGCTTGTTAGAGATTTAGATGTTAGAGTGTTAGATCCATCATCATGAGCCATCAATGGCTCTTGCAAGAGCAATGCCAAGTAGAGGCTATTAGATTCATGTAGATTATCAAATAAGAAGTTAGACTAGTTGGTAGTTAGTAGTTAGTTGCCATGAGAAAAAAGATTAACTAAACATGTAAAAAGAGTTAGATAAAAAATAAAGGGAGGTAAAGAGAGCACCTTTCATAGCTTATCACCTTCTATTACAAGCACTCTTGCATTCCACTCATGTATCACTCTTTCTCCTAATACAAGATCTAAAATAAATGGAAAATACAAAGAGGAAGAAGAAGAAAAACTAACCTAAACTAACCTAAACTACAATATGAAAAAGGAAACTGCACAACTCTTTGGATATCTCTAACTGAAGAACCCCAGGGGGTATATATAGGCACCAGGGAAAGGGGGGCCAGGGGCAAACCCTGGCCCAAAGTACGAGCGCGGCGGCGCCCGTACGGCCGTGAAAATGCGGCTATGGCCGCGTTTCCGCTGCCGTACAGTGGCCGCGCACGGCGCTTCGAGCCGCACGCTGTTCTGTCTGTCCCCTGTTAGCTTCTATTCCCAGTTTTTATTTTGGGCCCCTAGTTTTGATGAATCAGCTCTCCAAAGTCAATGGCTAGATTATAGGCCTTTAATCACCCATTAAATGGTGATTTAGGGTCTTCTTCATTTCATGTAATGGACCTAAAAACATGCAAGAGAGGTATTATTAGTAGAATTTAATATTAAATAAATGTGAAGATGTGGTATGAAATATGCAGTTTTAGAGACTAATCATTGGTCTGGACCATTCATTGTGCGCACCATCTTCCCACACGGTGTTGTGGTTATTGTTGATCTTAAGAGTAATACGAAATTCAAAGTGAATGAGCAAAGACGGAAATCATTTTTGATCACTGAGCCTGCGTCCCAGGCTGAAATTATGCTGAGTCTTTTTGCTCCATCATACACCTGGCCATCGCCATCCACATACCACCAAAAAAAAGTGTAAATAAAAATTTCTTTATACTTATTGTTTATATGCTCACCCTTATATACTTGTCTATACCCTTTTTGGACATTTCTTTTTCTCCCACTCCCTTAGCCTATTCGCACTTAGCCGGCCCGAGTCGACGGAGACGGTGAGATCTTTTCTTCCCCCTATTTATTGCATTTGTATTTACATGACTAACATAGAGGACAGTGCATTAGAAAGGTGTGGGGGTGACATTTTTTCTTTTTCATTTTACTTAAAAAATTCCAGAACGAAAAAAAAAGAATTTTCATACTCTTTATAAAAATACCAAAAGGTTGTAGGAATTAAGGGAACCTTATTAAGGAATCTTTATTTTAGCCTAAATAAAAATGAAACATTGGTTTGACTAAGAGTTGAAAGGAACAAGGAAAATAACTCATATCTTTTATTTAGCCTTAGTAGAATATGCATAAACCGCACACATGCTTGGGATTTAGAGACACAACTCTGAATTAACAAAAAAAAAAAAGCTGGATAATTGTGCCTCAAGAAGAATGATTACTCACGCCAATATATATATATATATATATATATATATATATATATATATATATATATATATATATATATATATATAAAGTAAATCTTGATTTCGTGGCCTACTTTACTTACAAATTTGACCTGAAGGGTGTTTTTCTACCGGTGCCCTAAAACCATCTGGTTTGGGAGTCATCAGTTTGATATGTGTTACATGAGTAAAGTAGAAAGCCTAAAGAAACCAAGAATAAACATTTATATAAACATTAATAAAATTAAATGACATTCAAAGTTGAGTTAAAAAATCCCAAGCACATCACACTTACACATTATGCATATCTATCTAAAGCTAAATAAACAGAATGAGTTAGAAGTACAAGATCCTTTCTAAACTCAAAGAAAAATCATAATTTCTTCTTTTATGAAGGCTAAAGTATAGGAGGACTTATGAAGGTTAAACCTAATTCTTACATCGTTCGGTCATTTTTACTTAGATGATTGAAAGTTCTTTTTCTTGAAAGAGATTTGCTGACAACTAACATTTTTCATCATTTATTGAATTTTGTGGGTGCAATCCGCTGAAAATCCTCAGGAGACAACACTCATCCTCTAGGGGAAACCTAGAGGTTTAAAGGCTTCTTGCACATGCTCAGTGCAATCGCGTCACCTGCGAAAATGGAGTAATAATTCTCTTGTTTTTGTTTTACTCGGGGAGTAAAAAGATAAGTGTGAGGGTGTGATTAGTCTCTAATATTGCATAATTTTTACCACATCTGCACAAATCTTACATAAAATACTGCTAATAATGGTTTGCTTGTGTGATCTTAGGTCAATGGCGTGCAATGAAGAAGAAGACCCTAAATCACCAATTAATGGGTGATTAAAAGCCTATAAAGTAGCTATTGACTTTAGGTGAAGATTCTGTCAGACCTGGGGACTCAAATTTGAAATTCGGAGATTACATATGGTAGGGGACTGACGCGACCGCACACAGCAGATGTCGCTGCATGCGCCGCCCTGGTACAGCCATGAAAACGCAGATCTGGCCGCGTTTTAACGGCCGTACTGGCGCGGCCGCGCCAGTGCCTCGGGCCAGGGTTGCCCCCTGGCCCCTTTTCTCCTGGTGCCTATAAATACCCATCTTGGGGCTCTACAGATGAGATATCCAGAGTTTAAGAGTTGTTGTTATTTTGTTTTTAAAAGTTGTAATTATTTTGTTTCCTTCTTCTTCTAGTTTTAGTTTAGCAATTAAAGTGAAAGAGAGAGTGTGTGTAAAAGTTGTATTTGAAGGGTGACAAGTTTATACAAGTAATTACATCTCTTTCTTCTTTCCATTTACTTGTTGTTTTCATTTGCTTCTACCTCCTTGTTTTAGTGTAATACTCTTTCTGTTTACTTCTTCTCTCTTGTTGTTTCTTTTACTACCATGTCTAACTAACTCTCTTATTGCATGGCTAACTAACTACTAACCCACTAATCTCTAACAGCTTGATTGATAAACCCAATGAGTCAATAGTGTCAAACAAGCCTTGTGCAAACGAGAGCTATGATATCTTAAGAAAAGGGTTCTAACTCTATTTTACTCATAAGTATTCTCTTTCTTATATTTCATACTTAACGGGTTTTTGATTATCTATGGATTATAAACTTTACTTGTTTTTGTAAGTTAGAGATATTTCTTTTAACTTTACTGATACCATTAGTGCACTTATTTTTTCCCTTATTCTCACCTTCTATTAGATCTTGATAAGGGAATGTCCAAGTTTTGCTGTGTGAAGCTAAGTTAAAGGAATGACTTTCATTCGGTCCCAACGTGAATAGTTCCATGCATAAAGGTTATGCTTTCCTATGATCCATCGTGAGGCCACATCTTCAATAAGTTAGGGATTAGTGGGAGTACTTAGTAGAAAGTTAGCCATGCGTTTTTACTATTAAGAAAAATCACTTTTACAAACCATCAAGCCATTCTAAACAATTCTTGAAACCAACTTGTTTTCATTTTCAAATTCTTTATTTGAAACAAAGAAATTTCTCTTTTCTTGAATAAAGAAGCCGCATCAAGTTTTCATCGCTCTCCCTCCTTGTGGCTATGACCCGTATAGCCACTTTGCTAGTACGGAAGAATCGTAAAAGTAGTAACATCGACCCACATTCCTTTACTTATTTTTATGCTTGCTTTTTGCCTATCAGAGTCGTGCCTACTAAGATGAATAACAACAAAGTGGTTGTCAAATTTCTCAAGGAAAACATCTTCTCCCATTTTGATACCCTCTGAGCTATAATTAGTAATAATGAGTCACATTTCTGCAATAGAGTTTTTGAAGGTATGATACGAAAATACTCCATTACTCACAAGTTATCCAACCTGTATCATCCCCAAACAAATGGGCAAGTTGAAGTAACCAATCGGCAAATCAAGCTCATTTTAGAAAAAATAGTAGGACAAAACTGAAAAGAATGGTCAGTTGATTAGTCTCTAGAACTACATATTTCATACCACATCTTCGCATTTATTTAATATTAAATTCTGCTAATAATACCTCTCTTGTATGTTTCTAGGTCCATGGCATGAAATAAAGAAGAAGCCCAAAAATCTCATTTAATTGGTGATAAAATGCCTACATGAATAGCCATTGACTTTGGAGGACGGTTTTGTCAAAACCAGGTGCCCAAATCCAAATTCCAGGAGGTACACCCGACAGGGGGACAAGAGGGAGTGTGCAGCAGGTGGCGCCGCGCACGCAGCTCTTGTGTGGATCCGCGCCAAGATTTGATGGCGGCTCTGTACCTGTACCCTGATGCCCCCTTTCGCCTATAAAAGCCCTGGGATTTTCAGAGTTGAGGAGTTTAAGTTTTGAGGAGTTTTTCTTTAGTTGTAGTGTAGTTTTAGAGTAGTTTCTTCTTCTTAGGGTAGTTTAAGTTAGCTCTTCTTCTTCCTCTTTATATTTTTCATTTCTTTTAGATCTTGTAATAGGAAAGAGAGTAGTACATGAGTGGAAAGTAAGAGTGATTGTAATGGAAGGTGACAATCTATGAAAGGTGCTCTATTTATCTCTCCTTGTTTTCTTCTCTTTTACTCCTTTTACATGTTTAGCTAATTTTCTCTTATGGCAACTAACTACTAACCACTAACTTGCTAACTTCTTACTTGATAATCCACATGAATTTATTAGCCTCTACTTGGCCTTGCTCTTGCAAGAGCCATTGATGGCTCATGATGATGGATTCTAACACTCTAACATCATAACACTCTAATAAGTTAACATTACTTTATTTCATGCTTACTCTTATTTAGTTTTGATGGTTTAAGTGTAGCTTGCACTTGTTTTGTTGAGTTTGGATGTGAAAGTTATCGTATGGGTCATGCTTTGAAATGCTCTTGAACAAAGGACTAGTGATAGTCAAGGATACATGTGAGGTAACTATCACTAAGAGGTTAGCATGGTTAGTGGAGCCATTAGTAGTTAGTAGCCATAAGTTTTCTTTATCTTTTTATTTTGTTTTAGATATATCTTAAAATCACAAATACATTCTTTTCTATGTTTCCCACTTCTTCATGTTTCACCGTACTCTTCTCTTTTTATTCTTTGTTTTCTTTTCTTTTAATTCTTTAAAACGTTGAAGAAACCTTAACATACACGTGAACATTCCAATAAAGCTTCTATCTCTTCCCGTCCCTGTAGATTCGACCCGTTTAACCACTATGCTATAACGGAAGTATCGAGGAAGCCGAAGCTAAAGCACGCACTTTTAACTATTGATTTCAAAACATACATTTTTTGTGCGCAATTTTACCCCGATCAAATTTTGCATTGCCTAGGATGGGAACGGTTTGATTTCACGTTTTTGTTAACTTTTCTTCTTTGTTTTTGGTGTGCAGGTCAAATTTTTTAGCTTTGCAGACGTCCATACTTGCTTCTGTGTGGTTGGATAAATTCTTGTATATTCTTATACTCTGCTGCTAGTTTTTGTTTATATTACCTATGCATTGTAATATTTTTAAGAACTAAATACTGAAATTGGATGCTTTAAAATGATTTAGACATTTGCATCTAGGCACGTGTCGATTTCAATTCTAATATACTGCATTGTGTTCTTAAGTTGTTGTGATCATGACGGAGGTATGTGATTAGTCTACGATTATGCATTATTATATCGCATTTCACACCGATTTATGAATAAATTGTCGATCTAAACCGTATTTTGGTCTTTATTGCAGGTAGATCCAAAGTTCAAGGGCAAAGGAGTAATAAGAGCTTAATTAAACCTCTTTTATGGTAATTAATCCCGCATTACTTGGAGGCCAAGCAAAGGATTATCTAGAAAATTCATTGAACCTAGACTCCTGCGCATGTCAGACGAATATTCGGGCGAAATTACCAGAAACAGAATATACCCTGAACATTCTCGAAGCCAGAGGGAGCCCCTGACGAAATCCAGGGACCCACCTCTCTGGTATTGCCGCGGAAACGCGGCAATAGCCGCGTTTTCAAGGCAAGGGAGTGGAGCCACGCGTCGATTTTCGACGCGTGGCCTCGTCTCGTCTTCTGGAAGCATCATGTGCCTATAAATATCCCTACATTCAGCCAAAACGAGAGCAGTCTTCGTTTTTAGGAGTAGGTGCAGATTTTAGGAGTAGTGTAGGTAGGTGCTCTTCATTTCTCTTGTATTTTCATTTCTTTTTAGATCATTGTAGTAGGGCTGAGTGATTCATAGAGAGAGATAGAGAGGGATTGATGTAATAGATAGTGACAGTCTATGTAAAGGTGCCTCCTTTCTCTTCCATTGTAATCTCCTTCATCTTCTACATGATTTCTTGCTAACTTTTATTCTCATGGCAATCTAACTACTAATCACTAACCATCTAACCACTTACTTGATAATCCACATGAATCGGGTAGCCTCTATTTAGGCCTTGTTCTTGCAAGAGTCATTGATGGCCAATGATGATGGGTTCTAACATCTAACTTGCTAACTTGCTAACCAAGCTAACTCTCTTTTATTTCATGCTTTCTTTTAGTAGTCTAATGAGTTGATGCTTGTATTAGCTTGGTCTTGATGCATGTTTGAATATGATGAACCGTCTATGTGCCATGCTTTGTATCGTCTCTTGAAGCCAAGGATTATTGATGGCTGAGGATCAAAATGTGAGGCAACTATCATGAAAAGGTTAGCATGGTTAGTGGAGTATTTAGTAGTTAGTAGCCATGAGTTTTCTTTTCTCTTGTTTTAGAAATCGTTTTCAAAACTCTTTTCTCATTTTTCTATCGTTGTTTTCACCGTCTTCTTAGTTCATCCTTATTTCATCTCCATTTCTACTTTGTTTTTCAAACCACTTTCTGTTTTGTTTTTACATCAACGTTTTCATCGCTCTCCTCACCTACCACATTCTGGATTTCCTTTTCTTTTCACTTTCTTTTTCATTCTTTCAACAAAGAAGAAGTGTTAACAAATAACATGAATAGAAACTGTCAATGCTTCTATCGCCTTCCTTCCCTGTGGATACGACCAGTTGAGCCAATGCTATAACGGAAGTATCGAGGGTACATTAGCATACATTCGAGCTTTTACATCGATTTTACATAATACACATTTTTGAGTGCTAGTTCTGCCTCGATCAAATTTTTGCCCCGGCAACGGCGCCAAAAATTTGATCGAGGCGGAACTAGCACTCAAAAATGTGTATTATGTAAAATCGATGTAAAAGCTCGAATGTGTGCTAATGTACCCTCGATACTTCTGGAAAACGCCTAGAGAGGGGGTGAATAGGTGTAATTGCTAATCTAACAATCTTCTTAAAACTAAGATGAATGAATGATGCAACGATCTCTCAAAAGAAGACTAAGAGCCGAATACCCCGTGAAGGGTTCTGAACTCCTTCCTCCTGATTCCCCTTGAATGGGTTAGAGGTGCGCAATGCAACCTTGTTGTATGAGAATTGATCGAACAAAGAATGAATAATATGCAACGATGAAATGCACACAATATATCACAAGGAATGAAAACAAGATCTCAAGCAAGTAATTTGAAAGCAATAGAGTGCAAGAGAAATTTTAAAGCAAAATGGACACAAAGCAATCGCAAACACAAGATGTTTGTTTCGAGGTTCGAGCCACCGCTCTACTCCCCGCCTTCACCTCCGTGAAGGGTTTCCACTATCCACCGAGGACGCTTACAACGGTCTACCAAAGACCCGAGCACCGAGCTCCACCACTTACAATAACCTCTATCGAAGAGGTGTCTCCACAAGAACAAGATGAACACAAGTAACCAAAGTGATCACAATAAGATCGCTAAACTTCTTACAAACTCTCACTCTTTTGCAACTTCCTTATAGATTGAGTAGGGAATTTTGGCTCTAAGAAGTGTAGTGAGAAAACTCAGTTGTAGAATGATCTTTGCTAGAGAACACAACTGAAAACAACCTCAAGAAAGAATGGAAAATGGAGAGCTTAAAAACTTTTCTTCTCTTTTAAAAACTTTGAACACTTAGGTATTTTTCTTGGTATTTTGCAAGAGACTATTCTCCTCTATTTATAGGGAGAAGAAAGGGTTAAAAACAATTTATTTTAAGCTTATTTGATCTGGAAAAGATCTCCAAAAACTCAAAAAAGTCTACCAAAAACAGATTTATAAAACAGATTTCAGATTGCACCAAAGAGGAAAGAGCCGTTGGGGCTTTGCAGGCCTGGCGGTCGGCCGTCCGCCCTGCTGGCAGTAGCCGTTGGGCTCGGGTCGACCGGGCCGGTCGACCGTCCTCTAAACAGAAACAAAGTTTCCTGAAGGCGGTCGACCGGGCGGTCAACCCAGAAAACCCGAGAGCAAAACTGGAGACAGTCGGTCGACCCGGCGGTCGGCCGACAGACATGCACAAGCGTGCACGTCCTGACACAAGCGCCGGTCGGCCGGTTTTGCCTGAAACAGAAAAACAGCAGCAAGACAGAACTTGGAAATTTTTGTTGTAAAAATATTTTGAAGTAAAGATAACTAAGTATCATGATGGAAAGAGTATACATGATTTAAATATGATATATGTCTTTGTAAAACTTGGAGTCATGTATATTTGTCAAGTCATGAAAAACTTAGAAACAAAAACTTTAACTATGAAAACTTGTATACATAAATGTGTGTGTGTATCCTAGAGCCAGTTTCCAAAACTCAAACTTTAACAAGCTATTTCTTACATTAGTTCTAAGGACTACAAGTGCTTCAAATGGGCTTCTCCATATGATCTTGCAAGCTTGATTCTTTGAGCCCGAATTGAGATGACTTGAGTCAAAAACACCTTCCTTTAGGGAAGAAGAAACCTTCTAGTTTAATTTGAACCCTGAAACACACTTAAATAACAAACATTATTAGAACAAATAACTAATATGTTTTGTAATCATCAAAACACACTAAAACGGGTGATTGTAACCTTGGGCCAACAATCTCCCCCTTTTTGATGATGACAAAACATATAAGTTTTTTAAACAAAAATGGAAGAAGAGCTTGGAAGCTCCCCCTCAAATAATGCTATGTATAAATAATGACTATGAAAAGCAAGATACGTAAAGCATCAAAAACACAATAGTTTTTGTCAAAAATTCAAATAAACAATAAACAACAAACTTATTCTTTTTAAATAACAAACTTAACTTATTCTTTTTAAATAACTTAACTTTTTTTTTTCTCCCCCTTTTTGTCATACATCAAAAAGGTTTAAACAAAACAAAAATAACAATAAAAGTTGGTCTTTAAGAATCCATAATGCAAACATTCAACTCACCACAAATAAAAGAGAATCTAGCATAATCTAATGGTTTAGTAAAAATATCGGCAAGTTGAAAATCGGTAGAAACATAATCAATAACAATATCACCTTTCTCATAATGATCCTTAAGAAAGTGATACCTAATGTCAATGTATTTGGTTTTACTATGTTGATTTGCATTCTTTGTCATGTGAATTGTACTAGTATTATCACAAAATATTTTAACATGATCAAAGTGTAAATCATAGTCGAGGAGAGTATGTTTCATCCAAAGAACTTGTGCACAACAAGCTCCGGCTGCAACATACTCCGCCTCGGCGGTTGATAGGGCTACCGAGTTTTGCTTTTTGGAAGACCAAGATACAAGACAATTACCTAAGAATTGACATGTTCCACTTGTGCTCTTCCTATCTACCCTACAACCCGCATAGTCGGCATCCGAAAAACTCGTCATTGAAAATTGACCGGTTTTCGGATACCACAAACCCATTTCAATAGTGCCCTTAAGGTATCTAATTATGCGTTTAACCGCAATTATGTGAGACTCTTTAGGACAAGATTGAAAACGTGCACAAAGACAAACGGAAAACATAATATCCGGTCTACTAGCCGTCAAATACAATAAACTACCTATCATGCTACGATAAAATTTAATGTCTACACTTTTACCTTGTTCATCCTTATCAAGCTTTGTAGTGGTTGCCATGGGAGTTTTGCTCACTTTAGATCCTTCAAGCCCGAACCTTTTGATTAGTTCCTTTGTGTACTTGGCTTGATTGATGAAGATCCCATCCTTCCTTTACTTGATTTGGAGTCCAAGGAAATAGTTGAGTTCCCCCATCATAGACATTTCAAATTCTTCCTTCATGCATGATTCAAAAGCTTGGCAAAGAGATTCATTAGTAGAACCAAAAATAATATCATCTACATAAATTTGCACAATAAGAATGTCATTTTCTACATGTTTTGTAAACAAAGTTGTGTCATTTTTCCTTTCTTAAAACCAATTGAAATTAAAAATGAAGAAAATCTTTCATACCAAGCCCTAGGGGCTTGTTTTAAACCATAAAGAGCTTTATCTAATTTAGACACAAAATCCGGATGTGTAGGATCAACAAACCCGGGGGGTTGTTCAACATACACCTCCTCTTCAATAAAACCATTTAGAAAAGCACTTTTAACATCCATTTGAAATAATTTAAAATCTTTATATGAGGCAAATGCTAGTGTCATCCGTATGGCTTCAAACCGTGCTACGGGTGCAAAGGTTTCTTCAAAATCAATTCCTTCGATTTGAGTGTAACCTTGGGCAACTAACCTAGCTTTATTCCTAACAACGTTACCCGATTCATCCAACTTGTTCTTAAAGATCCACTTAGTACCAATTGTTGGTCTATCGTGGGGCCTAGGAACAAGGTGCCAAACTTGGTTGCGCTCAAATTGATTGAGTTCCTCTTGCATGGCTAGCAACCAATATGAATCGGTCTCGGCTTTGAGGACGTTCTTGGTTCAACATGAGAAATAAATGCATAATGTCCACAAAAATCATGAAGTTTAGAACGAGTGGTTACCCCTTTAGATACTTCACCTATGACGAGGTCCTTGGGATGATGAGGATTGTATCTCCAATCCTTTGGAAGTTTTTGAGTAGGCTCCACTTCAATTGATTGAATTTCATTTCCTTGAGCCTCTTCTACTTTAGCTTCACTTCCTTCATCATCCTTTGGCTTGTCTCCCATAGTAGGTGTATCCTCCAAGGTCACTTTCTCCAAGCCTTCATCCAATGCATCTATTTCTACAACATTCTTAACAAACAAGTTAGATTCTTCAAACTTAACATGTATAGATTCCTCAATAGTCAAAGATGATCTATTGAAGATTCTATAAGCCTTACTTGTATTAGAATAACCCACAAAAATTGCCTCATAAGATCTAGCATCAAATTTTCCTAAGTTATCTTTTGTATTTAAAACAAAACATTTGCATCCAAAAACTTTGAAATATGAAACATTTGGTTTTCTAGAAAAGTACATTTCAAAAGAAGTTTTTGAAGTATTTTTACACAAGAAAACACGATTTGATATGTAGCATGATGTATTAACGGCCTCGGCCCACAAATAATGTGGTAGACCATATTCACGAAGCATTGTCCTAGCCATCTCTTGTAATGTTCTATTTTTCCGTTCAACTACTCCATTTTGTTGTGGAGTTCTAGGACAAGATAGTTCATGCTTAATTCCTTGTTCTTCACAAAAAGTGGTAAAGGGTAGGTTAATGAACTCACCTCCTCTATCACTTCTTATTCTTAAAATTGAAGTATCTTTTTCCTTTTCAACTCTTTTCTTAAATGCTTGAAAATGTGAAAAGGCTTGGTTTTTGTGTTCAAGAAAGAAAACCCAAGTAAAATGTGAAAAGTCATCAACCAAAACAAATGCAAACCGATTCTCACTTAGACTTTTGGTTTGAGTAGGACCAAATAAATCCATATGGGTCAACTCCAAAGGACGAGATGTCATGATATCCTTGATTGACTTGAAAGAAGACTTGGTTTGTTTCCCAAATTAACATGCGTCACAAACCCGGTCCTTTTCAAAATTCAAGCAAGGAATACCTTTCACCATTTCCTTTGTGTTTAACCTAGATATATGGTCAAAAGAAATGTGGCCTAATCTTCTATGCCACAACCAAGAGTCATCATCGAGGGCTTTTAAACAAGTAATATTACAAGACATATTAGACATATCAATCATATAAACATTATTTTCACGAAAACCGGAAAATACACAAGTATTAGATAGTCTATCAATAACTTTACAAACTACATTATCAAAAACAACATCAAAACCTTTGTCACAAAGTTGACTAACACTCAAGAGATTATGCTTGAGGCCATCAACTAAAACTACATTTTCTATTAAAGGAGATGTACCAAGTTTGACATTACCGATACCAATGATTTTACCCTTGGCGTCATCTCCGAAGGTGACGGTGCCACCTTCATGGTATCTTGATAGGGTTGCAAAGTTGTTGATATCCCAAGTCATGTGCCTTGAGCAACCACTATCAAGATACCACAACCCTCTACGTCGTTGGGCCTTGGAAAGTACCTACATCATTAAGCAATTCATTGACTTTGGTACCCAAATTTTCTTGGGTCCTTGAAAGTTAGTGTTTCGAACCCAAACATTATGACGAGATGCATTTAGTCTATCATAGCAAAACTTAACTAAGTGACCTTTAAGGCCACAATATGAACATGAAAACACTTTACCATACATGAATGCATGATGAGTGTGTGAAGTGTGAGCATGTTTTGGGGGTTTGCCACGATGTAAAGGTTGTGTGGTATGAACATGAGCATGAGCATGGAAAGCATTTTTCTTAGGGGATTATTTCTTAGGAAACATGGCCTCAATTTTCTTTTTATCAAACTCACAATTTTTTAAAACAATTCCTAATGAATCTATTCTTTCTTTAAGCATGGTAATCTCATTAGAATCAACTAGTGGGGACTTGCCTTTACAAGTGATTAGTACACAATATTGCATATTATACATCATAATTCCCATGCATATTACATATAAATATGTGATTTTTACTCCTCTTCTCTACATATTTGCAGGTACATACTTAAAGGAGAGTTAGCCAAATTAATTACTTAATTAGCAATAATTAAGTGATTAATTAAAGATAAAGATAAAGCCAAATCTCAATCCAGATCTAGAGAGATCCGCGCAACAAACAGAGAATCCAAGTAGTCCACGTGGCTAACAACTTCGTAACGGATCTCCACCAGAAAATCTGGGCTCAACGGCCCAGATCTTGCCGCGCCCATGCCGCGCCCCCGCGGCAATCCTGGGGCCGTTGAGCCCCAGATTTTGCGCCAACAACCTTGCTTCTGGATCCTTCAGCTGGGGCCTATAAATACTCCACCTTCACCTGCGAGCAAAGACTGATCAGAGAAGAGAGGGAGTTTAGTTCATAGTTTTGTATTTTGATAGCTTTTGTTTAGGTTTTTTAGCTCTCTATGATCTTCTTCCTCCCTAGATTTCATTGTAAAAGAGAGTGATTGTGAGAGAGAGAGCTTGTGTAATCAAGAGTGACACTTGAAGCAACAAGGATTGATCCATTCTCCATCCTCTACTTGAGCTTGATTCTAGTTTGTTTTCTTTCACTTTACTTGCTTTGTTAATTTCTAGCAATTTATTCATGCTTTGTTTTCTTTTTGTAATGGCTTGTAGTAGCTAATTCCTTTTCCATGTACTAGCTAACTACTACCTTGCTAACTTCTAGCTCATGTGTGATTGCCTTACTTCATCTTGCAATTTGTATGGTTTTCTCTTCTCCGATGGGTTTCTTTTCATTTCTTGGCAAGATTTTGTTGTAATTCTCCATATGATTCATGTGTGCCTCACTTGGAGCCTAGTCTTCGAACTAGTGCCTTGATGGAACATGGAGATGGAAGCACCAATATGCTATTTGATGTATAACTTCACTACTTCCATTAGTGAATGTTGTATGTTTTTTCATTTGCATCACTTGAGTGTAGCTCTTTTGATTCCATTAGTGAAAGTCCATTTGTAGGCCGATGACCATCTATGGAGGCTACAAGACAAGTCCAAGAATGAATCCCCATCATCCATGTGGGAAAGTAATTAGACCACAAGCAAGACAAATACATGCCGATGAATCAACATGAGGCACGCATCACTATCACGGAGTTAGTTAGTTTAGCAAGGTAGTTAAGGTTAGCTAGTCATGGATTTCTTGCATTCAAAGTTTTCTTGATTTTACTTTCTTTTTAGTTGTTAGTTCAAATCCATCTCAACCTTGATTTCTCCCGATTTCCACCATGAACATAGCCATCCTTTCTTTTATTTGTTTTTCTTTTGATTCTTTATTCTTGTAAACAAAGAAGAGTTCTCGTTTTATCTTCTCACTAGTATCGTGAAAGCTTCTATCGCTAGCTCTCCCTGAGATCCGACTCGGTATAGCCCTAGGCTATAGCGGAGACAAGAAAGGGTACATCAAATACATCATTTACTACATAATAAGTACGCCCTTCTTAGTCCAAACAAATTGGCGCCGTTGCCGGGGAGAGCAACGGTATTTTTAAAAGTGAGAAACTAAACGATATTTCTTCTCTGTTGCAGGTACAGGTTGAAGATACAGAAATTTTTGCACAGCAGAAACATACAAGTGGACCTGGGCCTCTGCTCTCGAAAGCAGAGACCAGGATCCCTCCAAAGTGCCGCGTTTTCCTGGATTTTGCCGTGGAAACGCGGCACAGAGGAGTTCACTACTAATCTGTTTTCTGCAGGGCTTTGATCTCTGCAAAATACTGCTGCTCATATATCTGAAATCTTGTATTCTTCACCATATACCTGCTAATTAATTCAACAGTAAAAAATTGGTTGTAATTGTTAAAAATTGTTTAGACATTTGCATTTTAGGCACGTGTCTTTCAATTCTTTACTTTTACTGTTGAAGAGTGCTGTGGGACAAGGTACGTGTTTGCATTGCATATTAGACTAGGACAAACTCTTGCTTGATTTTCTTGCTTTGAGTGAATCTTGGTTATTTTTATCGTACACTTGCACGAATTTACTTTAAGGGCAATTCCTGTAAATAACATAAGGTGGGGGAGGTCATTACCCTTTCCTTAGCCCGGAAATCATTTTCCCCACGTACTCACAATCCTAAGCTTGTAAATAAAATTTGATAGACGTTGGCCCTAGGGACATCCGGACTCACTTAGGAGATTATCCTAAGGGGGAAAAGTGTTGGAAATTGACTTCTGTAAAATCGGTGTCTAGGAAAGGGGTTGAGGGCCGAAAGCCCGAAGGACGGTGGTTACTTAATTAAGGAACGTCTCCGGACGGAAAACCTCCCACCAACTTTACCCTTCCCTGGCTGATTTGCTTATAGTCAGAGTCTACACCAAACCTCCTGTGGACAGTCTATTTAGGAGTCATCTAGGACCAGAAACCCTAGACAAGCTTGGATTGATTTTTTCTTTTGTGTTTGTTATTTTTCTTTTTTCGCTGGTGTGATCGGTGCACGTTGTTTGTGATTGTATATACAATAGTGGTTTTGTGATCCTAATTCTTTCTACACTTACACTTCCACAACCACTTCAGCATGACCAACAACGTCTCACTTCAGGATCGATTTTATCCGATTCGCACCTCCATTCCTTCATGCATTCTTCTCCCCGAGCCTAATGGAAATCATTTTGAGCTGAAACCACAATTCATTAGTACACTACCCCGATTCCATGGTCTTGAGTCTGAGGACGCGTACCTCTTTATTCGTGAGTTTGAAGAGGTATGCCAAATGATGAGAATATCCCAACTTTCTGAGGATGCTGTTAGGTTACGGTTCATACCGTTTGCACTTAAAGATTTAGCTAAGAAATGGCTTTATAGTCTTCCTGTCAGTTCCATATCTTCATGGGATGATTTTGTTAAGGTCTTTCTTAGGAAATTCTATTCTATCCACAAAACAGCCCTCATGAGAAAAAACATAATGCAATTCAAGCAAGCACAAAATGAACCTTTCTGGAAATATCTTGAGCGTTTCAAAGACCTCTTAGCCCTATGTCCCCATCACGGCATAGAGAAATGGCGTCTATGCCAGATTATCTATGATGGATTAGATTACCAAACGAAAACACTTTTAGAATCCATGTGCCAAGGGGAATTTCTGAAGAAAGATGAATATCAGGGGTGGGATCTCTTTGAAACCCTAGCTGAGAAAACCATTCAGTGGGAGTCATGCCCTGATAAACCGACTCCCACCACTTCCAGAACTGGTACACAATCCAAAGAATCCTCTCTAGCTTCAGAACCCAAGATCACACAATTAATGAAGAGGATAGAGTTGCTTGAGTCAAAAGGGAATTCTGTGGTCAACCAGGTCAACCCATTGCCTTTAATTAGACCAGGTTGCACCAATTGTCAAGACCTTAGCCATGTTGTTGAGGAGTGTCCATTATATCAGCCCCCATTTCAGGAGAACATGAATGCAACTTTTACCAGACCTCCATATTCCAGCACTTACAAGTCAGGATGGCAGAACCATCCAAATTCTTTATGGAGTCAGTCTGGTACTGAGCATCATATGCCACCACTTCCACATCCATACAATGCTCAGTTTCATTCATCCAGTTTTGATCAGAATTCACTGTATGTTCATCCATCTCACAGTCCACCACAGTCATATCAGTCTTATCAGAACCCACCACCATATTACCAATCACAGTTCCAATCTCCATATCCTCAACATCCACCCCAAAATAATTCCGAAATATCTGAGTTGAAACAAATGATAGAAACCTTAACAAAGAACCAGCAGCAGGAGTTGAATGAAATGAAGGTCCAAATTGGGCAATTGGCTGAGAATCAAAGAAATTTTTTCCCAAACCAGCCATTGCCAAATCCCAAACACCACTTCTCTTTGAATAAAGTGGAAGATTCAGGACCCAGTCAATGTCATGCCATTCATACCCTGAGATCTGGTAAACAAGTAGACAATAAGGTTTCTAGTCCACAATCTCATCCAGTACCAAAGTCTACACCTCATGTCCAAATGCCACCAACTTCTGACAAACCATCCTCTAGTTCAGAGCCATCCACTTCCAAGGCCAAGGGGAAAGAAAAGGTAGATGAGCAACCTTATAAGCCTAGAGTACCATATCCAAACAGGCTTCTAAATAACAAGTCAAATGCTCACATGGAGAAAATAAAAGAAACATTCAATAAGGTCCAAATCAATGTCCCTCTTCTTGATGCCATTCAACAAGTGCCATCATATGCCAAATTTTTGAAGGAAATGTGCACCAAGAAGAGAAAGACCCAAGTCCCTAAAAAAGTCTTCCTAGCATCATCCATTAATGAGTTGCTCACTGGTCCAAATCCTGTTAAATACAAAGACCCAGGGAGCCCCACCATTTCATGCATCATAGGACAGACTACAATAAATAGGGCACTTCTTGATTTGGGGGCCAGTATCAATCTCCTACCTTTCTCTGTGTACCAACAATTGGGGTTAGGTGATCTTCTCCCGACCCAAATGACCATTCAATTGGCTGACCGCTCTGTTACTAAACCCAAGGGGGTAATTCAAGATGTCCTGGTCAAAGTTGGAGAATTCTTTTATCCAGTTGACTTTGTTGTCCTTGAAACAAAACCAGTGTCAAATTCCAATCAAAGGGCACAAATTCCTGTCATTCTGGGTCGACCATTCCTGGCTACTGCAAATGCAATCATTAATTGCCGGAATGGATCAATGAGGTTGACTTTTGGTAACATGACACATGAACACAATGTCTTCCACACACAGCCTCACAAAACAAAAGATCAAACATTTGAGGTTAATTTCATTAGTAACAATTGTGAGGAGGAAGGTGAAGATCCAAAAGATGAGTCACAATCTTGTGATTCTCTTATCCGAGTACCCTTAAAAAGGGGAAAGTTGATTTGGATACTTTCACTTTCAATGAGCCAACTGAAACTGTATTTGAACCTCCAATTGATATATCATTTGAAGACTTGTTTGCTGATGAGATTATGTGCTTAGATGAATCAACTCGGGGTAAGCTAGCTAATTGTCCACTTCCGGATGTTGATTTGAGTTTTGAAAAATTATATGGAGAAGAGTTGAAATTTCTAAGTAATAACACTGGAAGTGATGAGATTCTGAGTGAGAGTGGTGATAAGGACTTTGTGTGTGAACGATGTAGTGGAGAGAGTATGAATGAACATAACAACCAATTGAAACTGGAATCACCTAGGGTAAGAACAATTCAGACCGTTTCCCAATGGAGTTCAAGAAAGAGAACACATTGGAACGATGGGAAACGGGCCAGAGGGAAGCGACCAAAAGCCAGGTGAGAGTTACACTTGTATATTCCTTGTAAATAATTCCTTTCCCTTCCATTTTGTTTCATGCATACATATATCACGATGCATTGGGGACAATGCATGAAATAAGTGTGGGGGAGGGTTTACTAACATAGGATCATAGGATTTTTCAATTTTTTTTAGGATTTTCATTTTCTTTTTAGGTTTTTATTTTCTTTTAGATTTTATCTTTCTTTGTAGATTTTCTATTTTCTTTTAGATTTTACTTTTAGTAAAATAAATAAAAAAATAAAAAAAATAAAAAAATAAAAACTTTTGAAATAAGAAACAAAGTTTTGCTCTATTTTTAAGAAAATTAAGATGTATCTTAGAAATTAAGAAAGCCTTAATTATGACATCTTAAACTTAGTTGAAATAATAGATCTTGTTTGAAAATTATAGGCTAAGTAAGTAAAATTGAGGAGATATTTTTATCTTGCATTTTTTGCCTTAGATAATATGCACTTTACACTTACACATTTCTTGGGATGAAAACAAAGACCAAAAATGCCATATATATATATATAAAAAAAAAAAAAAAAAGAGAAAAAGAAAAAAACAAGAAAAAAATATATAAATAAAAGATCACTTATTAAGCTGGGAAATTGTGCCTCAAGAAGCATGATGACTCACGCCTAACAGTGATCTCACTTATTAAGCTGGGTAATTGTGCCTCAAGAAGCATGATTATTCACGCCTAACGGTGATTAAGAATAATCCCTCTTAGTTTTGTGGCCTTTTTCACTCGAGTCCTTAAACCCGAGGGATGTTTCCTCATCTGGTGCCCTAAGACCATCTGGTCTGGGAGTCATCGGTTATAGGCTCGCTACATGGGTGAACTAGAAAGCCTAAGAAAACTAAGGGAAGAAAAAGCAGAAAAAGAAAAAAAAAATATATATATAGATAAATAAATGGCTTGATGGTTGGAGTTGAAATCCCAGAAATCTTCACTTACACGGTGTGCATATTATCTAGGTTTTATGAAAGATAAAATATTCAATCCAATTTTGAATTCTTACCTTAATTAAAAACAAGATCTTGCATAGAGACTAAGTTTAAGGAAGAATGATTATAGGTGGACTTATGACCTAGGATCACTTATATTTTTGCAAAAATAGTTCGTAAACTTGTCTCTTATTCAAAATGCGTTTTCAAAAATACTAACATTTGTCTTCTTTCTTTATGGATTTTGTGGGTGTAATCCGCTGAAAACCCTCAGGAGACAACACTCCTCCTCTAGGGTAACCTAGAGGTTTAACGGCTTGTTGCACATGCTCAGTGCAATCGCGTCACCTGCGAAAGTGGTGTAATAAACTTGTAGTTTAGATTTTCTTTTCTTTTCTTTGTTTTGCTCGGGACGAGCAAAAGAATAAGTGTGGGGGTGTGATTAGTACACAATATTGCATATTATACATCATAATTCCCATGCATATTACATATAAATATGTGATTTTTACTCCTCTTCTCTACATATTTGCAGGTACATACTTAAAGGAGAGTTAGCCAAATTAATTACTTAATTAGCAATAATTAAGTGATTAATTAAAGATAAAGATAAAGCCAAATCTCAATCCAGATCTAGAGAGATCCGCGCAACAAACAGAGAATCCAAGTAGTCCACGTGGCTAACAACTTCGTAACGGATCTCCACCAGAAAATCTGGGCTCAACGGCCCAGATCTTGCCGCGCCCATGCCGCGCCCCCGCGGCAATCCTGGGGCCGTTGAGCCCCAGATTTTGCGCCAACAACCTTGCTTCTGGATCCTTCAGCTGGGGCCTATAAATACTCCACCTTCACCTGCGAGCAAAGACTGATCAGAGAAGAGAGGGAGTTTAGTTCATAGTTTTGTATTTTGATAGCTTTTGTTTAGGTTTTTTAGCTCTCTATGATCTTCTTCCTCCCTAGATTTCATTGTAAAAGAGAGTGATTGTGAGAGAGAGAGCTTGTGTAATCAAGAGTGACACTTGAAGCAACAAGGATTGATCCATTCTCCATCCTCTACTTGAGCTTGATTCTAGTTTGTTTTCTTTCACTTTACTTGCTTTGTTAATTTCTAGCAATTTATTCATGCTTTGTTTTCTTTTTGTAATGGCTTGTAGTAGCTAATTCCTTTTCCATGTACTAGCTAACTACTACCTTGCTAACTTCTAGCTCATGTGTGATTGCCTTACTTCATCTTGCAATTTGTATGGTTTTCTCTTCTCCGATGGGTTTCTTTTCATTTCTTGGCAAGATTTTGTTGTAATTCTCCATATGATTCATGTGTGCCTCACTTGGAGCCTAGTCTTCGAACTAGTGCCTTGATGGAACATGGAGATGGAAGCACCAATATGCTATTTGATGTATAACTTCACTACTTCCATTAGTGAATGTTGTATGTTTTTTCATTTGCATCACTTGAGTGTAGCTCTTTTGATTCCATTAGTGAAAGTCCATTTGTAGGCCGATGACCATCTATGGAGGCTACAAGACAAGTCCAAGAATGAATCCCCATCATCCATGTGGGAAAGTAATTAGACCACAAGCAAGACAAATACATGCCGATGAATCAACATGAGGCACGCATCACTATCACGGAGTTTAGTTAGTTTAGCAAGGTAGTTAAGGTTAGCTAGTCATGGATTTCTTGCATTCAAAGTTTTCTTGATTTTACTTTCTTTTTAGTTGTTAGTTCAAATCCATCTCAACCTTGATTTCTCCCGATTTCCACCATGAACATAGCCATCCTTTCTTTTATTTGTTTTTCTTTTGATTCTTTATTCTTGTAAACAAAGAAGAGTTCTCGTTTTATCTTCTCACTAGTATCGTGAAAGCTTCTATCGCTAGCTCTCCCTGAGATCCGACTCGGTATAGCCCTAGGCTATAGCGGAGACAAGAAAGGGTACATCAAATACATCATTTACTACATAATAAGTACGCCCTTCTTAGTCCAAACAACAAGAAATCTTGTACTTATCAAAATCATTTTGAGTAGTAACTAAAGTAGAGAGAAAGTCATCTTTTTCTTTAGAAAGAGCAAATACTTGATGATTAAGAGACTCATTTTCCTTTTTTATTTTTAAATACTTTTTCTTTAGGAAATCATAATTATGTGATAATTCTACAAAAGCTTCTCCTAGTTCATCCATGCAAAGTTCATTATCAAAAGAAGTGGAAGGGGTTACCTTACTTGTGCTTTCATTAGCCATGAAGCACATGTTGGCGGTGTCGATTTCCTCCTCGGTTTCGCTCTCGGAATCCCATGTAGCCTTCATTGCTTTCTTCTTGAAGGGCTTCTTGGAAGTGGAAGGCTTTGCTTTATCCGGGCACTCCGCAACAATGTGACCCGGTCTTTGGCAATTGAAGCAAATAATTTTTCTTTCTTCTTTGCCTCCTTGCCATCTCCTTCTTCCTTGGAATTTAGCCTTGTTGTACATCCTCCGGACGTTCTTCACAAGAAGTGAGAGCTCTTCGTCATCTTCTTCTTCATCGTCGTCGTCGGAGTGTGTGGATTGACATTTGAAGTATTGTCTTCTTCTTGGAAGGAGCCATGTCCTCCCTAGCTTTTCTCTCCATCTCATAGGTTTTGAGGTTCCCAATGAGACCAATTAGCTCCATCTCCTCCTTATCATTGAGTTCCTTCAAGGTGGTTGCTTTCACTTCCCATGAAGGAGGAAGAGCCCGGATGATCTTTCTTACTCTTTGGTCGTTGTCGATACTATCTCCTAGAGAAGAAAGTCCATTAGTGATCTTTGTAAATTTTGTAACCATATCATCTATGGTTTCATTCTCTTGCATGCAAAAGTTTTCATATTGGGACCGAAGAAGGTCTATCTTAGCCCTCTTCACTTGTGAAGTCCCCTCATGTGTCACTAGCAAGTGTGTCCAAATCTCAAATGCGGATTTGCAATGGATGACTCTAGCAATGTCATCATCATTGAGGGCTTGAAGTAGTGCATAGTGAGCCCTAGCATTAGCATCAAACTCCTTAGTCTCAATTTCGGACCAAGTGGATTCATCACCGGGGGGTGCACTAAAGGGTTTGGTCACGGCCTTTGCAACTCGACTACCTAGAGATTGCAAGAAAACGGTCATCTTAACCTTTCATATGGGAAAGTTAAGTCCATCAAACTTAGGGGGTGTCTTAATACCATCGGCCATCTTTACTAAGTGAGAATGAATGAAATGATTAGCAATATTAGGATCTCTCTAAGGTTGTTAAGCCAAGAGCCTTGAGTCCAAGCTCTGATACCAATTGAAAAACACCTAGAGGGGGGTGAATAGGTGTAATTGCTAATCTAACAATCTTCTTAAAACTAAGATGAATGAATGATGCAACGATCTCTCAAAACAAGACTAAGAGCCGAATACCCCGTGAAGGGTTCTGAACTCCTTCCTCCTGATTCCCCTTGAATGGGTTAGAGGTGCGCAATGCAACCTTGTTGTATGAGAATTGATCGAACAAAGAATGAATAATATGCAATGATGAAATGCACACAATATATCACAAGGAATGAAAACAAGATCTCAAGCAAGTAATTTGAAAGCAATAGAGTGCAAGAGAAATTTTAAAGCAAAATGGACACAAAGCAATCGCAAACACAAGATGTTTGTTTCGAGGTTCGAGCCACCGCTCTACTCCCCGCCTTCACCTCCGTGAAGGGTTTCCACTATCCACCGAGGACGCTTACAACGGTCTACCAAAGACCCGAGCACCGAGCTCCACCACTTACAATAACCTCTACCGAAGAGGTGTCTCCACAAGAACAAGATGAACACAAGTAACCAAAGTGATCACAACAAGATCCCTAAACTTCTTACAAACTCTCACTCTTTTGCAACTTCCTTATATATTGAGTAGGGAATTTTGGCTCTAAGAAGTGTAGTGAGAAAACTCAGTTGTAGAATAATCTTTGCTAGAGAACACAACTGAAAACAACCTCAAGAAAGAATGGAAAATGGAGAGCTTAAAAACTTTTCTTCTCTTTTAAAAAACTTTGAACACTTAGGTATTTTTCTTGGTATTTTGCAAGAGACTATTCTCCTCTATTTATAGGGAGAAGAAAGGGTTAAAAACAATTTATTTTAAGCTTATTTGATCTGGAAAAGATCTCCAAAAACTCAGAAAAAGTCTGCCAAAAATAGATTTATAAAACAGATTTCAGATTGCACCAAAGAGGAAAGAGCCGTTGGGGCTTTGCAGGCCTGGCGGTCGGCCGGTCTGGTCGGCCGTCCGCCCTGCTGGCAGTAGCCGTTGGGCTCGGGTCGACCGGGCCGGTCGACCGTCCTCTAAACAGAAACAAAGTTTCCTGAAGACGGTCGACCGGGCGGTCGACCCAGAAAACCCGAGAGCAAAACTGCAGACAGTCGGTCGACCCAGCGGTCGGCCGACAGACATGCACAAGTGTGCACGTCCTGACACAAGCGCCGGTCAACCGGGCCGGTCGGCCGGTTTTGCCTGAAACAGAAAAACAGCAGCAAGACAGAACTTGGAAATTTTTGTTGTAAAAATATTTTGAAGTAAAGATAACTAAGTATCATGATGGAAAGTATATACATGATTTAAATATGATATATGTCTTTGTAAAACTTGGAGTCATGTATATTTGTCAAGTCATGAAAAACTTAGAAACAAAAACTTTAACTATGAAAACTTGTATACATAAATGTGTGTGTGTGTATCCTAGAGCCAGTTTCCAAAACTCAAACTTTAACAAGCTATTTCTTACATTAGTTCTAAGGACTACAAGTGCTTCAAATGGGCTTCTCTATATGATCTTGCAAGCTTGATTCTTTGAGCCCGAATTGAGATGACTTGAGTCAAAAACACCTTCCTTTAGGGAAGAAACCTTCTAGTTTAATTAGAACCCTGAAACACACTTAAACAACAAACATTATTAGTACAAATAACTAATATGTTTTGTAATCATAAAAACACACTAAAACGGGTGATTGTAACCTTAGGCCAACAACTTCCGTTATAGTATTGGCTCAACGAGTCGTATCCACAGGGAAGGGAGGCGATAGAAGCATTGACAGTTTCTATTCATGTTATTTGTTAACACTTCTTCTTTGTTGAAAGAATGAAAAAGAAAGTGAAAAGAAAAGGAAATCCAGAATGTTGTAGGTGAGGAGAGCGATGAAAACGTCGATGTAAAAACAAAATAGAAAGTGGTTTGGAAAACAAAGTAGAAAAGGAGATGAAACAAGGATGAACTAAGAAGGCGGTGAAAACAACGATAGAAAAATGAGAAAAGAGTTTTGAAAACGATTTCTAAAACAAGAGAAAAGAAAACTCATGGCTACTAACTACTAAATACTCCACTAACCATGCTAACCTCTTCATGATAGTTGCCTCACATTTTGATCCTCGGCCATCAATAATCCTTGGCTTCAAGAGACGATACAAAGCATGGCACATAGATGGTTCATCACATTCAAACATGCATCAAGATCAAGATAATACAAGCATCAACTCATTAGACTACTAAAAGAAAGCATGAAATAAAAGAGAGTTAGCTTGGTTAGAAAGTTAGCAAGTTAGATGTTAGAACCCATCATCATTGGCCATCAATGGCTCTTGTAAGAACAAGGCCTTAATAGAGGCTACCCGATTCATGTGGATTATCAAGTAAGTGGTTAGATGGTTAGTGGTTAGTAGTTAGATTGCCATGAGAATAAAAGTTAGTAAGAAATCATGTAGAAGATGAAGGAGATTACAATGGAAGAGAAAGGAGGCACCTTTACATAGACTGTCACTATCTATTACATCAATCCCTCTCTATCTCTCTCTCTCTATGAATCACTCAGCCCTACTACAATGATCTAAAAAGAAATGAAAATACAAGAGAAATGAAGAGCACCTACCTACACTACTCCTAAAATCTGCACCTACTCCTAAAAACGAAGACTGCTCTCGTTTTGGCTGAATGCAGGGATATTTATAGGCACAGGATGCTTCCAGAAGACGAGACGGGGCCACGCGTCGAAAATTGACGCGTGGCTCCACTCCCTTGCCGCGAAAACGTGGCTATTGCCGCATTTCCGCGGCAATACCAGAGAGATGGGTCCCTGGATTTCGTCAGGGGCTCCCTCTGGCTTCGAGAATGTTCAGGGTATATTCTATTTCTGGTAATTTCGCCCGAATATTCGTCTGACATGCGCAGGAGTATAGGTTCAATGAATCTTCTAGATAATCCTTTGCTTGGCCTCCAAGTAATGCGGGATTAATTACCATAAAAGAGGTTTAATTAAGCTCTTATTACTCCTTTGCCCTTGAACTTTGGATCTACCTGCAATAAAGACCAAAACACGGTTTAGACCGACAATTTATTCATAAATCAGTGGGAAATGCGATATAATAATGCATAATCGTAGACTAATCAAAGGTCTAGTATAGGAGAAAAAAACTTCAGAGAACTTCACTAGAGAATCAGAATTTGGTGAAGAACTAAAGTGGGAACAGTTTTCAGGATTGGCAGAATTTTTGATTTAGAAAACTGAAGATTAGGATTTGTATTTTGCCTTAAATTAACAACCCTATTTATAGCTGCACTCTAAGAGTAGTTAGAGTAGTTAATAGTGCCGTTTGAATGTTCAAACGTTGAAGAATGTTGCAAAAAATACCAGAATATAGAAACTGTCCAACAGTCAGAAACTGCCTATAGTCGACTTGCCATGTGAGTTAGTCGACTATACTAGGCAAATTTTCAAAGGGTAGTCGACTAGGTTTGGGTATAAGTCGACTAGGTCATGAAAAGTTCAAGTGACAGGTTTCTGGATAACTGAATCAAGTCGACTGCAACTCCATTATAAGTCGACTGGATCATGGATTAGTCGACTAGGGGAATAGGTTTAGTCGACTACAATTGCTATTAGTCGACTATGTTGTCTGTCAAGTCGACTAATGGACAAACAGAGAGTTGGGTCTAAATTGAGACACAGGATTAGTCGACTAGGAGTTGGGTCAAGTCGACTACACAAGTTATTAGTCGACTAATAGGGACTATAAGTCGACTAGAAGTGTATGATATGTGTGTGCACATAAAGGCTTTTGACATGCTATTTTACAATTACAAAACACATCATATCAACTCTCTTTGGGAAGTCTTGATCATGAAGAACTCTTGATTCGTCGTGTGTTAGAGCTCCAAATGAAATGCTTCACAAATGTCTTCATCAAAACATGTTCCAACATTCTTCCCCTTTTTGATAATGACACGTTGTGTGCACAAGTGCTCCCCCTGCAGAAAATAGGTTATATTTTCCTCCCCCTGCAGAAATTGGGTTATAACAAATATAGAAATACTTTGTTCTCCACCTGTAACAAATATATCATTAAATATATATATATATTTATATATATATATATATATATATATATATATATATATATATATATATATATATATATATATGTTCTTATCAATTTTTTTATATGGTACCTGCAAGATAAACGTTAGATGGTACCAATCATAAAAGAACATATTAACCTTTAGGAGTCCAAATCCATTTAGAATTTGGTTTCCACCTGTTAGTATACACATAATTGCATGAATTACATATATCATGAATGTATGATGCAATATAGATATTTTTATCATGAATACTTAAATTCTTAGGAATCCATATAAACTTATTTTTTTTAGACTTTCTTTTTACAAAAGAACTATATGGATTACTACAATATGAAGAATTTTCAATATATCCAATACCATAATTATTATGTGACAACTTTTGAAAAGATAACAAATCATTCAATTTTTCTTTTCCTTTATTGAACTTAGTCACATTTTTCAAATATCTTCATATTTCTTTTAGAAAACTAACATGTCTTTATCCAATATAGAAATCCTTTCATTCAAAGACATAGTTTCCTTTTTAAGAAAAATGTTCTCTTTTATAAACTTCTCATTATCATTTTTCAAAGATGATATGACTTTTTCAAACTCATCTTGTTGAGAATTTATAGAAGATACTTGTAAAGCATAACATGAATTTTCATTTAAAAGTTTTTCATTTTCTTTTGATAAAACTTTATTTTTCAGTTTTTCATGCTTTAGATCATTAAACAATTCATGAAATGCATCAGAAAGTTCAGTAAATGATACCTCATCATCTTCTATGGCCATGTAACATAGGTTGACACGTTTAGTGGATTCTTCTTCGTCAGAAGATGAGGAATCACTGTTCTCCCATGAGGCTTCATAGTTTTTCTTCTTTCTAAACTTTTTGCTCTTGATTTTACCTTTATTTTTAGCAATGGGAAATCCATCTTCATATGACCTGGTTTATTGCAATTAAAGCATTTGAATTTACCTTGCTTTAGAAATCTCCTGAATTTCTTTGAAAGCATTGCCATCTCCTCTTCATCGTCATTTGAATCGTCCGTGTCGGAGGATGCATGGAAGGCAAGTTCTTTCTTCTTTGAGTGGTGTTGTCGTTCGTCCTTCTTTCTTTCTTCTAACTGCACTTCATATGCCATTAGATTACCGATTAGGTTTTCTAATGTCATAGTTGAGAGATCATTCGCCTCTTCAATTGCGGTTGTCTTCTTCTCCCATTCTGGTGTGAGTGCACGAAGGATCTTACGAACTCTTTCAACTTGGGTGTAGTCCTTTCCAAGGGATGCTAATGAATTGGTAATATCGGTGAATCTTGTAACCATTTCGGATATGGTTTCATTCTCCTCCATTTTGAATAATTCAAACCTGTGGACAAGAACAGATATTTTAGACTCTTTAACTTTACTTGTGCCTTCGTGTGTTACCTAAAGAGTATGCCATATTTGATGTGCAGAAGTGGCTGTTGACACTCTGTTAAACTCTTCTTTGGTTAATGCACAGAACAAGGCGTTCATCGCTTTGGCGTCAAGGTTCGCATTCTTCTTTTGATCATCACTCCAAGCGCTGTAGTTGGTTGTTGGCTTGGTGTACGATGCTTCAACGATGTTACATAGTTCGTAGTTGAGCGATTGCAAGTAGATCTTCATTCTACACTTCCAATAGTTGTAGTTGGATCCGTCAAATAGCGGTGGACGTTCTGTAGAATGTCCTTCTTTGAATTGTGACGAAGGGAACTCCGTTGCCATCCTTGCTTGTTGTTGACTAGGATGCAGGGCTTGTATGCCGGTTGGGTTCAGATACCAAATGTGAGACTGGCTTTGATACCAATTGTTGGTCCTGAGATGATGCCAATTGTTGAACTTTCTCTATTGGCACTTATGGATCTAAAATACGAAGTCAACACAAATACTAAACAAAGAAGGATTAACGTTAAACAAATAAATAACTTGCAATAAAGGAAATCAAATCTTAGAAAAGTTTAGACAAACGCAAACACGAGAGATTTATCCTGGTTCGGTCCTCGTGACCTACATCCAGTCCCCAAGCCACCCGCTTGAGATTTTCCTTTATCCTTGATTTTGTACACCCAAAATCACAACCATGCACACCACTTGACAAATCTCCTTTGCCAAATGTGTACACCTTCTCTCTACACCAAGAGAACAAACTCCACCTTGTACAACTGCTTCTACACCAAGAAGACACCCGTGTACAATGATTGCTTTGAGTATTACAACACTTCCTATAAGCCTTGGCATTGTGTATGAACGTGGACAAGGTCTAGTATAGGAGAAAAAAAACTTCAGAGAACTTCACTAGAGAATCAGAATTTGGTGAAGAACTGAAGTGGGAACAGTTTTCAGGATTGGCAGAATTTTTGATTTAGAAAACTGAAGATTAGGATTGGTATTTTGCCTTAGATTAACAACCCTATTTATAGCTGCACTCTAGGAGTAGTTAGGGTAGTTAATATGTGCCTTTTGAATGTTCAAACGTTGAAGAACGTTGCAAAAAATACCAGAATACAGAAACTGTCCAACAGTCAGAAACTGCCTATAGTCGACTTGCCATGTGAGTTAGTCGACTATACTAGGCAAATTTCCAAAGGGTAGTCGACTAGGTTTGGGTATAAGTCGACTAGGTCATGAAAAGTTCAAGTGACAGGTTTCTGGATAATTGAATCAAGTCGACTGCAACTCCTTTATAAGTCGACTGGATCATGGATTAGTCGACTAGGGGAATAGGTTTAGTCGACTACAATTGCTATTAGTCGACTATGTTGTCTGTCAAGTCGACTAATGGACAAACAGAGAGTTGGGTCTAAATTGAGACACAGGATTAGTCGACTAGGAGTTGGGTCAAGTCGACTACACAAGTTATAGTCGACTAATAGGTACTATAAGTCGACTAGAAGTGTATGATATGTGTGTGTGCATCAAGGCTTTTGACATGCTATTTTTCAATTACAAAACACATCATATCAACTCTCTTTGGGAAGTCTTGATCATGAAGAACTCTTGATTCGTCGTGTGTTAGAGCTCCAAATGAAATGCTTCACAAATGTCTTCATTAAAACATGTTCCAACAAAGATAACCTACTGCGAAGCTATTGCAGCGGAGTTAGATAATGAGCCCACAGTGAAGCTGAAAGATAGCTCTCAACAAAGCTATAAAAAGCTTCACGTGAAACTAAGAGATGAGCTAGCAGCGAAGCTATATGAGCTTGCTGCGAAGTTAAAATAAAGTTTGCAGCGAAGCTAGGAGTTAGCCCCTTGGGCTTTCCTCAGAAAATAATATTTGTCTCATTGTCTGCTTCACTGGATCAGTGGAGTCCAAATCACTGGTTTGTCCATCAGGGATGGACATATCTTTAGCCTGTCTGCGACTTGTCTTTGGACGTGTCGACAAGTTAGACATCGTTCGGATCGGTTGACCTGGGAGTTTATCTTTTTAGAGTGTCAACAAAATCTCCTTCAAAATTTTCGTGAATTTACAATGGATTGGTATAGATTCCGAAATACTTTAAACCTGACGCTTGAGACTCAAATTGCTTAGGTCAAGCAAGCCCACTGGGTGCAATCGTGCACTGAATTAGATAATCAGATTAGTTTTAACCTAGGAATTTCTTAAGGAATGACCCTCACCAGAGCTTGAAGATGAGGCTTCAGGCGAAGCTAAGGATAAGCTCTCAGTGGAGCTAGACAACTTTTCTACGAAGGTAACAAGGAGCTCGTGGCGGAGCTAAGATACAATGTAATATCCCCTATTTAATAATACCATATAATTATTTTTAAATATTTACCTAAATTCTATCTATTATCTTATTATTATTAATTAACTTGATTTAATATCATTATTAGTATTATTATTATTTATAACTTGTAGACTCTTATTGCTTATATTTAGTTATTTAAATTATTATTAATGGGTAGTATTATTATTTTCATCCAAGCCCAATAAGCTCAGCCCATCCTCCTTTTCATTTTGTTTTATTTCCTTTTTATGCTAAGCCCACATGAGCCAAACCCACTTCTTATTTTTATTCATTTTCTTCTCCTTTCTCTATTTTTTGTTTAAGCCCAAAAGTTATGCCCGCAAGCCCACTCTCTATTTTCTTATTCTTCATATTACTTATTTCTTTTAACTAAAGCCTAATAATCTATAACCCATTACCATTGAGATCCTTACCCATTAATCCAAAACCCAATCTTAATCCTAATCCAAATCTATAATCTAATCTAAATATATAATCATAATTCAAATTCCAATCCAAACTCCAATCCTAATCCTAATTACTAAATTAAGCAATCTCAATCTAACTAGAATTCAAGTTTCTAAAATCTCTAATAACCTATATTAAGACCCAAACCCTTCCTTCTCTTCTACCTCAAGAAAAAAAAAAACCTAATCTAAAATCTCCCCGCTTCTATCTCTTCCTCCTCCTCAAGAGGATCGTGAACGAAAAGGGGTTTCGAGGTACAAGGGTTGAGGGGAAAGCAAGGAGGAACAACCCAAGTAAGTAAAAAATCAAACTTTTATGAATTAAAATTTGATTTAATGTTTCATGATTAGATTTATGTTCCCATAAATTTTTCATTTAGAATTCTTGTCTAAGCTCTAATTAAAAAAATTAAATTGTTAAACTAGAATTTAAATAATTTATAATGTTTAACTCTTTCCATGGATCGTTTTCTTTCATTAAAAATATCAGCACCTTTGTTTGTATAAAATATATAAAAGTCATAAATTATTACCCCAATTGGAATATTAAAAAGAAGAAAAGAAAAGAATTGGTTTGGATCTAATAAATTGCATATTAAAATTTTTATTCCAAAAAGAAAATTTTTAGAACTTAATTCCAAGGATCTAAATTAGACACATAGGCTAATCTATCAATACATCAAAACTCAATTCAAAAATTCAACAAAAAAAATACACATGAAGATCTACCAACTTATAATTTTTAATTTATATTTTTTCTGGAATTTTGTTTACAACAAAGAATCAAAAACAAAAAAGAAAAAAACTCCGAATTCTGTACAGTCAAACCAGAACCAGGCCTGGCCGGCCCAGGCCAGGTCTGGCTCGGCTGGGACAGGGCCGGCCTGGCCTGACCCGGGCCAGGCCAGCTAGCAGACAGGGCCTTGGGCCCTGTTAACCAAAATTAAAAAAAAGAAAAAAGAAAAAAATCCTGGACCAGGCCTGGGTCTGGCCTGGTCCAGCCCGGGTCTAATCTGGGCCTGAGCCTGGGCCTGGGCTTGGGCTATTAGAGTTATAAAAAAAAAAGAAAAGAAGAAGAAAGAAAGGAAGTAAGAAAAGTGAATTTGTATATTAAAATAATTTATTAAAAATATAAAAAAATAGAGAAAAATATAAATAATATTCTACAACACTTCTAATTTCTAAGATAAAAATTTTAGATAAATACCAACAAGAAATTTAATCAAATCAACCACTTTAAAGCCATTTTCCTTAATTGTAAATTCAAACTCGTTAAATATTTTAATGATTAAGCCTATTAAAAATCCAACAAAAAATTAGAAATTGGTTTAAACTAAACCTACTAAATTCATTAAACCTAAAGCATCATATTTCTAACTCCCAAACTAATTAACCAAGATTTAAACTCCTTAAAATATCCTTTTAAAAATCTAACAATTCCCATTGAAATACTTTATGTAGATTTATCGGGATCCTAGAATTTCAGTGCTTTGGATTGTGATCGAGTTCAGGTGAGTGTTCTCTTTCTTCTTCAAGTAAATAAGAATTTTGTGAGTGTTTTCTCTTCCTCCTATAATTCTATTTTGTGAGTGTCTTACTTTTTTAATTAAATTTTATTTAATCATGTCGTGAGTGTTTCACTTATTTGTTTTGTAAGTGTTTCTCTTCTTTGATTTGTGAGTGTTTGCTTTTATCTTTTTCGTTATTTATCATTGTCAATAAATACTTGTGTTTCACTTTCATCATTTCATGTGACTGTTTGAGATATTTTACTATTATTATCACTTGTATCACTTTATGAGACATTATTGATTGATCTACTTATTTGTGTAGTGACCTTGTATCAGTATGATTTCATGTGTTGGTAGATCGCTATTGTTGGCTTAGGCCTAATATTAATATACCTTAGACCATACTTGACCTTGTAACTGATTTAGTGGTGATAAATCGTAGAATATAAGTATATTGATCTTGAGGCTGATTGATTGATTATATATGATATCTACCTGATACTATTGTCCATGTTACTTAATTGCTGGGAAAATATTGTTACACGGTAACAACACCGTCATGTTATACTTGTTACATATTCCTGTTATACCGGTATCCTATTCATTGATATTATATATTCCTGTTATATCGGTATCCTGATTACATGTTGATATTGTTACCGTGACTACCACCAAGTTATCCCAGTGATTCAAGTAACATGCATATTAAGTAATCTTGATAAACTAATAACATGATATTAAATAACTTACACTGGGATTGGGGAGATTGATGGAGGAGACAGCGTCTGTATTTTGGGTGGACCTAGTATTTAGGTTGCGCAGCCGAAAGAGGGTTCTACTGTAGGGTTCCCGTGGGGTGACTGGCACCCCATCCTGTTCCTGTTATACATGTTATACATGTACCTGTTCCTGTTATACATGTTCCTGACTACCTTGCGGTAGGTCCTGGTTCAGCGCCAGGAGTCTGGGCCGTGGTCCCGGGTATGCACGGGACCCACCTAAAATACAGACAATGTCTCCAACCGATCAGTTTTAATAACTGAGGACCTCGATTGCATGTGTGGTAGGCGTAGTATGGGATGCGTCTATTACATGTGGCAATTGGAGTTCGCTAACATAATTAATAATGATAAACTGTTAATGAATTGTGACTAACTGTGATCACCCGACTGTATATACATGTATAAACTATGATAGATATAGGATTGTAAATCAAACTAGTGACATATGCTAGGTTATACCTTATGACATCAGTTGTTTGTTTATAGTTGTTTTACTTATCTTTTATCTGCACGTTTATTCATGTTATTGTTATTCAGTTGTTTGTTTATCATGTTAATTAGTTATCCTATGTTTGCAGTTATCTTGTTATTATTCTGTGCACATTGTATATATGCATGAGTAGTCCTCTTTACACACACACTCATTAGGTCATTTTTGACGACCCTGGATTCGCACGTCCAGGGTATTGGACATTTTCTTATATTATTCAGGTTTCATTGAGCTCGTACGCGTTACGAGAAGCTGGAGTCTCTCTTTTCTTGATTATAGGTATCCTTGCTATTTTATTCGTGTTATTTCATGATTTTATCTTTATCGCATCCAGTTGCCATTTTCTTTTCTTTATTCATCTGTTATCATTGTGATAGATATTTATATGTCATATTGTAGTGATATTGATTTATCGTAGTAGATTTATAGATTGTTTCGGGTTACTTAAGGCTTAGCGCGTATACGTGAGGTATTTTCCTTGCGTATATGCGTCGCCGACTCGTGTCACGTCTCTGCTCCAGCGTATTTTGGGAAGCGGGGCGTGACATACAAGCTCTCAGTGGAGCTAGACAACCCTTTTGCGAAGGTAATAATGAGCTCACGATAGATCTAAGATAAGGCTTTGTGCAGAGCTCAGGTTCGCATCCGAATGAAGCTAAAGTAACTTCCCTGTCTGATTTTTAGCCTGTCGTTTAGTCATTTCTGTGATTTGATGCTTTTGCACTCCTTTTTCTTCACTCTTTGCTTTTAAGTCTTCATATGAGAAAAACTCTAACATGTTTGCCTTTAATTTTTCCACATGAAAAAAACTCTATCATGTTTGTTTTTAAGTTTTCCACATGAGAAAAACTCTAACATGTAAATTCTTCGGAAAGAACTTAAGAAGGTGAGATTTCACCAAGTGAAATTCCCAAAGGAATTAAAACCAAAACCAAGACTAATCTTGAATATGATAAAATTAGTCTAGGAAAGAGGATTCACTGGGGATAAAAGAAGGGTAGGTCTAATAATTTGTCTATTCAGAGGTGACTGACTAGACGTAACGATAAAAAGAAGGTAAACTCGGTTTTAGGGACCCGTCTATTCAGAGGTGACAAACTGGACGTGATAGACTAAGACACACTAAATTTTGAATCCGCTGCCAGAGGTCATATTGTTAACATAGCAGCTAGTCAACTAGGGACTGCAAGGGTGAACTGGATTTGGACACCCGTCGATTCAAAGGTGATAAACTGAACATAACTGACTAAGAGACACCGGGCTCGCAATTCGCTCTTCAGAGGTGATTGACTAACTTGATACCAAGAACATTCAGCCTTGATGGAGGAAAAGAGAACAAGGTTATGGACTTATCTATTTAGAGGTGGTGAACTAGACATGACAGTTTGAGTACCATAAAAAAAAGAAGAAGAGATCTGGGCACCTGTCGGTTCAGAGGTGATAAACTGGACATAACCGATTAAGAAACACCAGGATTGCAATTCTTTATTGAGAGGTGATTGACTAATTGGACAGCAAGAAATCCTAGCCCTGACAAGAGAAGGAGAACAAGTTATGAACTAATCTGTTCAGAGGTGACAAACTAGAAATGACAGTTTGAGTATTGATCGGTAAAAAGCACGCAGAAAAATAAGTAAAGAATTGATGGTCGATATTACTGCTTTTACGATTCTTCCTTAATAGCAAAGTGGCTATACGGGTCGTATCCATAAGGAGGGAGAGCAAGCTTTGGTGCGGCTTCTTTGTTCAGAAAAATTCCTTGTCTCAAATAAAGAATTGAAAAGAAAACAAGTGCAGTTTCAAGAATTTATTTGAATGGTTTGATGGTTGTAAAAGTGAGTTTTCTTAAGGGTAAAAACGGACGGCTAACTTCCTACTAAGTGCTACCACTAATATCTAATTTCTTGAAGATATAGCCTCAAAATGGATCATAGGCAAGCATAACTTTTATGCATAAGAACTATTCACGTTGGAGATTGAATGAAAGTTCTTCCTTTAACTTGGCTTTACACGGCAAAACTTGAACATTCTCTTATCAAGATCCAATTAAAAGCGAGAATAAGGAAAGAAACAAGTGCACTAATGGTATTGGCAAAGATTAATAGGAATATCTCTAACTTATGAAAACAAGTAAGGTTTACAATCTATAAATCATCAAAAACGGTTAAGCATGAAATATAAGAATGGTAATACTTGTAAGTAAGTTAGAGTTAGAACCCACGTTTTAAGATGCCATGGCTCTTGTTTGCACTAGCTTTTTTGACACTATTGACTCATTTGGGTTATCAATCAAGTTGTTAGAGATTAGTGGGTTAGTAGTTAGTTAGCCATGCAAAGGAAAAGTTAGCTAGACATGAGTAAGAAAAATAAGAGAGAAGTAAAGAAAAGAAGTTTTACACTAAGATAAGTAAGTAAAAGTAAAAACACCAAGTGATGGAAAGAAGAAGGAGAAGTATTACTTGTATAAGATTGCCACTTTCAAATACAACTTGTGCACACTCTCTCTTTCACCCTAATGGCTAAACTAAGCTAGAAGAAGAAAAAATACAAACAAACTACAACTCCTAAAAATAAACTAGCATCAAAATCCTAACTCTGGATATCCCCCAGTGAAGGCACCAAGGGACTTTAATAGGCATCAAGAGCAAAGGGGCCAGGGGGATAATCCCTAGCCCGAAATACTGGCGCAACGGCGCTAGTACTGCCGCGAAAACGCGACAAAAGTCGCATTTTCGCGGCTATACTAAGGCTGCGGATGCGTCGCCGCCTGCTATGTGCTGTCGGTTCGATCCCTTGTCAGCTATACCTCTTGGTTTTTGATTTTGAGCACCCAAGTTTGACAGAATCACCCTCCAAGGTAAATGGCTATCTTTGTAGGCTTTTAATCAACAATTAAATGGTGATTTTGGGTCTTCTTCTTCATTTCACACCATGGACCTAGGAACACATAAGAAAACCATTATTATCAATATTTTATATATAACAAATGTGAAGATGTGGTATGAAATATGCAATATTAAAGACTAATCACACCCCCACACTTATCTTTTACTCGTCCCGAACAAAACAAAAATCAGCAGAATTATTACATCACTTTCGGAGGTGACGCGATTATACTGAGCATGTGCAACAAGTTTTTAAACCTCTAGGTTTCACTTAGAGGAGGAGGATTGTTGTCTCCGAGCGTTTTCAGCAGATTGCACCCACAAAATCTAATAAATGAAGAAAGATGTTAGTTTAAGCAAACCTCTTTCAAGAAAAAGAACTTTTAATTATCTAAGTAAAACTGACTGAATGATTATAAGAATTAGGTTTAACCCTCATAAGTCCTCCTATAGTCTAGCCCTCATATAGCCCTCATAAAAGAAGAAATCATTGTTTTCATTTAAATTTAAAAGGAATTTTGTACTTCTAACTTATTCTGTTATTTTGATTTAATATATATGCATTATGTGTAAGTGTAATATGCTTGAGATTTTTTCAACTCAACTTGAATGTCATAGAATTTTATTAATGTTTATTTAGATGTATATTCGTAATTTCTTTAGGCTTTCTACTTTACTCGTGTAACACATATTTCATCGATGACTCCCAAACCAGATGGTTTTAGGGCATCAGGTGGAAAAACACTCCTCAGGTCAAATATGCAAGTAGGGTAGGCCATGAAATCAAGATTTATTTATTTTCATTTAGGCGTGAATAATCATGCTTCTTGAGGCACAACTATTCAGCATAATGGATTTTTTTTTTTTGATATATGACATTCAAAGTCTTGTCTCTAAATCCCAAGCGTGTGTGTAGTTAATGCATATTCTACTAAGGCTAAATAAGAGATATGAGTTATTTTTCTTGTCCCTCCCAACTCTCAGTCAAACTAATATTTCTTTTTACTTAGGCTAAAATAAAGATTCCTTACTAAGGTTCCCTTAATTCTTACGATCTTTTGGTATTTTTATAAAGAGTATAAAATTTACTTTTGGTTCTAGAGGTTTTTGTTCTTTTTTTAAAAAAAAGAAGTAAAAGAAAAAAAAATTGAATGTTAGCATCCCTCCACACCTATCTGATGCATTGTCCTCAATGCTAGTCATGTAATTGCAAATGCAATAAACAGGGGGAAAAAAAGATATCACCGTCTCTGTCGACTCGGGCCGCCCGAGTGGGAATAGGCTGTGAGAGGGAGAAGCGAGTATAAATAGGGGTAGAAAAAAAGGAGATTTTCAAATCTAGCGCTAGGGTAAAAGGTTATTTACAAGTATATAAGGGCTGATTATATCATATAAACAATAATTTTATAAAGAACCCCTAATCTTTATTTTATTTACACTTCTTTTATTATTATTATTTTTTTATTTTTTTATTTGTGGTGTGTGGAGGGTTATGGTCATGTGTAAGATGGAACGAAAAGACTCAGAACAACTTCAGCCTGTGACTCAGGATCAGTGGTCAGGAATGGCTTCAGTTTTTGCCCATTCACCTTGAATTCCTCATTACTCTTTGGATCGAAAATTATCACAACACCATATGGAAAGACGGTACGCACAATGAAGGGTCCAGACCAATGAGTTTTTAGATTCCCCGCGAAAATGTGAAGCATCGAGTTGTATAGCAGAACTTTTTCCCTAGGGGCAAAGTTTTTTCGGTTGATGATCTGGTCATGAAAATTTTTTGTCCTGCTCTTTGTGATTCGTGCATTCTCATAAACCTCATTCCGTATTTCCTCAAACTCTGAGATCTGCAATCTCCTTAGTTCACCAACTTTAGTCAGATCGAAATTAAGTTGCTTAATAGCCCTTAGGGCATGGTGTTCTAACTCGACATGCAGATGACAGGCTTTTTTAAATACAATTCTATATGGAGACATCCCCAGGACGGTCTTAAAAGCAGTTCGGTAAGCCCATAATGCATCGTTCAGCATGACTGATGATCGGGTAAAACTGCGCATAAAAAGTGTATGTTTTGAAATCAATAGTTAAAAGTGCATGCTTTAACTTCCTCGATACTTCCGTTATAGCATAGTGGCTAAACGGGTCAAATCCACAGGGATGGAGAGCGATAGAAGATTTACCGGAATGTTCACATGTGTGTTAAAATTTCTTCAACGTTTTAAAGAATTAAAAGAAAGAAAACAAAGAATAAAAAGAGAAGAGTACGGTGAAACATGAAGAAGTGGGAAACATAGAAAAGAATGTATTTGTGGTTTTTGAGATATATCTAAAACAAAGTAAAAAGCTAAAGAAAACCCATGGCTACTAACTACTAATGGCTCCACTAACCATGCTAACCTCTTAGTGATAGTTGCCTCACATGTATCCTTGGCCATCACTAGTCCTTTGTTCAAGATCGTTTTAAAGCATGATTCATACGATAACTTTCAGATCCAAACTCAACAAAACAAGTATAAGTTACACTTAAACCATCAAAACTAAACAAGAGTAAGTATAGAATAAAGTAAATTTAGCTTGTTAGAGAGTTAGGATGTTAGAGTGTTAGAATCCATCATCATGAGCCATCAATGGCTCTTGCAAGAGCAAGGCCAAGTAGAGGCTATTAGATTCATGTAGATTATCAAGTAAGAACTTAGCAAGTTAGTAGTTGGTAGTTAGTTGCCATAAGAGAAAATTAGCTAAACATGTAAAATGAGTAGAGAAGAAAACAAGGAGAGGTAAAGAGAGCACGTTTCATAAATTGTCACCTTCTATTACAAGCATTCTTGCTTTCCACTCAGTACTACTCTCTTTCCTATTACAAGATCTAAAAGAAATGAAAAATACAAAGAGGAAGAAGATGAAGAACTAACCTAAACTACCCTAAAAAGAAAAAAACTACTCTAAAACTACACTACAACTAAAGAAAAACTCCTCAAAATTTCTCCTCAGCTCTGGAAATCTCAGGGCTTTTATAGGCGAAAGGGGGCACCAGGCTACAGGTACGGAGCCGCGCGTCAAATCTTTGTGCGCGGCTCCACACAAGAGTCGCGTGCGCGGCGCCGCTTGCAGCACGATCCCCTCTTAAACCCCTGTCGGGTGTACCTCCTGGAATTCGGATTTGGATACCTGGTTTTCACAAAACCGCCCTCCAAAGTCAATGGCTATTCATGTAGGCTTTTAATCACCAATTAAATTGAATTTTTGGGCTTCTTCTTCATTTCATGCCATGGACCTAGAAACATACAAGAGATGTATTATTAGCAGAATTTAATTTTAAATAAATGTGAAGATGTGGTATGAATATGCAGTTTTAGAGACTAATCACACCCCCACCTTATCTTTTGCTTGTCCCGAGCCAAACAAAAAAACTAAGAAAATTATTACACCACTTTCGCAGGTGACACGATTGCACTGAGATATGCAACAAGCCGTTAAACCTCTAGGTTTCTCCTAGAGGAGATGTTTTGTCTGCTGAGGGTTTTCAGCAGATTACACCCACAAAATTCATAAAGAAAGAAATTAAATGTTAGTATTTTGAAAATGCATTTTGAAATAGAGAACAGTGTTAAAATATTTTTGCGAAAATTTAAGTAATCCAATGTCATAGATTAAGCTGAAATTATTATTCCTTAAACTAAGTTGAAATGTAAAATCTTATTATAAATTAAATGTAAGAATTTAAAATTAAATCGATTCTTTGATCTTTCATAAAACTCTTAGAAAATATGTACTTGGTGAACAGTGAAGATTTTTGGGATATCGACTCTAACTTTTATGTCATTTATTTAATATTTTTCTTTTTTCTTCCCTTAGTTTTCTTAGGCTTTCTAGCTTACCCAGGTAGTGAGCCTTTAGACGGTGACTCCCAAACCTGACAGTTTTAGGGCACCAGATGGGAGAACATCCCTCAGACTTAGGACTCGAGTAAACAAGGACACAAAACTAAAGGGGATTATTTTATTTTTGTCCACCATTTTAGACGTGAATAATCATGTTTCCTGAGGCATAACTATCCAGCTTCAATAAGTAGTTTTTATTTTCATCAATTCATCATCATTATATATATATATATATATATATATATATATATATATATATATATATATATATATATATATATATATATATTATGGCATTTTTAGTCTTTGTTTCAATTCCAAAATTTGTGTAAGTGTGAAGTGCATAAATTTATGGCAAAAAATTCAAGATCAAATTATCTTTCTAATCATACTTTCTTATTCTAAAATTTAAACAGGATCTATTATTTTGATTCGGTATAAAATTTCATAACATTAGGTCTTCCTAATTCCTAAGATAATCTTAATTTTCTTAAAAACAAATCAAAACTATTTCTCTTATTTCAAAAATTTTTGTAAAAAGAAACGAAAAATAGTTTCTAAATAAAAGAAAATTTTAAAAATTCCTAAAAATAAGTGTCAAAGAAAGAAAATTTAAAACCAACTATGTTAGTAAATCATCCCCCACACTTATCTCATGCATTGTCCTCAATGCATCGTGAATTTGTTTATACATGAAACAAATGGGAAGGAAAGAAAAACTACCTCATGGTGGTGGCGCCGGTAGTGATCTGATTGGGCAAAGCGCTGCTACCCAAAAAATCATGGATCTTGCAGAAACCTACCAGTGACCTCTCTAATACGACTCAGTAAAAGAATAATTGAGTTGTTGGTCCCGAGATGGTACCAATTGTAGGATCTAAAATATACGTCAACATAAATACTAAAACAAAGGATGATTAGCATTAAGTATAAATAAAGAACTTGCAAGAAAAGGAAATAAATCACAGAAAGTAAATCAAATGCAAACACAAGTGATTTATTCTGGTTCGGTCCTCTTGACCTTCATCCAGTCCCCAAGCCACCTGCTTGAGATTTTCTTTAACTTTTGATTTTGTACACCCAAACTCAATACCTTGTATACCACTTGATAAATTCCCTTTGCAAAAGTATACAACTCTTCTTACAACCGAGAAGACCTCAACACCTTGTACAACCTCTCTTCAACCCGAAGACGCTCTTGTACAATCCTTCTCTTTGAGTGATTACAATCAATCCTATAAGCCTTGAATCTGTATGTGATCGTGAACAAGGGCTCTTATAGGTAGACTCTCAGAAATCTTCACTAAAGGATTAGAATTTGAGTGAAGAAATAAAAGTGGAAACAGTTTTCTAAAAAACAAATTTTTGAACAGAGTTTTTGGGAAGAAAACTTGTATTTTGAATTGGTGTCTTTAGCCTAGGACAACATCCCTATTTATACCTGAAATCTATAGTCAGTTAGGGTAGTTATCAAGACAAATTTGAATATTGAAACGTTGGATAAAACCTAGAAATTAGAAACTGTCTAACAGTCAGAAACTGCCATTAGTCGACTAGGGGTTGGGGGTTAGTCGACTATAGTATTGATTTTTGCCTATACTACTCGACTTATAAAGGGGGCAAGTCGACTATAGAATGGCTGATACAAAAGACATATTTCTGGAAACTGAATATAGTCGACTAGAAGGCATAAGTCGACTAGGCCATATATTAGTTGACTAGGGAAAAGTATAAGTCGACTAATAGTGCATACAGATCAGAAACAGAGAGTTGGTATGCATCTTAGTCAAAACTAAGTCGACTATAGTATAGGGTAAGTCGACTATAGGTGCAATTAGTCGACTAATTAAGAAGTCTAAGTCAACTATAGCTGTTATAAGTCGACTAATCAAATGGATAAGTCGACTACAAGGGCTTATGATGTGTGTGTGTGTGTTCAAGGTTTTTAACATTCTAATAAATATTACAATACACATCCATAGCCATTATTCTTAGAAAGTCTTGAGCATGTAGAACTCTTGTATAAACTTATGAGATAGAACTCCAATGAAATGGCTTCATAAATGTATCATCAGAATCAATTTCCAACATTCTCCCCCTTTTTGATGATAACACTTTGTGTGCATGAAAACTCCCCCTGCAGAGAATATGTTATATGTTCTCCCCCTGCGTAGAACAGGTTATAACAAATATAGAAAAACATGTGTTCTCCTATTGTAAAATATATATCATAACATATATATACATATGATAAATGTTTGAAATATTTTTCTTATTAAACTTTTTTATATGGTACCAAAAAGATAAACATTAAAATGGTACCAATCATTTATAAGATCAAAGCATTAACCTTTAGGAATCCAAACCCAATTTGAATTTGGTTTTCATCTGTTAGTATACATATAATTGCATGAATTACATATAGAATGTATGTATGATGCAATGTAAGTATTTTTATGAACAATGCTTAAGTTTTTAGGAATCCATATGAACTTGTTCTTAATTCTTTTTGAAATAATATCAGTATTTCTTTTCACAAAAGAATTATATAGATTATGATTCTTTTTTCAAACATGTATAGATTTTCCACTTTGATTTAAGAATCCAAGACCATAATGATTATGTGACATCTTTTGATATGATAACAAATCATTTAAATTTTCTTTTCCTTGATTAAATTTAGTCACATTTTTCAAAATCTCTTCATATTTCATTTTGAAACTTGATATCTCTTTATTTAAAGCAGTAATTCTTTCATTTAAAGACAAAGTTTTCTTTTGAAGCATAATATTTTCTTTTATAAAATTCTCACTATCCTTTTTCAATGATGATATAACTTTTTCAAAATCATCTTTTTGAGAATTTATAGAAGAAATTTGAGAAACATAACATTAATTTCTTTAATAAGTTTTTCATTTTCCTTTAACAAAACTTTATTCTTTATCTTTTCATTCTTAAGATCATTGTACAATTCATGAAATGCATCTAAAAGTTCAGTATATTGTGCCTCATTTTCTTCTTGGGCCATAAAGCATATGTTGGCATGTTCAGTGGTTTCTTTTTCGTCAGAGGAAGAGGAATCACTATTTTTTTCATGATGCTTGATAGTCTCTCTTCTTTTGAAACTTTTTGCTCTTAAATTTACCTTTATTTTTGAGCAATGGGCAATCCTTTTTCATATGACCTGTTTATTACAATTAAAACATTTAAACTTATCTTGCTTCAAGAACTTTCTGAATTTTCTTAAGAGCATTGCCATCTCCTCTTCATCATCATCTGAATTATCCGTATCTGAGGATGCATGGAAGGCAAGTTCTTTCTTCTTTGAGAAAGCTTGTTGATCATCCTTCTTTCTGTCTTCCAGTTATACTTCATATTCTATTAAATTATCAATGAGGTTTTCTAATGACATAGTGGAGAGATCATTTGCTTCTTCGATTGCAGTTGTCTTCTTCTCCCAATCTGATGTAAGTGCACGAAAGATCTTGCGAACTTTTTCGACTTGGGTGTATTCCTTTCCAAGGGATGCTAAGGAATTTGTAATGTCGGTGAATCTTGTAACCATTTTTGAGATGGTTTCATTCTCCTTCATTTTGAAGAGTTCAAACCTGTGGACAAGAATAGAAATTTTAGATTCTTTAACCTTATTTGTGCCTTCATGTGTTACCTATAGAGTATGCCATATTTGATTTGCAGATGTGGCTGTTGACACACGATTGAATTCTTCTTTGGTTAAGGTACAGAATAATGAATTCATCGCTTTGGCATCAAGGTTCGCATTCTTCTTTTGATCATCACTCCAAGCGGTGTAGTTGGTTGTCGGTTTGGTGTACGCTACTTCTACTATGTTCCATAGTTGTAGTTGAGCGATTGCAAGTAAATCTTCATTTTACACTTCCAGTAGTTGTAGTTGGATCCATCAAATAGCGGTGGACATTGTGTAGAATGTCCTTCTTTGAATTGTGATGAAGGAAACTCTGTTGCCATCCTTATAGGTTGTTGATTGGGTATGCAGGGCTCTGATAGAGTATGTTGGGCCGGCACTGATACCAATTGTTGGTCCCGAGATGATACCAATTGTAGGATCTAAAATATACGTCAACACAAATACTAAAACAAAGGATGATTAGCGTTAAATATAAATAAAGAACTTGCAAGAAAAGGAAATAAATCACAGAAAGTAAATCAAACGCAAACACAAGTGATTTATCCTGATTCAGTCCTCTTGACCAACATCCAGTCTCCAAGTCATCCGCTTGAGATTTTCCTTTAACCTTTGATTTTGTACACCCAAAATCAACACCTTGTATACCACTTGACAAATCCCCTTTGCCAAATGTATACAACTCTTCTTACAACCGAGAAGACCTCAACACCTTGTACAACCTCTCTTCAATCCGAAGACGCTATTGTACAATCCTTCTCTTTGAGTGATTACAATCAATCCTATAAGCCTTGAATCTATATGTGATCGTGAACAAGGGCTATTATAGGTAGACTCACAGAAATCTTCACTAAAGGATTAGATTTTGAGTGAAGAAATGAAAGTGGAAACAGTTTTCTGAAAAACAAATTTTTGAACAGAGTTTTGGGAAGAAAACTTGTATTTTGAATTGGTGTCTTTAGCCTAGGAAAACATCCCTATTTATAGCTAAAATCTATAGTCAGTTAGGGTAACTATCAGGACAAATTTGAATATTGAAACGTTGAATAAAACACCAGAAATCAGAAACTGTTTAACAGTCAGAAATTGCCATTAGTCGATTAGGGGTTGGGGGTTAGTCGACTATAGTATTGATTTTTTCCTATACTAGTCGACTTATAATGGGGGCAAGTCGACTATAGAATGGCTGATACAAAAGACATGTTTCTGAAAACTGAATATAGTCGACCAGAAGAAGGTATAAGTCGATTAGGCCATATATTAGTCTACTAGGGAAAGTATAAGTTGACAAATAGTGCATACAGATCAGAAACAGAGAGTTGGTATGCATCTTAGGCAAAAGTAAGTCGACTATAGTATAGGGTAAGTCGACTATAGGTGCAATTAGTTGACTAATCAAGAAGTCTAAGTCGACTATAGCTGTTATAAGTCAACTAATCAAATGGATAAGTCGACAACAAGGGCTTATGATGTGTGTGTGTATGTGTGTGTGTGTTCAAGACTTTTAACATTCTAATAAATATTACAATACACATCCATAGCCGTTATTCTTGGAAAGTCTTGAGCATGTAGAACTCTTGTATAAACTTGTGAGATAGAGCTCCAATGAAATGGCTTCACAAATGTATCATCAGAATCAAGTTCCAACATGAGTTCTAATTTTTAATTTTCAAAAATAATTACTGAGTGATTTTCTTCAACATCCTTGTCCAACAATGAAGTGTGATTTTGGGAGATGATTGATTTGAACTTAAATGGAACAGGAATAAAAACTGATACCGGCTCGAGAATTTGACTCAGATCAAGTCGAGATTCAAAAGGGGGAGTTGAAATTGGTTCAAAATGGGGTCCAAACTAAAGAATTGATGTTCACACACTTTCCCCATCAATGAAGTATGGACATAAGATATTGGTGATTCTATTTCATGGTGTACTAGTACAGGGTTCAATGTTGACTCCGGAGTAGAGAAAAAAATCTGGTAAAGATACTAGACTCATTATTGAATCAAAAAGTGAAATAGAATTACCAACTTGAGGTTCAGGATCACTTTCAAGCTCAAGTTTAATTTCAGGAAAATGATAACTTGCCAAAATGTCAACGTGGTTCTCAAAATTTTGGGCAAGTTCAAATGGATGTAATGAAATTGAATCTTGATTTTCGTCTACGGAAGGAATGTGAATGGGTGAAATGATCGATTCAAGTTCAGGAATTATGGGAATCAAAACTGGCTCAAGAACGTTACTTAGTTCAGGTAACACTACATGAGTCAATATTGATTCAAGGATTGGACTCGAATTGCTAAATTAAAGCTCAGGTTCACATTCATCTTCAAGTTTAATTTCAGAAAATGGATAACTTACCAAACTATTTAGAGGTTGATATTGGTCAAGTTCAGGTTGGTATGATGAAATTAAAGCAGGATTTCCAAAATGACATAATTCTTGAGTCATATGAACATTTGATGGACATGGGAACTTAATCATATTTTGTATTATTCGCTCGGTCTCTTGCACTAATTCCATAGTTTTTTTCACAACGATTTTTCTTTGAGTGGTTCTGGAAAAGAACTAGGTGAATTTTGAAAATTTTGTATACATGATGAGACCATCATGTTTTCAAATTATTTTTGGGCCTCTATCGCTTTTTCCAAAGTCCTTTGCATGATAATTTTTCTTCAATTGGTGGTTCATGAAAAGGTGGATATGAAGCAGAATCAGGGAGTGAACATTGTGAACAATGTGTTGAAAATTTGACTTGGGGGAGCTGAATCCCCATTGAATCTGTGAAGTGTTGAAATTATTTTAAAAATTATGGTCGTAGGATTGGGGGCATGGGTCATATTGAGTCGAATAATCCCAATCTGGCCTATATGATTGGTTCACGTTGTACATATCCGGGTTGAAGTTATCCGAGTTAAATGAGGTCAGGGTGAAATATGGATTCATATTATGATTGAAAAAATTGTTGTTTAAAATTCATTTCACAATTTACAAAAAACAAACAAACAAACAAATAAAGAAAAAGAAAAAGAAAACCAGCCTATGCTAGGGTTGACATAGACCTAGACGACTCCTAACTGGTTAGACTGTCCACGGGGGTACATCGTCAGAATATGACCACAAGTTAATTGGCCAGGTAGGGGAAGATCAGTGGGAGGTATCCGTGTCGGAGTAACGGGCCTAATTATGCCAAACCACTGTTCTTCGAGGTTTCGCCTCTCAATCCCCAACTTTAGACACCGATTTGACAAGAGTCAACTTCTAACAACTTTTCCCTTAGGTTAATCTCTTAAATGAGTTCGAGATGTCCCTAGGGGCCAACGTCTAGCAATTTTTATTAAGGCTTGGGTTGTGTGAGCAGGGAGGTGATTTTTAGGTTAAGGGAGGGTAATGACTTCCCCACCTTATGTTGTATTGGGTATTGCCCTTAAGTTCAATTCATGCAAGTGTGCAATATAGATAAGAATGAACAAACAAAGCGAGTAAATCACCCACGTGTTTGTCCTAACTATACGCAATGCAATATGTATACTGATCGAGGCGGAACTAGCACTCAAAAATGTGTGTTATGTAAAATCGATGTAAAAGCTCGAATGTGTGCTAATGTACCCTCGATACTTCCGTTATAGCATTGGCTCAACGGGTCGTATCCACAGGGAAGGGAGGCGATAGAAGCATTGACAATTTCTATTCATGTTATTTGTTAACACTTCTTCTTTGTTGAAAGAATGAAAAAGAAAGTGAAAAGAAAAGAAAATCCAGAATGTGGTAGGTGAGGAGAGCGATGAAAACGTCGATGTAAAAACAAAATAGAAAGTGGTTTGGAAAACAAAGTAGAAAAGGAGATGAAACAAGGATGAACTAAGAAGGCGGTGAAAACAACGATAGAAAAATGAGAAAAGAGTTTTGAAAACGATTTCTAAAATAAGAGAAAAGAAAACTCATGGCTACTAACTACTAAATACTCCACTAACCATGCTAACCTCTTCATGATAGTTGCCTTACATTTTGATCCTCGGCCATCAATAATCCTTGGCTTCAAGAGACGATACAAAGCATGGCACATAGATGGTTCATCACATTCAAACATGCATCAAGATCAAGCTAATACAAGCATCAACTCATTAGACTACTAAAAGAAAGCATGAAATAAAAGAGAGTTAGCTTGGTTAGCAAGTTAGCAAGTTAGATGTTAGAACCCATCATCATTGGCCATCAATGGCTTTTGCAAGAACAAGGCCTTAATAGAGGCTACCCGATTCATGTGGATTATCAAGTAAGTGGTTAGATGGTTAGTGTTGGCCCAAAGGCCTATCACCCTAGTTTTGATGATGATCAACTCATGAAGTTATATTTACTAATGATCTTGTGTTTAATTAGTGACAGATTCATTATCAAGATCTTAGTAGGTGCATAGCTCAACAAAGGATAAAATGTCAAGATTTGGAGCTAGCACGGTGTGATCCAAGGAGCTTTTGGATCAAGCTTGGACCAAGTCAAGAAGATGAGAAGCCTTCAAGTGAAGACTTCAAGAAGATGAAGACTTGTGTCTAGGTATAAGATTTTGTTTTTGTTTTAGATAAAATGTAAAGGATAGATAGTTGGTGGATTGCTCAAGTAGATATCACACACACACTCTTGAATTTGTTGTCTTTTCATAAAAGAATTTTCAGATTTAGAAAAGACTTTCATTTTGGAAAAACATAGTTTTTGGTTCTTGGTATTCAAAGTTATATATTTCAACCAAAACCTTATTTAGAGCTTTATGACAAAAACATAGATATTTCATTATGATTGTGTAGTGGATCATATCCATACACACTATGTCTTAAAAGTATATCTTGTTTTTGTATTTGATGAAGATTTGGAAAAATATGTTTTGGAAAATATTGTTTTAAAAAATATAGTTTTTATCATGAGCCAAATATTTCTAAGTTACAAAAATAGTCCAATCTTTTATAACATGACTTGATTTTGTGCAAGCATGTTTGTATATCAAAGTATATTGGTTAAACTATTTTTGTAAATTTTTATGTATTTTATGAGATTTTATTTAAGCCAAAAAGACAAACTTTTTTATCCCAGAAAAACTGTTTCAGGCTTCGTATAAGTCGACTAGTGACCTTTAATAGTCGACTAATACAGGAGTCGGCCGACCAGGCCGGTCGACCGACGTGTACAAACGTGCACGCCTGTGTGTACTGGTGGACGGTCGACCGTGCCGGTCGACCGCTCTAGAGAGCAGTGCTCTCTGGAAAGTTCGGCCGACCGTACCGGTCGACCGTGGCTCCAACGGTCAGAAATCCGACCGTTGGCGGTCGACCGGGCCGATCGACCGGCAGTACTGACAGATCCCAACGGCTAGTTTTCTGGCAGCCTATAAATTGGGGGTCTTGTCATTGTTTTGCTACAAGATTTTGGAGTCTCTTAGAGCCAGTTTTTCCCAGACTTTTAAAAGGGTTTTCTCCACAAAATAGAGAGCAAATATTTCCTATCTAAAGGGAAGTTTTATCAAGAGTGTTTAAAAGAAAGTCTTTGAGTTTTCCTCCACCTTTCACATCCTTGTTTTTCTCACACCACACTTGAGCATCATTGATTATACATCCTATAGATGTGTTGTAGTGAGAGTGCTTTAGGTGATCAAAGTGTTGTGATCACCAAAGATCTTTTCTTTGTTCTTTGAGGAGACGGGCAAGTGTGCTCGTCGTTGTTTTGAGTTCGGGTGCGGACTCGGTTGTTTGAGGTGCGGCCTCGGCGAGCCGGTGGGCTTGCGGTGTGTACGGGACTAGGGAGTCCAAGGGCTTGTAGGTGTTGCGGCACCGAGGAGAGATCCATTGGGATCTTGCATAGTGGAAATCCTTCGTGTGTCGAAGGCGGGGATGTAGAGCAAGTGTGCTCGAACCTCGAAACATACCCTTGTGTTTGCGATTGCTCACTCTCTCTCTCTCTCTCTCTCTCTCTCTCTCTCTCTTTGTCTCATTTATATCTTGCATGCTTTATTGTCTATCTTTATATGCTTGATATATTCATTGTGCTCATATTGTATACTTGCTTGGGTTTGTTGACTAACACTTGTATTTAACCAAGAGAGCCAACGCGGCACCTCAACCCATTCAAGGGGAATCTAGAGGAGTTTGTCCAGAGCCCTTCACGGGGAATTCGGCAACACTCTTTGGTTATACGTGGTGTTTAGTGTAAAAGATTTAATTAGGTCATAATTGTTTTTAGCTTCCGCATTATTTGCATCATTTGGCATTAAGTGACCATTAGATTAGCCATCACCTATTCACCCCCCCCCCTCTAGGTGATTTACAGTTAGTGGTTAGTAGTTATATTGCCATGAGAATAAAAGTTAGCAAGAAATCATGTAGAAGATGAAGGAGATTACAATGGAAGAGAAAGGAGGCACCTTTAAATAGATTGTCACTATCTATTACATCAATCCCTCTCTATCTCTCTCTCTATGAATCACTCAGCCCTACTACAATGATCTAAAAAGAAATGAAAATACAAGAGAAATGAAGAGCACCTACCTACATTACTCCTAAAATCTGCACCTACTCCTAAAGACGAAGACTGCTCTCGTTTTGGCTGAATGCAGGGATATTTATAGGCACAGGATGCTTCCAGAAGACGAGACGGGGCCACGCGTCAAAAATCGACGCGTGGCTCCACTCCCTTGCCACGGAAATGCGACTATTGTCGCGTTTCCGCGGCAATACCAGAGAGGTAGGTCCCTGGATTTCGTTAGGGGCTCCCTCTGGCTTCGAGAATGTTCAGGGTATATTCTGTTTCTCGTAATTTCGCCCGAATATTCGTCTGACATGCGCAGGAGTCTAGGTTCAATGAATCTTCTAGATAATTCTTTGCTTGGCCTCCATGTAATGCGGGATTAATTACCATAAAAGAGGTTTAATTAAGCTCTTATTACTCCTTTGCCCTTGAACTTTGGATCTACCTGCAATAAAGACCAAAACACGGTTTAGACCGACAATTTATTCATAAATCGGTGGGAAATGCGATATAATAATGCATAATCGTAAACTAATCACACCCCCACACTTATCTTTTGCTCGTCCCGAGCAAAACAAGAAAAGAAAACTATACTACAAATGTTATTACACCACTTTCACAGGTGACGCAATTGCACTGAGCATGTGCAACAAGCCATTAAACCTCTAGGTTACCCAAGAGCAAGAGTGTTGTCTCCTGAGAGTTTTTAGCGGATTGCACTCACAAAATCCATAAAGAAAGAAGACAAATGTTAGTATTTTGAAAACACATTTTGAAAGAGAGACAAGTTTTCGAAATATTTTTGCAAAAATATAAGTGATCTAAGGTCATAAGTCCGCCAAAAAATCATTCTTCCTTAAACTTAGTTTCCATGCAAGATCTTGTCTTCAATTAAGGTAAGAATTCAAAATTGGATTGAATATTTTATCCTTCAAAAAACCTAGATAATATGCACTTTGTGATAGTGAAGATTTCTGGGATTTTAACTCCAACCATCAAGCCATTTATTTTATTTATTTTTTTCTTTTCTTTTTTTTTCTTCCCTTAGTTTTCTTAGGCTTTCTAGTTCACCCATGTAATGAGCCTATAACTGATGACTCTCAGACCAGACAGTTTTAGGGCACCAGATGAGAAAATATCCCTCGGGTTTAAGGACTCGAGTAAACAAGGCCACAAAACTAAGGGGGATTATTTGCTTCTTTTGACCACCGTTAGGCGTGAATAATCATGCTTCTTGAGGCACAATTATCCAGCTTAATAAGTGATGTTTTATTTATATATATTATTTTTTTATTTATTTTTTGCTTTATGGCATTTTAGGTCTTTGTTTTCATCCCAAAAATGTGTAAGTGTGAAGTGTATATTATCTAAGACAAAAATTCAAGATAAAATTATCTCTCCAATTTATCTTACTTAGCCTATAATTTTAAACAAGATCCATTATTTTAACTAGGTTTAAGATGTCATAATTAAGGTTTTCTTAATTTCTCAGATCATCTTAATTTTCTTAAAAATAGATTAAAACTGTCTCTTATTTCAAGAAGTTTTTAAAGAAAGAGAAAAATTCCTATACAAAAGGAAAGATTTCTAAAAGTATCCTAAAAGAAGTGTAAAAGAAAGAAAATCTAAAAACTCTAAGTTAGTAAACCCTCCCCCACACTTATCTCATGCATTGTCCTCAATGCATCGTGATGTATGTATGCATGAAACAAATAGAGAGGGAAGGAAAAATCACCTCAAGGTGGTGGTTCCGGTGGCGGTCTGATTGGTCCACGAAATGCGACCCAATCATTCTTGCGTGGAATCCTGAGGAACCCACCAGAAATCTCAAGAATACAACCCACAAGAATGATGTATATATGAATGATTTTTATTAACAGTTTTACCCCATCTAATTTTCAAAATAATTTCGGAGTCAACCTTGTCCCAGAATGGAATGATTGATTTGGACTCAGGAAGTACAGGAACTAATACCGACTTAGGAAAAAGATTTAGGTCAAGTAAAGGTTGGGGCGTCGATGTCGGTTCAGGAAGTGGGTCCAAATCAAGAAGTTGAAACTCAAGTCCACAATTATTTTCCCATGATGGAATGTGACTTTCTAATAGTGGTGATTCAAGTTCAGGAATGACAAGTATGGGAATCAAAATTGACTCTAAAATGTTACTCAAATTGGGTAATATAACAGGAGTCAATAATGATTCAGGAATTTGAACTGGATCACAAATTTGAGGATCAAAGTCACATTCCTCATTGAGTTCAATTCCACAAAAATGAGAACTTGCCAATTTATCAATGGGACTCTCAAAAGTATGAAATTGGTCAAGTTCAATATGATCATCATGAATGATTGGTGATTCAATTTCACAATGGATTGGTACAGGATCCAATACTGACTCGGGAAAAGGATTGAAATCAGGTGAAGATACCGGAGTCATAATTGAATCAGGAAGTAGAATTGAATCACTAATTTGAGGTTCATGATCATATTCATGCTCAAGTTCAATTTCAGGAAATGGATAACTTGCCAAAATGTCAATGGGATTTAAAGTTTGGATAAGTTCAGATGGGCGTGCTGAAATTGAATCTTGATTTCCAAAATGACAAGAGTCTTGGGTCAGATCAATAGAGTTTGGCATAACTGAATTGGTCAAAGGTTGATAAGATAGAGTTTCCTCATTCCTATAAATGTTAACCAATTGACTCAATTGTTCTTCCAACCTATTGACAGACTCGGCAGATGATTTTTGATATTGTAACATAGACTCCTGTAAGATTTCTATACTCTTTTCTAGACTTGATGTATCTCCAAGTGGTTGCTCTAGAATGGGAGTATAAGAATCTTTGTTTTGGAAATTTTGTGAAGAATGTGAGTCAAAAATGTGTTGAGATTGAAACTTGGACTCACACAAGAATTCTTTACTCGTTTCCAGGACAGATGGTTGTTCATTATGAGGAGATGGAATTGAGTAAGACTCTTGAATATGGTTTAGAGAGGCCAATGTTTTGTGAAGTCGTTGCTCGGCCTCTAGTAGATTGGCTTCTACTCTCTTTCGAACTCAGATTTTTCTTCAATGGGAGGTTCAGAAAAAGGAGTATAGGAAGAGAAATCGGAGAATGAATATTGTGGATAAGGTGAATATGATGGACAAGGTGGACATGGGGGACAAGGAGGTTGAAAATTAAACTCGGGGGAAGTGAATCCCCATTGACTCTGTGAGGAGCTGAAATTATTTTGAAAATTATAGTTATAAGAATGTGGGTATGGGTTGTATTGATTCGGATAAGGCCAACCCGGTGTATGTGGTTGATGCATATTGTAAAACGCCGGGTTGGAATTATCCGAAACAAACAAGATAAGGTGGGGATTTACTTACCCCTCCTTAGCCCAAAAATCATCTCCCCACTCACACAACCCAAGCCCTAATAAAATTTGAATAGACGTTGGCCCCTAGGGACATCTAGGTCTAGGTCAACCCTCCTATTGGCTTGGTTTTGATTTTTCTTTTCTTTTTGTTTGTTGTTTGATTTTTCCTTTTTGTTTGTGATTATTTGTGAAATGGCATTCAATAATAACAATTCTTTCAATCCGAATATGAATCCATATTTCACACCAACCCCATTTGTTTCGGATAATTCCAACCCGGCGTTTTACAATATGCATCAACCACATACACCGGGTTGGCCTTATCCGAATCAATACAACCCATACCCACATTCTTATGACTATAATTTTCAAAATAATTTCAACTCGTCACAGAGTCAATGGGGATTCACTTCCCCCGAGTTTAATTTTCAACCTCCTTGTCCCCCATGTCCACCTTGTCCATCATATTCACCTTATCCACAATATTCATTCCCCGATTTCGCTCCCTATACTCCTTTTTTGAACCTCCCATTGAAGAAAAATCTGAGTTCAAAAAGAGAGTAGAAGCCAATCTACAAAAGGCCGAGCAACAACTTCACAAAACATTGGCCTCTCTAAAACATATCCAAGCGTCTTACTCAGTTCCATCTCCTCATAATGAACAACCATCTGTCCTGGAAACAAGTAAAGAATTCTTGTGTGAGTCCAAGTTTCAATCTCAACACATTTTTGACTCACATTCTTCACAAAATTTTCAAAACCAAGATTCTTATACTCCCATTCTAGAGCAACCACTTGGAGATACATCAAGTCTAGAAAAGAGTATAGAAATCTTGCAGGAGTCTTTGTTATAATATCAAAAATCATCTGCCGAGTCTGTCAATAGGTTGGAAGAACAATTGAGTCAATTGGTTAACATTTAAAGGAATGAGGAAACTCTACCTTATCAACCTTTGACCAATTCAGCTATGCCAAACTCTATTGATCTGACCCAAGACTCTTGTCATTTTGGAAATCAAGATTCAATTTCAGCACCCCCATCTGAACTTGTCCAAACTTTAAATCCCATTAACATTTTGGCAAGTTATCCATTTCCTGAAATTGAACTTGAGCATGAATATGATCATGAACCTCAAATTAGTGATTCAATTCTACTTCCTGATTCAATTATGACTCCGGTATCTTCACCTGATTTCAATCCTTTTCCCGAGTCAGTATTGGATCCTGTACCAATCCATTGTGAAATTGAATCACCAATCATTCATGATGATCATATTGAACTTGACCAATTTCATACTTTTGAGAGTCCCATTGATAAATTGGCAAGTTCTCATTTTTGTGGAATTGAACTCAATGAGGAATGTGACTTTGATCCTCAAATTTGTGATCCAGTTCAAATTCCTGAATCATTATTGACTCCTGTTATATTACCTAATTTGAGTAACATTTTAGAGTCAATTTTGATTCCCATACTTGTCATTCCTGAACTTGAATCACCACGATTAGAAAGTCACATTCCATCATGGGAAAATAATTGTGGACTTGAGTTTCAACTTCTTGATTTGGACCCACTTCCTGAACCGATATCGACTCCTAAACCTTTACTTGACCTAAGTCTTTTTCCTAAGTCGGTATTAGTTCCTGTACTTCCTGAGTCCAAATCAATCAATCCATTCTGGGATAAGGTTGACTCTGAAATTATTTTGAAAATTTGGAAATTAGATGGGGTAAAACTGTTAATAAAAATCATTCATATATACATCATTCTTGTGGGTTGTATTCTTGAGATTTCTTGTGGGTTCCTCAGGATTCCACGCAAGAATGATTGGGTCGCATTTCGTGGACCAATCAGACCGCCACCGGAACCACCACCTTGAGGTGATTTTTCCTTCCCTCTCTATTTGTTTCATGTATACACACATCACGATGCATTGAGGACAATGCATGAGATAAGTGTGGGGGAGGGTTTACTAACTTAGAGTTTTTAGATTTTCTTTCTTTTACACTTCTTTTAGGATACTTTTAGAAATCTTTCATTTTGTATAGGAATTTTTCTCTTTCTTTAAAAACTTTTTGAAATAAGAGACAGTTTTAATCTATTTTTAAGAAAATTAAGATGATCTGAGAAATTAAGAAAACCTTAATTATGACATCTTAAACCTAGTTGAAATAATGGATCTTGTTTAAAATTATAGGCTAAGTAAGATAAATTGGAGAGATAATTTTATCTTGAATTTTTATCTTAGATAATATACACTTCACACTTACACATTTTTGGGATGGAAACAAAGACCTAAAATGCCATAAAGCAAAAAAATAAATAAAAATATATATATATAAATAAAACATCACTTATTAAGCTAGATAATTGTGCCTCAAGAAGCATGATTATTCACGCCTAACGGTGGTCAAAAGAAGCAAATAATCCCCCATAGTTTTGTGGCCTTGTTTACTCGAGTCCTTAAACCCAAGGGATATTTTCTCATCTGGTGCCCTAAAACCATCTGGTCTGAGAGTCATCGGTTATAGGCTCATTACATGGGTGAACTAGAAAGCCTAAGAAAACTAAGGGAAGAAAAAAAAAGAAAAAGAAAAAAATAAATAAAATAAATGGCTTGATGGTTGGAATTGAAATCCCAGAAATCTTCACTATCACAAAATGCATATTATCTAGGTTTTTTGAAGGATAAAATATTCAATCCAATTTTGAATTCTTACCTTAATTGAAGACAAGATCTTGCATGGAGACTAAGTTTAAGGAAGAATGATTTTTTGGTGGACTTATGACCTTAGATTACTTATATTTTTGCAAAAATATTTCGAAAACTTGTCTCTCTTTCAAAATGTGTTTTCAAAATACTAACATTTGTCTTCTTTCTTTATGGATTTTGTGGGTGCAATCCGCTGAAAACTCTCAGGAGACAACAGTCCTCCTCTAGGGTAACCTAGAGGTTTAACGGCTTGTTGCACATACTCAGTGCAATCGCGTCACCTGCGAAGTGGTGTAATAACATTTGTAGTATAGTTTTCTTTTCTTGTTTTGCTCGGGACGAGCAAAAGATAAGTGTGGGGGAGGGTTGTATTGATTCGGATAAGGCCAACCCGGTGTATGTGGTTGATGCATATTGTAAAACGCCGGGTTGGAATTATCCGAAACAAATGGGGTTGGTGTGAAATATGGATTCATATTCGGATTGAAAGAATTGTTATTGTTGAATGCCATTTCACAAACAATCACAAACAAAAAGGAAAAATCAAACAACAAACAAAAAGAAAAGAAAAATCAAAACCAAGCCAATAGGAGGGTTGACCTAGGCCTAGATGTCCCTAGGGGCCAACGTCTATTCAAATTTTATTAGGGCTTGGGTTGTGTGAGTGGGGAGATGATTTTTGGGCTAAGGAGGGGTAAGTAAATCCCCACCTTATCTTGTTTGGAGTTTGCCCTTAAGTTCAATTCATGCAAGTGTGCAATATAGACAAGAATATAACACAAAGCGATAAATCACCCACATATTTGTCCTATGCTATATGCAATGCCATATGTACATCTCTATCCAAATCACAATAACAGAACAAAATACAGTATATTGGAATTGAATTGACACGTGCCTAAATGCAAATGTCTAAGCCGTTTTAAAAGCGTCCAAATACCGTATTTTAGTTCTTTAGTTTATTGTGGTGTGTAGGCAATCAAAGCAGAAAAAATAGCAGCACAAATATACTAGCTATTACAATCAACACATCCCAGCACAACAAGATTTACAATCATCACAAAATGGCCGCGTTTTCGCGGCAAATGTCGCGTTTGCGCGGCAGTTCTTCAAAATCTGGGGCCCTGCTTTCAAGAGTAGGGAGATGCAAAGCTAGTTTATGTACTGCAATATTAAGCACCTGTAAAGCTTGTCCTGCACACCAAAACAGAGAAGACAATGTTAACAAAAACGTGAAAAAGAAACCATTCCCTTCCCCGGCAACGGCGCCAAAAATTTAATCGAGGGTACATTAGCACACATTAGAGCTTTTACATCGATTTTACATAATACACATTTTTGAGTGCTAGTTCCGCCTCGATCAACCTTGTCCACGTTCATACACAATACCAAGGCTTATAGGAAAGTGTTGTAATACTAAAAGCAATCATTGTACACGGGTGTCTTCTTGGTGTAGAAGCAGTTGTACAAGGTGGAGTTTGTTCTCTTGGTGTAGAGAGAAGGTGTACACATTTGGTAAAGGGGATTTGTCAAGTGGTGTGCATGGTTGTGATTTTGGGTGTACAAAATTAAGAATAAAGGAAAATCTCAAGCGGGTGGCTTGGGGACTGGATGTAGGTCACGAGGACCGAACCAGGATAAATCTCTCATGTTTGCGTTTGTCTAAACTTTTCTAAGATTTGATTTCCTTTATTGCAAGTTATTTATTTGTTTAACGTTAATCCTTCTTTGTTTAGTATTTGTGTTGACTTCGTATTTTAGATCCATAAGTGCCAACAGAGAAAGTTCAACAATTGGCATCATCTCGGGACCAACAATCTTTTAGCTCCGTTGTGGGCTCATGTTTCTGCTTCACGTGAAGCTTAGCTCCGTTGTGGGCTTTTTGGTCATTTTTGACCAAGTAAATCTCATCACGAGATTAATGTGACTAAGATCAAATCAGGTAGTTAATCGTCGTGATCTTTTTACTTCTCAAATCAGCTAAGAGAATCAGGAAATATCCCTTAATCAGTTGGAGCAAATCAAGGGATTGGTGCAACAACCCGAAACCAGCTGGCTAATTAACTCTCCGCAGGGTTTCCAACTTCGCTCAAGCTATAATTAGCTTCGCAGCGAAGCTATTTTAGCTTGGTATGAAGCTAGATTGACCAAATCAATCTGCTGATTTTTAGGAGGGGTTGTTACACCCCATAAAGCCTATAAATAGCCCATTGCTAGGCAGGCAGGGGGGCTAAGGATTTTGGAAGAGATTGCTAGCTGATCTTTAGAGAAGTTATTCTCTAAGCTTCCAAGCTCCTTCAAAGAACCTTGCTTCTCTCTTTCAGGGTGCTAATTGATTAATCTCTAATTTTACATAATTTTCATCACATTCTCATATTTATTTGATGTAAAATTCTGCTAATAAAGCTTTGCTTGCTTAATCCTAGGCCCATGGTGTGCAAATGAAGAAGAAGACCCTAAACCACCATTTAGTCGGTGATTAAAGGCCTACCAAGTAGCCATTGACTTTAGGGAGGAGATTTTGTCAGCACAGGGCATCAAATCACGAATCTGGAGATCCACCTGACAGGAGACAGACGGGACGGCACCCAGCAGGAAGCCAGGCGCGTGCTGCCCCAGCAGGAAGCCTGAGACGCGTTTCCGCCGCAATACGGGTACGCGCGCGCCCGGGCTTTGGGCCAGGGGTTGCCCCTGGCCCCCTTTCCCCTGGTGCCTATAAATACCCCCCAGGGGTCTTCAGTTGGGAGATATCCAGAGTTTAGAGTTATATTGTTGCTTTGTTTATAGGAGTTGTAGTTGTTTTAGTTTCCTTCTTCTTCTAGTTTTAGTTTTAACCATTAGAGTGAAAGAGAGAGAGTGTGTACAAGTTGTATTTGAAGGGTGACAAGCCAATACAAGTAACTACTTCTCTTTCTTCTTTCCATTTGCTTGTGCTTTCCATTTGCTTTTAATTTCTTATTGTAGTGTAACTCCCTCTCTTTACCTCTTCTCTTTTGAGGATTCTTTTCTCAAGCATGTCTAACTAATTCTTTCATTGCATGGCTAACTAACTACTAACCCTTGATAACCCAAATGAGTCAATAGTGTCAAACAAACCTTGTGCAAACGAGAGCTATGACATCTTAAGACGAGGGTTCTAACTCTAACTTACCTACAAGTATTAACTATCTTATATTTCATGTTTAATGGGTTTTTGATGATCTATGGGTTTTGTACTTTACTTGTTATTGTAAGTTAGAGATTTTTCTTTTAACTTTGCCGATACCATTAATGCACTTATGTCTTCCACTATTCTCGCCTTCAATTGAATCTTGATAAGGAAATGTCCAAGTTTTTGTCATGTTAAGCTAAGTTATACGAAGAACTTTCACTCGATTTCCACATGAATAGTTCCTATGCATAAGGGGTATGCTTGCCTATAATCCATCGTGAGGCTACATCTTCAAGAAGTTAGGGATTAGTGGGAGTACTTAGTAGAAAGTTAGCCATGCGTTTTTACCATTAAGAAAATCCAATTTTACAAACCACCAAACCATTCTAAACAATTCTTGAAACCAACTTGTTTTCATTTTGCAATTCTTTATTTGAAACAAAGAACTTTCTCTTTTCTTGAACATAGAAGCCGCATAAAGCTTTCATCGCTCTCCCTCCTTGTGGATACGATCTGTATAGCCACTTCGCTACTACGGAGAATCGCAAAAGTAGTAACATTGACCCACACTCTTTTTACTTATTCATGTGCTTACTTTTTGCCGATCAAATTTTGGTGCTGTTGTCGGGGAGGGAACAACTTTATTGTTCGATACTAAAGATTTTTCTTTGTTCTTGTATGTAGGAGTACCAAAGAGCTTACTATCACGGGAAGCGAAAGTGGTGGCCAAAGACGTTGCACGAGGATTCATCTGCCCTCTGAAAAATTTGTGTAAAAGCGAGTTTTTCCGATTGAAGTACTAACAAACTCGTTTGCAGGGTTGCCGAAAGCCGCTAAAATTGCTTTATAAATTTTTTTTTAGTTCCATTAAATGCTTCACCTTATACATGTGTAATAAACTCAACAGAAATCCACTTGCTGCTTAATTGAAATTTGAATTAGACTTTTGCATTTAGGGCACGTGTCTATTTCAATTCATTTCAATTTCTGTTGAAGAGTGCTGGAGATAAGGTACATGTGCATTCATATAGAATAGGACCAACATTTTGGAGTGATTTATCGCTTTGAGTGTTACCTTGTTATGAATAAACTGTACACTTTCACAATTGACATTAAGGGCAAAATCCCAAATAAACAAGATAAGGTAGGGATTTCATCACCCTTCCTTAGCCCAAAAATCATCTCTAAGTGCACTCACACTATCCCAAACCTTAACTAAAAATTGATAGACGTTAGCCCAAGGGACATCTCGGACTCACTAAGAGATCAACCGAGGTTGGAAATTGCAAGAACTATACTCCTGCAAAATCGGTGTCTAAGGAAAGTGGATTGATAGGCAAAGCCTTGAAAGCTCTGTGATTTAGTGTAATTAAGGCCCGTGGCTCACGCCTGGAGACCTCCCACTGAGTTTTGCCCTTTCCTGGCCGATTAGCTTGTAGTCGAGTTCCTACAGCAACCTCCCCCAGAGAATCGACCAGTTAGGAGTCGTCTAGGTCCAGGTACCTTAGACTAAGGCTTTGTGAATATTTTTCTTTTTTTTGTTTGTTTATTTTATTCTTTTTGATTGTTTGTTGTTTTTACGTTGTTTGTGGTGTGCTACATGCAAGAGTGGGTAAGAGATCGTGTATCTTTCAGATTAAGTAGAAATACTTCTCTACCCTTGCATCCTGAACTAGTGATGGCGTCACTTCAGGACAGGTTTTACCCGATCAGAACCTCATTACCATCTTGTATAAAACTGCCTGAGGCAAATGAAAATAATTTTGAATTAAAACCTCAATTCATCAACACTCTCCCAAAGTTTTATTGTTTAGAATCGGAGGAGGCATACTTCTTTGTTAGGGAATTTGAAGAAGTGTGCCTCATGATGCGTATACCCAGCTAGGAGACGATACCGTTAGGTTACGTTTCATTCTTTTTTCCCTAAAGGACCTAGCAAAGAAATGGTTGTACAATTTAGCGGTAGATTCTGTCACGATATGGGATGATTTCGTCAAGGCTTTCTTGAAGAAATTCTACCCAATCCACAAAACTGCCCTCATTAGAAAGAATATCATGCAGTTCAGTTAAGAACCGAGCGAACCATTTTGGAGATACTTTCAACGATTCAAAGATCTCCTAGCTCAGTGTCCTCATCATGATATGGAGAAATGGCGTCAGTGCCAGATTCTCTACGATGGCTTAGATTATCAAACAAAAACCCTTTTAGAAACCATGTGTTAGGGAGGGTTCTTGCAAAAGGATGAGAATCAGGGTTGGGACTTATTTGAGAACTTAGCTGAGAAAACCCTGCAATGGGAGCCAGCCTCGAAAAAATCAAGGAATTCACAATCTATAGCTTCAAGAGGAGGGCTCCTATCTTTAGAATCATCCATAGCTACAAAAGTCAAGTTGCAACCCTAATGAGGAGAATAGAGGCTCTAGAAATAAGAGAGCCAGCCAATATCAACTAAATCAACCCACCACCAATTCACAATCCGGTTTTCCGTACTGTCAGGCACCAAACCATGTCTTTTTGAAGAGTGCCCCATTTTTATACCCAACAAGTGCCACCGGAACACCTGAACGCGGCCTACTCACGACCGCCGCCTAATCCCTACTCGCAAACATACAATCCAGGTTGGAGGAATCACCCAAATTTCTCCTGGGCCCAAAACAATCCTCCTAGGCCTAATTACTCCAACAATTTTCACCATCCCAGTCCTCCACCAAATTTTCCCAGTCAAGCTCCATCTTCCTCCTCTCAAAATTTACCAATGGAAAAGAAATTCAGCAAATTGGAGGAGAGCATGGAAGCTTTTATGAAGTCCCAAACCACTTTTATGCAAAATCAGTGACAAACGGTGAACAACCATTCACAGGCTATATCGAGATTGGAAATGCAGATGAGCCAATTAGCAAGCTCCCTAAGTGAAAGACCAAAGGGTACTTTACCTAGTCAGCTGCTAGTTAACCTAAAAAACTCCAATCAAGCATATGAAATTCAAGATCCGTTGATCAACCAATTGAATGTTGTTCACACACTTCGATCTGGAAAGAAGGTAGACAACCAGGTCTACCAATAGAAAAGTCCAGTCCATCCTGATCCTACTCCAGCCTCCACCTCTACTAGTTCCTCCCAAATTGCTCCTCAAACATCTAATGAGGATAAAGCTACTGAACAAGTTCATAAGCCTGTTGCACTCTTTCCCAATAGGCTTAGGAACAACAATAAGAATATGCACACGGAAAAGATGCTAGAGATGTTTAACCAGGTTAAACTAAATGTGCCTCTTCTTGACGCTATCCAACAAGTCCCAGCTTATGCCAAATTTCTTAAGGATATGTGTACGAAGAAGAGAAAGACAAATGTGCCCAAGAAAGTGTTCTTGGCAACCAATATAAGAGAAATTCTGTCTGGTCCCATTTCGGTGAAATACAAGGATCCCGGATGTCCCACAATTTCCTACACCATAGGACAAATAGAAATAAGACGAGCACTCCTTGACTTGGGAGCAAGTATCAACTTGCTACCTCTCTCAGTATACCAGCAACTTGGGTTGGGCGAGCTAAGCCCAATTCGAGTCACCATTCAGCTAGCTGACCGATCTGTGAAAATTCTGAAGTGGAAAATCACAGATGTCCTTATCCGGGTCGAGGATTTCATCTACCCTATTGACTTCAGTGTGCTTGAGACCCAACCTGTGTCAAATCCACGGTCTCAAACTCCGGTCATCTTAGGACGCTCATTCCTCACTACAGCCAATGCCATAATCAACTGTAGAAATGGATCCATACGATTGACCTTTGGAGATATGACGAAGGAAGTAAATGTCTTTAATCTAGAAAGACAACCCAGGATATCAATGATCAGACTTTTGAGGTTAATTCCATTGAAAATCTGACCAGTGAGCATGAGGAAAGCATGGAGATGGACACAGAGGCAGAGTTTGATCTGGAGTCTGAGGATTTTAATCTTGACCAGATCGTAGATTCGGCAGTAGATTGGGCGTCCAGCCAAAGTGTACCTCATCATGGGAATGAAAGTCCAGATATTACCTCCAATGAAGCAACACCTTTCCTAGAGCTAAAAAACTTCCCTGAACACCTCAAGTACGCCTACTTGGGCGGAAGAGAAACCCTGCCAGTCATCATAGCATCTCACCTGACTGAGCAACAAGAGGACAGCTTAATGCCTATTCTGAAAAGACATGGGGAAGCCATTGGATGGACGATGAAGGATATCAAAGGGATAAGTCCAGCCATAGTGCAATATAGAATTCACTTGACTGATGAAGCAACCCCTAGGAGGGACCCACAACGCAGGCTTAACCCACTCATGCAAGAGGCAATTAAAGCAAAAATTTTGAAACTATTAGATAATGGGATCATTTATCCCATTTCTGATAGCCAATGGGTTAGCCCTGTCCATGCGGTCCCGAAGAAAGCTGGCTTTACGGTGGTTGAAAATGAGCACAAAGAGTTGGTACAAACAAGACTACCTACCAAGGTTCGTATTTGCATCGACTATAGAAAGTTGAATGCTGCCACCCGTAAAGATCACTTCCCGCTACCCTTCATCGACCAAATGCTTGAACACCTGGCTGGACACAAGTAATATTGCTTCCTAGATGGGTACTCAGGATACAATCAAATCCCCATTGCTGTAGAAGATCAGGAAAAGACCACGTTCACCTGCCCGTTTGGAACCTTCGCTTACCGACGCATGCCCTTTGGATTGTGCAATGCTCCCGCAACATTCCAACGATGCATGCTTAGTCTTTTCTCTGACATGGTCAAACGTTTCCTAGAGATTTTTATGGATGACTTCTCCATCTACGGAGATTCATTTGATCAGTGTCTTCATCACCTAGAGTTAGTTTTGCAGAGATGCAAGGAGAAGAATCTAACTCTAAACTGGGAGAAATGTCACTTCATGGTGAGACAGGGGATTGTCTTGGCCATGAGATTTCTAGGTGAGGCATTGAAGTGGACAAGGCTAAAGTAGAAGTGATTGCTAAGCTTCCACCACCCAAAAGCATCAAGGATATTAGATCCTTTCTAGGGCATGCTGGGTTCTACCGACGGTTCATTAAGGATTTTAGCAAAACGCTAGGCCCTTAGCCAACCTGCTCGCTAAGGACGTGCCCTTTGATTTTAACGATAAATGTTTCAAGCCATGGGGGAATCTTAAACAAGAACTTATTTCTGCACCTATTATTTCTGCTCCTAATTGGGCCCAACCGTTTGAAATCATGTGCGATGCCTCTGATTTTGCTATTGGCGCTGTTCTAGGACAGCGCATCGACAATTAGCAGCCCGTGACTTACTACTCATGTAGGACCTTGAATAACACCCAACAGAATTATACAACGACTGAGAAGGAATTCTTGGCTGTTATCTTTACGTTAGAGAAGTTCCGGCCCTACTTGTTAGGTTCGAAGACGGTGATTTTTATGGATCACTCGGCTCTGAAATACCTCATGACCAAGAAGGAAGTAAAAGCCCGATTGATTCGGTAGATCCTTTTGCTTCAAGAATTTGACCTAGAAATTCAGGATAAATGAGGTATAGAAAATGTGGTTGCTGATCATTTGTCACGAATTCCAAACGCACCCATCGTACAAGCTCTGATCAACGAGGATTTCCCAGACGAGCACGTCCTGGCCATTTTCAAGGAACCCTGGTATGCGGACATAGTCAATTACCTCACCACTGGACAATTACTCGCTGACTGGACAAAGCAAGATCAAAATTGCTTCTTTGCCCAAGTACGGTACTTCTTCTGGGAAGAGTCGTATCTTTTTAAGTATTGTCCCGACCAGATTATTCGACGATGCGTATCAGAGGAGGAACAGAGGAGTGTGCTCAGCTTTTGCCATGACCTTGCATGCGGAGGGCACTTCGGTCCCCGCAAGATTGCAAAGAAAGTTCTACAAAGTGGGTTTTACTCGCCCACTTTGTTCAAAGACTCGTACCATTTTTTTCAAGTCATGCGCAAATTGTCAGAAGATTGGGAAAATTTCAAGAAGAGACATGATGCCCTGAACCCGATCCTGGAAGTTGAAATTTTTGATGTTCGGGGTGTCGACTTCATGGGACCATTCCCTAATTCCTTTAGCAACCTGTTCATTTTGGTTGCTGTCGATTATGTCTCTAAATGGGTAGAAGCTATGCCAACAAAAATCAATGACAACAAAGTGGTTGTCAAATTTCTCAAAGAAAACATCTTCTCCCGATTTAGCACCCCTAGAGCGATAATTAGTGATAATGGATCACATTTCTGTAACAGAGTTTTTGAAGCTCTAATGCGAAAATATTCCATCAATGACAAGTTATCTACTCCGTATCATCCCCAGACAAATGGGCAGGTTGAAGTCACCAATCGACAGATCAAGCTCATTTTAGAAAAGACTATCGGACAAAACTGAAAGGATTGGTCGGTCAAACTCAACGATGCATTGTGGGCTTACGCACTGCTTTTAAGACAGTCCTGGGGATGTCTCCTTACAGAATCATATTTGAAAAAGCCTGTCATCCACCAGTCGAGTTAGAACACCGTGCCCTATGGGCCATTAAGTAGCTCAATTTTGATCTGAGTAAGGCCGGTGAGTTAAGGAGACTACAGATCTCAGAATTAGAGGAAATACGGAATGAAGCCTATGAGAATGCTCGAATCACCAAAAGCAGGACTAAACTTTTCCATAACCAGATCATAACACGGAAAAACTTTGCTCTGGGAGACAAGGTTCTGCTGTACAACTCAAGGCTTCATATTTTCGCGGGGAAGCTAAAGATTCGTTGGTCTGGACTGTTCATTGTGCGCACCGTTTTCCCACACGGTGCTGTGATTATTGTAAACCCGAAGAACAACATGGAATTCAAAGTGAATGGGCAAAGACTGAAGCCCTTCTTGACCACTGAGCCTATGCTCCGGATGATAGTGTGCTGACTATTTTTGCCCCGTCATACACCTAACCACAACAATTAAAAATATATATATATATTTCTTATTGTTTATATGCTTACCCCTTCTACATTTTTTTTTGACATTTCTCTTGCCTATTCGTACTTGGCCGGCCCAGGTCAACGAAGACGGTGACATCCTTCTTCACCCTATTTATTGCATTTACATAACATTCATTGAGGACAATGCGTTAGATAGGTGTGGGGGGTGCTAACACTTTTTCTTTCTTCTTTAAAAAAAAACTCCAGATTAAAAAGAAATTTCATACTCTTTATAAAAATACCAAAAGGTTGTAGGAATTAAGGGAACCTTATTAATGAATCTTTATTTTTACCTAAATAAACAAGAAAGATTGGTTTGACTAAAAAGTTAGGAGGGATAAGGAAAATAACTCATACCTTTTATTTAGCCTTAATAGAATATGCATAAACCACACACACATGCTTGGGATTTAGAGACACAACTCTGAAAGAAAAAAAACGCTGGATAATTGTGCCTCAAGAAGCATAATTACTCACGCCAAAAAAATATTCAATCTATACTATATAAGTAAATCTTAATTTCGTGGCCTACTCTACTTGCATATTTGACCCGAGGGGTGTTTTTCCACCTGGTGCCCTAAAACCATCTGGTTTGGGAGTCATCGGTTTGATATGTGTTACATGAGTAAAGTAGAAAGTCTAATGAAACCAAAAATAATAAATAAACATTAATAAAATTAAATAATATTCAACGTTGAGTTGAAAAATCCCAAGCACATCACACTTACACATTATGCATATCTATCTAAAGCAAAATAATAGAATGAGTTAGAAGTATAAGATCCTTTCTAAATTTAAAGAAAAATCATAATTTCTTTTTATAAAGGCTAAAGTATAGAAGGACTTATGAGGGTTGAACCTAATTCTTACACCATTAGGTCATTTTACTTAGATGATTGAAAATTCTTTTTCTTGAAAGAGGTTTGCTAACAACTAAGTATTTTTTTCACTTACTGGATTTTGTGGGTGCAATCCGCTGAAAACTCTCAGGAGACAACACTCCTCCTCTAGAGGAAACCTAGAGATTTAAAGGCTTGTTGCACATGCTCAGTGCAATCGCGTCACCTGCGAAAGTGGTATAATAATTTCCTTATTTTTGTTTTGCTCGGGACGAGCAAAAAGAAAAGTGTGGGGATGTAATTAGTCTCTAATTTTGCATAATTTTCATCACATTCTCATATTTATTTGATATAAAATTCTGCTAATAAAGCTTTGCATGCTTAATCCAAGGTCCATGATGTGCAAATGAAGAAGAAGACTCTAAACCACCATTTAATGGGTGATTAAAGGCCTACCAAGTAGTCATTGACTTTAGGGAGGAGATTTTGTCAGCACAGGGCATCATATCACGAATCCAGGAGATCCACCTGACAGGAGACAGATGGGACGGCACCCAACAGGAAGCCAGGCGTGTGCCGCCCTAGTATTACCACGAAAATGCGGCCTGGGCCGCGTTTCCGCGACAATACAGGCGCGCGCGCGCCCGGGCTTTGGGCCAGGGGTTGCCCCCTGGCCCCCTTTCCCTTGGTGCCTATAAATACCCCCAGGGGTCTTCAGTTGAGAGATATTCAGAGTTTAGAGTTGTATTGTTTCTTTGTTTGTAGAAGTTGTAGTTGTTTTAGTTTCCTTCTTCTTCTAGTTTTAGTTTTAGTCATTAGAGTAAAAGAGAGAAAGAGTGCGTACAAGTTGTATTTGAAGGGTGACAAGCTAATACAAGTAACTACTTCTCTTTCTTCTTTCCATTTCCTTGTGCTTTCCATTTGCTTTTAATTTCTTGTTGTAGTGTAACTCCCTCTCTTTACCTCTTCTCTTTTGTGGTCTCTTTTCTCAAGCATGTCTAACTAACTCTTTCATTGCATGGCTAACTAACTACTAACCCACTAATCTCTAACAACTTGATTGATAACCCAAATGAGTCAATAGTGTCAAACAATCCTTGTGCAAACGAGAGCTATGACATCTTAAGACGAGGGTTCTAACTTACCTACAAGTATTATCTTATATTTCATGCTTAATGAGTTTTTGATGATCTATGGGTTTTGTGCTTTACTTGTTGTCGTAAGTTAGAGATTTTCCTTTTAACTTTGTTGATACCATTAGTGCACTTGTGTCTTCCGCTATTCTCACCTTCAATTGGATCTTGATAAGGGAATGTCCAAGTTTTTGCCGTGTTAAGCTAAGTTATAGAAAAAACTTTCACTCAATTTTCACGTGAATAGTTCCTATGCATAAGGGGTATGCTTGCCTATGATCCATCGTGAGGCTACATCTTCAAGCAGTTAGAGATTAGTGGGAGTACTTAGTAGAAAGTTAGCCATGCGTCTTTACCATTAAGAAAATCCAATTTTACAAATCACCAAACCATTCTAAAATAATTCTTGAAACCAACTTGTTTTCATTTTGCAATTCTTTATTTGAAACAAAGAACTTTCTCTTTTCTTGAACATAGAAACCGCATCAAGCTTTCATCGCTCTCCCTCCTTGTGGATACGACCCGTATAGCCACTTCGCTACTACGGAGAATCGCAAAAGCAGTAACATCGACTCACACTCTTTTTACTTATTATGTGCTTGCTTTTTGTCGATTACTAATATCCTCATGATCTTTCTTTCTCAAAAGATTTCTGAAACTAGGCGAGAAGAAAATCCTTAGGCAGAGACTCAAAGACTCAATCACTCGCATCGTCAACAGAACAAATTGGTCGCATGCTGACCAGACTTCCACCAACGTACTTTCTCAGAAACTCTAAAAGAGACTTGTAATCTTATTTTTTTACTTGTAATTCTCTTTGACTACTTGTAAGTTTTCCCACATTCAAATCAAATGGAAAACAGTGGTGAAGGTGAAGATGTCGGTGATGATGGAGGTGAGAAATTGAGAAGTAATGGTGGTGAGGATGATGTTGGTGGTTGGAACTGGTAGTGAAAAGTTGAGATGGTGAAGATTGTTGGTGGATTTGGGAAGGAGGAGTGAGGAGATGGTGAATTGAGTGGTGATGTGGTGGTGGTTTGGTGAAATAGGTGGAGGAGAGGAGAGAAAATGGAGGAGAAGTGGTGGTGGTGGTTTGGGTGTTGGCCGAAGGTGGAGACCGTCGTTGACAGTGTTGTCAAAGTTGGAGGGGTTGGCGGCTGGGTGATTGTTATACATATTTGCATATTTTACCACTTCCATACCATGCATATTGTATATAAAAATGTGATTTTTAATCCTTTTCTCTCTATTTTTGCAGGTCCACAACTTAAAAGAGAAAAAGCCCAAAAATCTCTTTAAATTAGCAATAATTAAAGAGATTAATTCAAAGCCCAAAAGAGCCCAAGATTTGAATCTAGAATCAGGAGAGATCCGCGCGCCAACTCGATCTTCCAGAAGGCCACGTGGATAACAACCTCGCAACTAACTCACAACAGAAAATCTGGCCTCAACGGCCCAGATTTTGCCGCCAAATCCAGGTTTTTCCCGCGTATCTGCGGCAGTTAGGAGTCTGTTGGAGCCCAGATTTTGCGCCAACGGCCAGGGCTCTAGATCCTTCTCACTGAGGGCTATAAATAGAGGACCAGGGTCTGCACGAGAGAACAGAGAAGAGAGAGGAGAGAACTAGGGAAACTCTTGTATTTTGTTTTAGTCTTCTCCTAGGTTTTAGTCTCCATCTTCTTCCTCCTAGAGATTTTGTCAAAGAGAGAGAGTGAGTGCTGTTGAAAGCTTGTAATCAAGGAGGTGACATCACTTGTAACAAGGGTTAATCAAAGCTTCGTCTTCTCTTTGCAAGCTCTAGTACGTTTTACTTTGCATTGCTTTACTTACTTTGCTTTCTTGCATTTTCATTGCTTTACTTCTCTTTGCTTTACATCATGAAGTGTTGCTTTGTTACTTGTGTAATGGATAGCTAAATTTCTATTGCATGGCTAGCTAACAACTTACATAGCTAACTTCTATCTCTTTGAATGATTGCTTATCTTTATACTTGCATTGTGAGAGTTTCTTTTACTTGCCAAGGAAGTAGAGTTGCTTTCCCTTGGTGAATGCTTGTACATACTCCATATGACTCATGTGTGCCTCATTTAGAGCCTTGTCTAGAACAAGAGCCTTGATGGAACATGGAGATGGATCACCAAACATATGCTACTTGTAGAACAACTTCTTTACTTCAAGCTAATTTGTTGTTATGTCTTGAATGGTTAAATGAATGTTGATTCTTCTAACTTAGCATCCCTTGAGTACCAATCCTAGAGTTCATCATTGAACATCTATCTAGAGAGCCAATGAATCAATATGAGGCTTCAAGCTAAGAACTAAAGGAACACTCATCTTCAAAACTGTAAAGTACTTGAACAAACAAGCAAGTCATCTCTATTGCCAATGAATCAACATGAGGCAATCAAGCATCACCATTGAGTTTAGTAAGTTAGCGAAGTAAAGTTAGCTAGCCATGTACTTTCTCATCTAAAGTTTTCCAACATCTTTTTTACTAGCTTCTTTTCTCTTAGCAATACACTTTACTAAAGTTCTTTTGATTTCTTTTCCATCATGCACAAATCAACCACTTCTTCTATTTTCTTTTCCATGTTTCTTGCATTTGTGTAAATAACAAAGAAGAATCTTCGTTTTCATTTCTTCACTCCGAACCGTAAAACTTCCAACGTGAGCTCTCCTCGAGAATCGACCCGGTATAGCCATGCTATAACGGAGATAGGAAAGGGTACATCAATCATATTCACTACATTGTGAAGTGATCAAGCACTTGAGGTTGAATCTAAACCTTTCCTCTTTTACATAATACTTGTGCAAAAACTTCACACTATCCTTCCCTAACCAAATTTTTGGCGCCGTTGCCGGGGAGAGCAACGGTTTTTGATTTCAAGTGAAGAACTAAACGAATCTTCTTCTCTGTTGCAGGTTACAGGTTGAAGAAACAGGAAATTTTGCATTGCAGAAACATATAAGTGGACCTGGGCCTCTGCTCTCGAAAGCAGAGACCAGGATCCCTCTGAATTGCCGCAAATTCTGGGTTTTTGCCGCAGAATTGCGGCAAGGAGGAGTTGACTACTGACCACTTTTCTGCAGGGCTTGCTTCTCTGCAAAATACAGCTGCTGCAATACTTAAAATCTTGTATGCTTCACCTTATATCTGCTAATCAACAATAAAAATTTGTTGCAAAGTTAAAAAATTGTTTAGACATTTGCATTCTAGGCACGTGTCTTTCAATTCCTTTACATTTACTGTTGAAGAGTGCTGGAGGCAAGGTACGTAAGCATAGCATATAGACTAGGACTCACTCTTTGTTTGATTTAATTAAGCTTTGAGTGAACCTTATTTGTTATATTGTACACTTGCACAAATCAACTTTAAGGGCATTACCCATAAAAAAGATAAGGTGGGGATTTTATCACCCTTTCCTTAGCCCACAAATCATTTTCCCAAGCACTCACAATCCTAAGCTTCTAAATAAAAATTGCTAGACGCTGGCCCCAGGGACATCCGGACTCACTTAGGAGATTATCCTAAGGGGAAAAAGTGTTGGAAAGTGACTTTTGTAAAATCAGTGTCTAGGAAAGGGGTTGAGGGCCGAAAGCCCGAAGGTTGCTGGTTACTTAATTAAGGAACGTCTCTGACGGAAAACCTCCCACCAACCTTGACCTTCCCTGGCTGATTTGCTTATAGTCAAAGTCTACACTAAACCTCCTGTGGACGATCTAAAGTTAGGAGTCGTCTAGGTCCAGGAAACCTAGAAAGCTTGGATTGATTTTTTCTTTTTTCTTGATTGTTATTTTTTATTTTCCGCCTGTGTGATCGGTGCACGTTGATTGTGTAATTGTATGCAAGAGTGGTATCGAGATCCGAATTCTGCTAGGCTTGTGAGAGTTTCTACACTAGCACATATACCTCCACTCGACACAATTCCAGTCATGACCAACAACGTTTCGTTGCAAGACAAGTTCTATCCTATTCGCACATCACTTCCATCTTGCATTCTCCTCCCAAACACAAATGGAAATAACTTTGAGTTAAAGCCCCAGTTCATAAACACACTTCCACGATTCCATGGCCTTGAATCTGAGGATGCGTACTTCTTCATCCGAGAGTTTGAAGAAGTATGCCTTATGATGAGAATTTCCCAGTTAACCGAAGATGCTGTCAGACTTAGGTTTATACCTTTTGCACTTAAGGATATTGCTAAGAAGTGGCTTTATAATCTCCCAGTCAGCTCAATTTCTTCATGGGATGATTTCGTTAAGGTATTTCTTAAAAAGTTTTATCCTATCCATAAGATAGCCATTATGAGGAAGAATATAATGCAATTCAAACAAGAAGCAAATGAACCATTTTGGAAGTACTTTGAGCGCTTCAAAGACCTAGTAGCCCTATGTCCCCATCACGGTTTAGAAAAATGGCGCCAGTGCCAGATTATCTATGATGGGCTTGATTATCAGACTAAGACGCTCCTTGAAACCATGTGTCAAGGAGAATTCTTAAAGAAGGATGAAGATCAGGGTTGGGATCTTTTGAAGCCCTAGCTGAAAAGACAGTCCAGTGGGAGTCATGTACTGAGAAACCTACACCCACAAATTCCAGAACTGGTTTACACTCTATAGAATCCTCGATAGCTGCAGAAGCTAAAATTACACAATTGATGAAAAGGATTGAATTGCTAGAGTCCAGGGAAAATTCTGCTGTTAATCAGGTCAACCCAACACCTGTGGTTAATCCGGGTTGTACCTACTGCCATGATCTGAATCATCTGTTTGAGGAGTGTCCAGTTTATCAAACTCAAATGTTTCAGGAGAGTACGAATGCCGCGTACACCAGACCCACTTACAATCCTTACTCCAAAACCTATAATTCAGGATGGCGAAACCATCCTAATTTTTCTTGGAGTCAGTCTGGTCTTGAGCAGCCGAGACAACCATTTCCACAATAATACCCTGCTCAGTCTCATCCACCAACTTACCACCAGAACCCACCAAATGTTCATTCATACCAGAGTCCACCCAGATTCCAGTCATACCAAAATCCTGTGCCTTACCAAGCAAATTTTCAGCCCCAGTATCAGCATCATCCACCACCCAATCCTTCAGACAAGAGAATTTCTGATTTGGAGAAAATGATAGAAATCTTATCTAAGACCCAAGCTTCAATGATGAACAATCAGCAGCAGGACATAAATAAGTTGCAAATCCAGATAGGGCAGTTGGCTAACTCTCTGACTGAACGCCAAAAAGGAATGTTACCTAGCCAACCAGTACCAAATCCCAAAGCCCATTTTCCTCTGCACGAAGTTGAAGACTTGGGACCCAGCCAATGCCAAGCCATTCAAATCCTTAGATCTGGGAAACATGTAGATAATAAGGTTTCAACTCAGTCTCCCAAATCTGTGTCACCACCTTCTGTTCCAATCCAACCCATGCAAGATAGTCCTTCTTCAAGCACACAACCATCCACTTCCCAGTCTAAAGGAAAAGAGAAAGTTGATGAGCAAACATATAAGCCTGTTGTCCCATTCCCAAATAGGCTCACAAATCATAAGATGAATGCTCACATGGAGAAGATAAGAGAGATATTCAACCAAGTACAAATCAATGTCCCTCTCTTAGATGCCATTCAACAAGTCCCATCCTACGCCAAGTTTTTGAAAGAAATGTATACCAAAAAGAGAAAAGCAAATGTCCCTAAAAAAGTCTTCTTGGCTTCCAACATAAGTGAACTACTCAATGGTCCGATCCCTGTGAAATATAAAGATCCATGGAGCCCTACCATTTCTTGCATCATAGGGCAGACCACCATAAATAGGGCTTTGCTAGACTTGGGCGCGAGCATCAATCTTCTCCCCTTTTCCGTATATCAGCAGTTAAGGTTAGGCAACCTTCGTCCAACCCAGATGACTATCCAATTGGCTAACCGCTCTGTAAAGATTCCCAAGGGGGAGATTACAGATGTTTTAATACGGGTCGGGGAATTCATTTACCCCGTAGACTTTGTTGTTCTTGAAACACAACCCGTACAAAATCACAGAGCACAGACACCCGTCATTCTCGGACGTCCTTTCTTAGCCATAGCGAATGCGATCATCAACTGCCGAAATGGATCGATGCGTCTAACGTTCGGAGATATGACAAAGGAGGTGAATGTTTTCCATCTGGGAAAGCAGCCAAGGGAGTTGGACAGTGACTCTTTCGAAGCGAACTTGATAGAGGGGTTAACCAGCGAACATGTTGAGGAGGTTGAGTATGAGTCTGAAGAGGAATTTGAGTTGGAGTCAGATGACTTCAACCTTGATCAGATTGTTGGATCAAATGTTGAAAGGACTACTAATGCCACCCCTATTCTTCCCTTGCACCATGAGCAACCATTGATAGATCCGGTCCCTTCTGCTGAGCTTAAGGTTCTTCCCGACCATCTCAAGTACAAGTACTTGGATGAGAAGGAATCCTTTCCTGTAATAATTGCATCCAATCTCACTAAACAACAAGAAGAGGACCTTCTGACTGTGTTAAGGGAAAATAGAGAAGCCATTGGTTGGACCATGGCTGGGGGATTAGTCCTTCCATTGTTCAACATAGGATTCATTTGACGGAAGATGCCAAGCCTAAACGAAACCCACAGCGTAGACTTAACCCAATTATGCAAGAAGCTGTTAGATCTGAGATTTTGAAACTATTAGACAATGGGATTATCTATCCCATATCCGATAGTCAATGGGTAAGTCCAGTTCACGCTGTGCCTAAGAAAGCAGGATTTACTGTGGTGGAAAATGAGAATAAAGAATTGATACAAACACGTCTTCCAACGAAGATTCGAGTTTGTATTGATTACAGGAAACTGAACACTGCCACACGTAAAGACCACTTTCCACTTCCTTTCATTGATCAAATGCTGGAGAGATTGGCGGGACACGAGTATTACTGTTTCCTGGATGGATATTCAGGATATAATCAAATCCCAATTGCTCCCGAGGACCAAGATAAGACTACCTTCACCTGTCCTTTTGGAACATTTGCTTACCGAAGGATGCCCTTCGGTTTATGCAATGCTCCTGCAACGTTTCAACGTTGCATGTTGAGCCTTTTTTCGGACATGGTGGAGAAATTTTTGGAAATTTTCATGGATGATTTTTCGATTTATGGGGATTCCTTTGAGCAATGCTTGTACCATTTGAAGTTGGTGTTACAACGCTGTATGGAGAAAAATTTAACACTTAATTGGGAAAAGTGTCACTTTATGGTCAAGCAAGGAATCATACTTGGGCACAAGGTATCAAGAATAGGAATCGAGGTGGACAAGTCTAAAGTGGAAGTCATAACGAAGCTCACTGAACCAACATGCTTAAAGGACATTAGATCATTTTTAGGGCACGCCGGCTTCTATAGGCGATTTATTCAAGGGTTTAGCAACATTGCAAGACCCTTAACAAATCTCTTAGGAAAGGATGTACCCTTTATATTTGATGAGGAATGTCAAAAATCGTGGAAAGAGCTTAAAAGTAGACTTGTCTCAGCACCGATCATCTCTGCACCAGATTGGACCAAGCCTTTTGAGATTATGTGTGATGCCTCTGACTTTGCTATAGGCGCCGTTTTAGGACACCGTATTGATAATAGGCAACACATAATCTATTATGCTAGCAGAACGCTGAATGAAGCCCAACTCAATTATACAACTACTGAAAAGGAATTTTTAGCAGTTGTCTTTACGTTGGAGAAATTTCGTCAATATCTGCTAGGGTCCAGGACTATTATTTTCACTGATCACTCCGCCCTAAAAAACTTAATGCAAAAGAAGGATGCTAAGGCAAGACTGATTCGATGGATACTTCTTTTGCAAGAGTTTGATTTGGAGATTAAAGATAAAAAGGGCGTTGAGAACGTGGTAGTTGATCATTTGTCAAGAATCCCAAATGCACCTAAAGAGAGAATACCGATTAATGATGATTTTCCTGACGAGCATATTTTTGAGATGTGTGGAGAGCCCTGGTATGCTGACATAGTGAATTACCTTGCTACCAGGCAAATACCTTCTCATTGGTCAGGCCAGGAAAAACACCGTTTCATGCGTCAAATGCGGTTCTTCTTTTGGGATGAACTGTATTTATTCAAATATTGTCCTGACCAAATCATACGTAGGTGCCTTCCTGAGGATGAACATCAGAGTGTTTTGACATTTTGTCACAAGTTAGCTTGCGGTGGACATTTTGGTCCACGGAAAACTGCTGAGAAAGTGCTTCAGAGTGGATTCTACTGGCCCACTCTCTTTAAGGATGCATATACTTTTTGCAAGCTATGTGATAAGTGTCAAATGATGGGTCGTATCACACAGAGAGATATGATGCCCCTCACACCCATCTTGGAAGTCGAAATTTTTGACTTATGGGGCATCGACTTTATGGGACCCTTTCCTCTGTCCTATGGTAACCAATACATTTTGGTAGCCGTAGATTATGTTTCAAATGGGCTGAAGCAATTCCAACAAGGACAAATGACAACCATGTTGTCATCAAGTTTTTACGAGAAAACATCATCTCTCGCTTCGGAGCCCCCCGTGCGATAATAAGCGACAATGGGAGTCATTTTTGCAATAGGGCTTTTGAAGCCTTGATGCGTAAATACTCTATTACTCACAAATTATCCACGGCTTACCATCCTCAAACCAATGGGCAAGTTGAAGTCACGAATAGACAAATAAAACTCATTTTGGAGAAAACTGTAGGACAGAACCGTAAGGATTGGTCCATCAAACTCACTGATGCCTTATGGGCATACAGGACCGCTTACAAGACTGTCCTCGGTATGTCTCCATATCGAGTTATATTTGGAAAACCTTGTCACTTGCCTGTTGAATTAGAACACCGAGCAATGTGGGCTTTAAAGCAGCTAAACTTGGATTTGGATAAAGCCGGTGCTTTAAGGAAGTTGCAGATATCCGAGCTTGAAGAGTTAAGAAACGAAGTATATGACAATGCTCGGATCACGAAACACAGAACCAAGCTTTTTCACGATAAATCCATTCACCGGAAAATTTTTGTCGTAGGACAAAAGGTTCTGTTGTATAATTCACGACTCCACCTTTTCCCTGGTAAATTGAGAACCAGGTGGTCAGGGCCATTCATTGTTCAAAATGTCTTCTCACATGGTGCTATTGAGATTCTTGACCCGAATAATGGCAACAAATTCACTGTGAACGGTCAACGTTTAAAGCCATTCCTTACCACTGAATTCGTGTCACAAGAAGTTCATGAATTGGGTCTTTGCGACCCAGTTTATCTGTGACCATTCCATCTGTATAGTTCCCCAAGAATTTCCCTGCATATCATTTTGGGACCACTCTTGTAAATAATTTTCTTTTTCACTTTTGTAAATAATAAATAATAAAAAAAAATGAGGGATTTTTGTGCTTCAAAGAGTTTCAAATTCCTAGGATTCTATCTTCCCTAGGATTCCATTCATTTTTCTTTTCCTAGGGTTGTAAATACACTTTTGACCTAGGGCTAAATTTGGAAATTTCATTCTACCTACCCCTATAAATACTCTCTTCACCTACCCTTCCTCCCTCAAACGCACAAATCCTCTCAGATCTGAACTCCTTCCCGAGCCGACCTCTGCCAAATTTTCCCTTCACCTGGAACCTCTGCACTGCCGCAATTTCCCATCTTCAGCCGCCAATCCGCCGCACTCCGGCCACCTCTGGTGCCCAGAAAATTTCTGGCTGGCTGATTTATTCTTCTGGTGGCATATCCAGAGCCATTCTTCCAGATTCTGTCCCGGGTGCCTTCTGCACATTTGTTTTTGGATTTCCCCCCACGATCTCCGGGGGTGGTTTGATTTCTCATACTTAAATCCTTTGCTTTAATTCCATTATCATACATGGCCCCGAATTTGTTTGTAGAAAGGGATTTTTCATACTTTTGAATGATAGTGGGGGGTATGGGCACATCTTTGTGGATAGAATACGTGCATGGAATTGGTACTCTTTGGTCTATGATAACAATGACTACGATGCATATTATTTCCCTGATCTTGTCACTACTTTTTATAATTCAATTGATCATGCATCTGTGAATTTTGACACGCACCAATTTGTAGTACACATGCCATTCGGTGACATCTTTGTCACAATCCCACTCATTGCTGAAATCACTGATGTCCCCATTCATCCCCACCATAGCGACCCCTTGCCATTGCTAGATTACATACCCATCATGGGGGTCCGCTGTACAATTCAGGATCGTGGGCTCAAAGCCAACACGACTTTTCGAAATGTTCATTGCATTGGACGCTGGGTCCAACGCAACATTTTTGGGCTTGACCATCAATCTTCCTTTAACAGACCCGTGTTACAAATAATCCATGATTTAATGACACATAACCACACGGTCTGTTTGAATAGGGCCATCTTCCATGCCATTCTTGAACATTCCTCTCGCACTCGGGGTCCAAAGCATTCCCATTCAATCTTAATCACACGTCTGTGTAAACAGTTCATATCAGACGCTGTCTTTAATACATTTGACCGAGTGCCTGTTACTGTAGAGAGACCCACAAGCTCATATAATGGTTGCTTGCAGGCGCTCTGGACACCCAGTGCCCAGCCTGAGGATGTACCTGTGGAGTCCTCTTCGGAGGAAAGCCTGGAGGAGATAGATGAGCCACAATTCTGGAGGCAGGACCCCCAACTGAGTCATGAACCTTCATGTCCACCATGTGGAAGGGCATCAAGAAAATCTTTAGGGGCCAAGTGAGGCTGAGAAAGATGGTAGCGGAGCAATCCTCTCGGCTAGGTAGTATGGAGGCAGCGTTGAGGAGATCACAGTCGGCTGGACCTAGCACCACCGTGGGTCCAAAGCGACAGAGGGAGTAGCTTTATCCTTTACCTATTTCATGCATCATTTCATCTTTCATACATTGAGGACAATGCATGAGATAGGTATGGGGGGGTAGATGCTAAAATAGGATTTTTCATTTTCTTTCTAGGCCTTTTATTTTTTAGGATTTTCAATTTTTTTTTAGGTTTTTTTTTTTTTAGATTTTACCTTTCTTATAGATTTTCTACTTTCTTTTAGATTTTACTTTTCTTTTAGAAAAATAAAAAAATATATAAAAAAAAGAGAAAATTCTTGATCCATGTTTAAAGTATCAAACTTGAAATTTAGGGATTAAGGAAGCTCTTAACTAAGATTTCTAATTATAAGTTGAAAAGAAGAGTTTTGTTAGATTTTTAGGTTAAGTAGTAAAGGATTAGAAAAATTACTAGATTTTAATTCTTTCTTTAGATATATACATTAAACATATTGAAGGATTAATCAAAGACTTTGTGATTTTAGTTACATATATATATAATAAAAAAAATATAATATGTATTAAAAAAAAGATGTATATAAATAAATAATAAATACTTAGCCACTGATTAAGCTGGTTAGTCTGCCTCAAGAAGCATTACCGATCACGCCTAAAGGTGGCTATGTCCTTAAATTCCTTCGTGGCCTAGTTTACTTGAGTCATCGAACCCGAGGGATGTTTTCTCATCTGGTGCCCTAAGACCGTCTGGTTTGGGAGTCATCGGTAAGAGACTCGTTACAAGGGTAAACTAGAAAGCCTAAGGATGCTAAGGAAATGTAAATAAATAAACATTGTATATAAAAAATATATATATATTATATATATAAGTAAACAAATGAACTTAGTCTAAGAAAGATCCTTCATATTTATAGATGTATATATCCTAGGATTGATGCAAAATCCGGTTTTTGATCTTTTCCCAAAAATCTTAACCTAAATTGAAAACAAAACTCCAAATAGACACTTATAAGAGGAATGAAAAGTTTAGAGTAACCTGAAACATATAGCTCAAGTTAGAATCTTTAAAACATGGATCAAATTTTCACTAACCCTTTTATTTTTCTTTATGAATTTTGTGGGTGCAATCCGCTGAAAACCCTCAGGAGACAACACTCCTCCTCTAGGGTAACCTAGAGGTTTAACGGCTTGTTGCACGTGCTCAGTGCAATCGTGTCACCTACGAAAGTGGTGTAATAAATTAGTTAGATTTTCTTTCTTTTTCTTTCTTTTTTGCTCGAGGACGAGCAAAAGCTAGGTATGGGGGTGTGATTGTTATACATATTTGCATATTTTACCACTTCCATACCATGCATATTGTATATAAAAATGTGATTTTTTATCCTTTTCTCTCTATTTTTGCAGGTCCACAACTTAAAAGAGAAAAAGCCCAAAAATCTCTTTAAATTAGCAATAATTAAAGAGATTAATTCAAAGCCCAAAAGAGCCCAAGATTTGAATCTAGAATCAGGAGAGATCCGCGCGCCAACTCGATCTTCCAGAAGGCCACGTGGATAACAACCTCGCAACTAACTCACAACAGAAAATCTGGCCTCAACGGCCCAGATTTTGCCGCCAAATCCAGGTTTTTCCCGCATATCTGCGGCAGTTAGGAGTCTGTTGGAGCCCAGATTTTGCGCCAACGGCCAGGGCTCTAGATCCTTCTCACTGAGGGCTATAAATAGAGGACCAGGGTCTGCACGAGAGAACAGAGAAGAGAGAGGAGAGAACTAGGGAAACTCTTGTATTTTGTTTTAGTCTTCTCCTAGGTTTTAGTCTCCATCTTCTTCCTCCTAGAGATTTTGTCAAAGAGAGAGAGTGAGTGCTGTTGAAAGCTTGTAATCAAGGAGGTGACATCACTTGTAACAAGGGTTAATCAAAGCTTCGTCTTCTCTTTGCAAGCTCTAGTACGTTTTACTTTGCATTGCTTTACTTACTTTGCTTTCTTGCATTTTCATTGCTTTACTTCTCTTTGCTTTACATCATGAAGTGTTGCTTTGTTACTTGTGTAATGGATAGCTAAATTTCTATTGCATGGCTAGCTAACAACTTACATAGCTAACTTCTATCTCTTTGAATGATTGCTTATCTTTATACTTGCATTGTGAGAGTTTCCTTTACTTGCCAAGGAAGTAGAGTTGCTTTCCCTTGGTGAATGCTTGTACATACTCCATATGACTCATGTGTGCCTCATTTAGAGCCTTGTCTAGAACAAGAGCCTTGATGGAACATGGAGATGGATCACCAAACATATGCTACCTGTAGAACAACTTCTTTACTTCAAGCTAATTTGTTGTTATGTCTTGAATGGTTAAATGAATATTGATTCTTCTAACTTAGCATCCCTTGAGTACCAATCCTAGAGTTCATCATTGAACATCTATCCAGAGAGCCAATGAATCAATATGAGGCTTCAAGCTAAGAACTAAAGGAACACTCATCTTCAAAACGGTAAAGTACTTGAACAAACAAGCAAGTCATCTCTATTGCCAATGAATCAACATGAGGCAATCAAGCATCACCATTGAGTTTAGTAAGTTAGCGAAGTAAAGTTAGCTAGCCATGTACTTTCTCATCTAAAGTTTTCCAACATCTTTTTTACTAGCTTCTTTTCTCTTAGCAATACACTTTACTAAAGTTCTTTTGATTTCTTTTCCATCATGCACAAATCAACCACTTCTTCTATTTTCTTTTCCATGTTTCTTGCATTTGTGTAAATAACAAAGAAGAATCTTCGTTTTCATTTCTTCACTCCGAACCGTAAAACTTCCAACGTGAGCTCTCCTCGAGAATCGACCCGGTATAGCCCATGCTATAACGGAGATAGGAAAGGGTACATCAATCATATTTCACTACATTGTGAAGTGATCAAGCACTTGAGGTTGAATCTAAACCTTTCCTCTTTTACATAATACTTGTGCAAAAACTTCACACTATCCTTCCCTAACCACTGGGTGATTAGGGAGAAGAAAAGAGAAAGGAAGAGATAAGAGAGATTAAGGAGAGACGGGGGAGAGGGGGAGAGAGAGAGAGAGTGAGAGTGAGTGATTAAAAGAGAGAGAGAGAGAGAGAAGAGGGAGATAAAGAGAGGCATGGGAAGTCAGTGGAGAAGGTCAATGGCTTAAAAGGGAAGAAAAGAAGGTGATTGGAGGAGGAGGAGAAGAAGAAAAGAAAAGAAAGAAAATAATTTATTTAATATTATTTAACCGGTTATAATTTGACTAGCTCAAAATGATTCCTAAAAATTTTGTAAAGTATAAAAAAAATACTTGAAAAAGCATTGTGAAATCAGATTTAAGAAATTCAATCTAGTTTATAAATTAAAAATCTTGAAATTGTTCGGTAATATCGGTCGACACCGGTTTGGGGCCAGATTTTCAATTATTTCAGAAAAATCTCAAAAAATACGCTAAAATAGAAAATATGATTTTGAAAAATAATATGAAAGCGAATTCTCAAAACTCAACTCTGTTCGTAAATTAAAAATCTTTGAGCCAATTGTCGGTATCAGTAGACACCAAATTCGAAAAGTTTTCAAAATAATCCAGAAAAGTTCCCAAAAATTTTGAAAAATCTAAAATATTGAAAAATAATATCTGCAGCTGAAACCAGTTCAATCTGACTATCATGTAGGTCAAATCAAATTTGTACATCGTATCTAGTGCTGATACTGTGACACGTACATCTAGGTCGGGGGTTACAACATCAGCAGTTTAACGTACCCCATCAAGAACGCGTGATCATTCATGATGTGTTCTCCGTTAATGAAGCCCACAACAAGGCCATAAATAGGCTTCAGCAACCTACATGGTACAACGATTGTTATACAACTAAAAGACCACAGACACCACATAACTGTTGGCCCAAAGGCTTCCACTCTAGTTTTGATGATGATTAACTCATGTGGTTATGTGTACTAATAATCTTGTGAGTTTAATTTCAGATCTTTAATCAAGTTATTAGTTGGTGAAAGCTTCCACACATCTTTCACAAGTTGATTCAAGAACCCGAGCGTCAAAGATCACATATAGCACTTGCTCGGTGGATCAAGGAGTTTTGGATCGAGTCGGCTTGGAGATTGCGCTCTACAAGAAGACTTCGGTACCATAGTTTAGTTTTGTGTTTAGATCCAAATTGTAAAGATTAGAATAGTATGATAATGCTCAAGTTCACAACACACACATTTCATATTTCGAATATTGGTTTTTGGTTTTTCGGTTTTAGGTTTAACCGATCTTGGTTTTCATGAATAGATAGATCAAAACAAGTTTACATGATTTAATGTATATATGATTTGTTCTATATACATGCATGCTTTAATTTTCTAGACAAATTTAGTTTTGACTTACTTATTCATGTGTTATATGTTTTGGTATTTTTGACAAAACTTATTTTGGAATTAATGACAAAAACTATGATATATATTTGTTTCATGTATATTGGATTTCTATCCATATGCATCATGCTTCAAAATGTTTAAATATCATGTTTTTGTATTTGGAAGAGTTTTTGGACAAAACGTTTTTTTTCATTCAAAATCCAAGTTTTAGAAAATACAGTTTTTTGTTTTTGGTAAAAATGATAAGACACAAAAATAGTTCATATTGATTGATATTTGAGCTAAACTTTTTACCACATGTTTATATATCAATGCAAATTGATAAAACTATTTTTGGTGATTTTTAGAAATGATAAAAGAATTTTTAAATATGTTTTAACCCAGTTTTCTGTTCCAGGCTTCAACCAAGTCGACTAGTAGCCTGACTAGTCGACTAGGGCTGAGGTCGGTCGACCGGGCCGGTCGACCGACGTGCACAATTCAGTGCACGTTTGGAGCCTCTGGGACGGTCTACCGGACCGGTCGACCGGACTGAGAGCAGAGCTCTCTGTTTGTTTCGGTCGACCGGTAGCTGCCAACGGGCAAAAATTGACCGTTGGGCGGTCGACCGGACCGGTCGACCGGTAGGGTTATTTTGGCAAAATCTGCTGCCAACGGCTAGTTTCCAGATTGCCTATAAATACCCCATTTGCAAGAGTTTTTCTCTAAGATTTTTTGTGCGAATTTTTCCTTACTCTCTGGTGTTTTCACAGCAATTAAAAGAGGTTTTTGAATTCAAATTGAACAATCTTTTTGGTGTTTTTATTAGGGTTTGAAAAACCAAAGAAAAGGGATTTTGGGAAAAGTTTTTGTTTGAACTTCACTATCTTCATTTCTATTTTTTTCCAAAGATTTTCTTTGAGTTGCTGGTTTCAAATCCCTTGGTTTTCTCCACACTTGAGTAAAAATCTACTATCTTTTCTATAGGATCTTTGTGTGTGGGAAAAGAGATTGTTTGTGGTTATTGTTGAACCACCAAGTTGTAAACCCTCTATACTTTGCTTTGTGCTTTTCCCTCTTGGGTTGAGGAGCTTGTTTGTGCAAGTGGTTTGTATCCCTCAAGTTGTGAGGTGATCCTTGCTTGGCTTTGTGCTAATCCCTCGGGTTGTGAGGTGATTGTTTGTTGGATTGGAGTTGTGCCTCAAGGAGGAGGTTGTGTTTGTAAGGAGAGGAGTTGGGTACTCCTTGTATTGTGATTGCCCCAAATCCTCGGTGGAGGTTCCCTTTGTGGGAGTCCTTTGTGGACAAGCTAGTGGACTTAAAATCCTTCTGGGTGAAGGCGGGGATGTAGAGCTGGGTGCTCGAACCTCGAAACATATCTTGGTGTTTGCGCTTGTTCATTGACTCTTACTCTCTCTCTTTACTTGTGCCTTGCATCTATTCATATTGCTCATACATACTTATATGCTTGGCTTGGTTGTGTGCATCTCTTGTTGAAATTGCAAATTAGTTTTTAATTCCGCATTGAGTTGACTAGATTAGCATAATCACCTATTCACCCCCCTCTAGGTGATCTTTCAATTGGTATCAGAGATAGCGCTCCTGATATTTAGGTTTAACCACCTAGGAGTGAGATCTTGGTTTGCTAATCTTCATTTGCATTATTCATTTGCACTCATTTAGTTTGCTCTCATGGATAGCCCTCCTATGTTTGACCTATTAAACTTGATGTTTGGAAGGCTAATATGAGTAGCCATTTGAAAAGACTAGGACACCTAGTTTATCAAGCCTCCACTATGGAATCATTCCCTAATAGTAGCAAGCATAAGAAGGCAAATACATTAGCACTTAGAACACTTAGAGCATCTCTAGGTGAACATCTTTTACGGTGTTTAATCATTATGACTCGGCTTTTGCAGTTTGGAGCTTATTGACGTCTCCCGAGCTTCCAAGGATTATCAACAAGATGAGGAGATCTAAGAGAGAAAAGTCCGAAGAGCATTGCTTCATGGTCCAAGGGAAAAACTCCCTTGAGGTACAATCGGACACTCAATTAGATGATAGCTCAAGTTCCTATTGCCATGGTTGTCTTGAAGTTCAAACTTTAAATTTGGAACTTGCTCAAAAGCTTGAAAATTTATTGGAAAAACACAATCTTTAAAAGAGGATAACCTTGTTTTGAAAAATGAATTAAAAGATTTATGTTCTAATTTTGAATTGGTTTTACAAGAAAAGGAAGAGATCACTAGTGAACGTGACTCACTAAGATCTCAACTAGACCTTGCCCTTGATGAGATTGAGATTTTGAAAAACAAAAATGATTGTGATGATGTTGTGAAGCACAATGAGGTTTTATCTTCTAAATTGGATTTTGTTTTAAAAGATAACCTTGTTTTGAAAAATAAAATTGATACTATTACAAAAGAATTGAATTTGGTTTTAAAGAAAAATGAATCTTTGAAAATTGAAATTAATTCTCATGTGTGCCATACTAGTATAGCTTCTTCTTCTTGCACACCTATTGCATGCTCCACTTTGTCTTCCACTATTGAAAATGATATAAATATTTTGAAAAAAAGTGTTGAATGTTTGGGCTCCACTTTGAGCCAATACACATTGAATCATACACGTTTGGAAACCTTGGTTCGCAAGAAACAAGGTCCATCTTTGCATGCTCACCCTTCACGGCATACACATGCTTTCCACGGTCACCACCATCGCACGTATGCTCATGTGTACACATGTACACATTGTGGCCGAAAAGGCCATCTTGCTAGATTTTGTTATGATCGTATCTATCATGAAAATTTAGCAACTAATCTTGTTTGGGTTAGAAAGGATACTAACCCCTGTGGACCCACAAAGAAATGGGTACCAAAGACCACCTCTATACTTTTTGATGTAGGTGGGAGCTCTCGCAAAACGTGAGAGTGTTGGTGCCTTGGAGTGGATGCGTTCCGTGCCTAAAGAGAACCATTTGGATGCTTCACTCTCAAGGAGATTTGGTGGGAGGACCACCGTGGTTTGGAGAATTAGAAATGCACCTTCATCGGTTTTGGTATCATTCTCTAACTCCCATTTTTATTTGCATGCTTTTCATGTTCATCTATTTATAGCATGCCATGGTTTATTATTCATTATGCTTATGCCATGCTTATTAGAATAGTGCTATACATGTTTAGTTACTTGAGTACCCATGTTTTATATGGATCTATACTTAGTGTTCTCACCTTGTTTAAACTAACATGTATGCCCTAGATCTAATGCACATGCATATGCATTATGACCTTCTGGATGTTTATGATGTTTATGATTTTCGTTTTGTTTCATTGTTTCATGATTAGTATGATGTTTGCCATGTTTATTAGACTTATGCTTTACATGATTAGTTGTTGAGACACCCATGTTTAGTATGGACCCATATTTTGTGTTCTCTTTATATTTTAGCTATCATGTTTATCATAGGTTTAATGCACATGTCTTTGTCATGAAAATCATATGGTTAACTATGATTTTTTATTAAATAATTCATGTTTTGATTATTATGTTTATCATGTTGGATTATGATTCCCGTTTTATGCTTAATGATTTGATTACTTGTTTAGATGTTAGTTTTCATTAAGACTAGAATTTATACTTGCACATGTATTGGGACACAAATAAATCTTTATATATGTTTGTACTTGGATGCTTATTTGTACCGATTAAATGTGTTAGTATAGCCTAGTTTTGATGATTCATGCATTTTAAACTTGTATTCCTATTTTTGGATTTGTTTTATGTGTATGAGTTTTCATTTCATGTATATGTTTATTTTGCCAAACCTTAAGATATACATGTATACCCTTTGAGTCATTTGCTTTTCATACAAATCTATATATATGGACTCAATTGTGTTTAGGGATATGTATGTATGCTTATTGTGTTGACAATTCATACATATACCTTGAAATGAAATTAGTTTTGGTGAAAATTTAGTTTTTCTTGATTTCGTGTTTATTTGTTTAACTTCATGTATCTGTCCATCTTGTCCAAACTATCATTTATACATATACATCCTTGAGCCACGTGCCTTCATGCATATACTTTTGTGGACTCATTATGTTTAGGATATGTATGTATACTTTAGTTTGTACATGACATACATATGCCTTGAAGTTTAAATCGTTTGGATGAATTTCATGTTTGCTAAGTGATTTCACATTTATAATGAATCTCTTGTTTTTAAGATGATTTCAATTGGTGATTTCACATCTTAGATGAATTTCTTTTGGTAATGAAAATCTAGTTTTTCAAGTTTTCATGTTTTCAAGGAATTTCATATGAGCCTAATTGAATATTTTCATGATTGATATGTGTCACATTACACTTGTACACTCACTTTATTAGTTTACTCATGATTTGTTTTCATGAGAATTGAATGAGCTTTATGGACTTTGAGTGTTTAGTGATCATGTGATTTACATGTGTTTCATGAAAAATAATTTTATTTTATTCCTTACTTGAAGGATTTCGTACTAGTTCTAAAAGTTTTTCTTATAACTAGTTCGTATTCTTCACTATGGTAGAGATTTTCAAACAAAGCTTATTTTCAAACTTATTTTTGAAAACCCCTACCTTTCATGGGAGGATGGATGGGAGATCATCTTCTTGTATGCTTTAACATGAAAATTATTTAAAACTTGAACCATGATTGGGAGGTAGTTATATGAGATATACACTTGATCTCATTGTTATTTCAATTGGTATTATTGAATTCTTTCAATTGGTATCGATCTTGACATTTCTTGTATACTCATTTATGTTTGTATGTATGTATGCTTCATTTCAAGAATATCAATTTTTATTGGTATCTATTTTTCATACATATATATGTTTTATTTGTGCTTATTATATCCCTATATCTTTAAGCACAAAATCTTGTTTATGCTAGTGCTTGTGTTTCAATTTTGTTTCAATTGATTACTTTTAAATTGGTATCAAGCCTATGCATCATTTTAGTTGGTATTTCATAAAGGGGGAGAAAATTTAATTTTGTCTTTCAATTGGTGATTTCTCAATTGGTATTTGATTCCCACTCCCTTACTTTATGATTGAAAATTTCAAATTGGTATCATATGTTTAAAATGAAAATTATTTACAATTGGTATCAAAATATGTGTGTTTAGACATTCAAGATTTATTATGTTTATTTTCAATTGATATCAAGATGTTTCATGTGTTTTTGCTTAAAATTGGTATCAATATTTTTTTTGTTTCCTTTCAATTGGTATCAAGATGCTATTCTTTGACATATTTTCAATTGGTACCTCAAATTGACTTTGTTTTTGTTTTAGACAAAAGGAAAATCTTATTTTTTATTGATTCATTGTTTCGAACAAAAGGGGGAGAAATATTTATTGAATTTTCAATTGATTTGGCTTTGCTTTTACCCCTTATTAAAAAGAGAGAAGATTTTGTTTTGTTCTAGTTTTTACCCCTTTGTTGATGATTGACAAAAAGGAGGAGAAGAATTTGAGTTTATATATGCAAGTTTTTGTTTTGCATATATTAAGTTTAATTTAGTTTAATTTTAATTGGTTTCTAAAGCATGTTTTGTAATTGGATGTTTTGTAATTGGTATCTAGAGTGTAATTGGTATCTAGATCATGTTTTGTTTTAAACATTTCATTGGAATTGGTATCTAGAGCATGTTTTGTTTTTGAACATTTCATTGGTATCTAGAACCCTTTATTGTTTATGCATCGATATGCATGTTTCATGTTTCATGTTTAAGAGCCTTCATTGCACATTCATTATGTTTATTTGGTTATGCATGAGTTAAGGGGGAGCTTCTTTGAAGCTTAACTTTAATCCATGCATATATAACTCCATGAGTTTTGTCATCATCAAAAAGGGGGAGATTGTTGGCCCAAAGGCCTTCCACTCTAGTTTTGATGATGATTAACTCATGTAGTTATGTGTACTAATAATCTTGTGAGTTTAGTTTCAGATCGTTAATCAAGTTATTAGTTGGTGAAAGCTTCCACACATCTTTCACAAGTTAATTCAAGAACCCGAGCGTCAAAGATCACATATAGCACTTGCTCGGTGGATCAAGGAGTTTTGGATCGAGTCAGCTTGGAGATTGCACTCTACAAGAAGACTTCGGTACCATAGTTTAGTTTTGTGTTTAGATCCAAATTGTAAAGATTAGAATAGTATGATAATGCTCAAGTTCACAACACACACATTTCATGTTTCGAATATTGGTTTTTGGTTTTTCGGTTTTAGGTTTAACCGATCTTGGTTTTCATGAATAGATAGATCAAAACAAGTTTACATGGTTTAATGTATATATGATTTGTTCTATATACATGCATGCTTTAATTTCCTAGACAAAATTAGTTTTGACTTACTTATTCATGTGTTATATGTTTTGGTATTTTTGACAAAACATATTTTGGAATTAATGACAAAAACTATGATATATATTTGTTTCATGTATATTGGATTTCTATCCATATGCATCATGCTTCAAAATGTTTAAATATCATGTTTTTGTATTTGGAAGAGTTTTTGGACAAAACGTTTTTTTTCATTCAAAATCCAAGTTTTAGAAAATACAGTTTTTGGTTTTTGGTAAAAATGATAAGACACAAAAATAGTTCATATTGATTGATATTTGGGCTAAACTTTTTACCACATGTTTATATATCAATGCAAATTGATAAAACTATTTTTGGTGATTTTTAGAAATGATAAAAGAATTTTTAAATATGTTTTAACCCAGTTTTCTGTTCCAGGCTTCAACCAAGTCGACTAGTAGCCTGACTAGTCGACTAGGGCTGAGGTCGGTCGACCAGGCCGGTCGACCGACGTGCACAATTCTGTGCACGTTTGGAGCCTCTGGGACGGTCGACCGGACCGGTCGACCGGACTGAGAGCAGAGCTCTCTGTTTGTTTCGGTCGACCGGGACGGTCGACCGGTAGCTGCCAACGGGCAAAAATTGACCGTTGGGCGGTCGACCGGTAGGGTTATTTTGGCAAAATCTACTGCCAACGGCTAGTTTCCAGATTTGCCTATAAATACCCCATTTGCAAGAGTTTTTCTCTAAGATTTTTTGTGCGAATTTTCCTTACTCTCTGGTGTTTTCACAGCAATTAAAAGAGGTTTTTGAATTCAAATTGAACAATCTTTTTGGTGTTTTTATTAGGGTTTGAAAAACCAAAGAAAAGGATTTTGGGAAAAGTTTTGTTTGAACTTCACTATCTTCATTTCTATTTTTTCCCAAAGATTTTCTTTGAGCTGCTGGTTTCAAATCCCTTGGTTTTCTCCACACTTGAGCAAAAATCTACTATCTTTTCTATAGGATCTTTGTGTGTGGGAAAAGAGATTGTTTGTGGTTGTTGTTGACCACCAAGTTGTAAACCCTCTATACTTTGCTTTGTGCTTTTCCCTCTTGGGTTGAGGAGCTTGTTTGTGCAAGTGGTTTGTATCTCTCAAGTTGTGAGGTGATCCTTGCTTGGCTTTGTGCTAATCCCTCGGGTTGTGAGGTGATTGTTTGTTGGATTGGAGTTGTGCCTCAAGGAGGAGGTTGTGTTTGTAAGGAGAGGAGTTGGGTACTCCTTGTATTGTGATTGCCCCAAATCCTCAGTGGAGGTTCCCTTTGTGGGAGTCCTTTGTGGACAAGCTAGTGGACTTAAAATCCTTCTGGGTGAAGGCGGGGATGTAGAGCTGGGTGCTCGAACCTCGAAACATATCTTGGTGTTTGCGCTTGTTCATTGACTCTTACTCTCTCTCTCTCTCTCTCTACTTTGTGCCTTGCATCTATTCATATTGCTCATACATACTTATATGCTTGGCTTGGTTGTGTGCATCTCTTGTTGAAATTGTAAATTAGTTTTTAATTCCGCATTGAGTTGACTAGATTAGCATAATCACCTATTCACCCCCCTCTAGGTGATCTTTCAATAACAATATCAAATTTTCTACTCAAGGTGTTCGATCAAAAGCAAAATGTGCAACCTCATCATGGAAAATGAAAGTTGCGAGAACATCATTTCTAGTGCATTGGTGAACTACTTGAAGTTAGAGATAGAGTCACACCCTCACTCTGACACTACTAGGTGGATCAAAAGAGGCCCCTCCATCTAGATAACGGGTCTTTGTCATGTCCTTATTTCAATTGGCAAGTTTTATAAAGATTTCGTCGCTTGTGATGTTGTTGATATGGATGCATGTCACATACTTTTAGGGTGATCATGGCAACATGATATCGATGCCACCCATCTAGGCAAGAGGAATAGCTACATGTTCACTTGAGAGGGAAAGAAGATTGCCATGAAGCCTATTCCACCCGTTTCAAAGCCAGAAATAGAAGAAAAGCCAAAATTCATATCCATATACAATCGAGGAGAATTCTTAGTGGAATCAAAAAAGACAAAGCAAAGGTTTGATTTGGTAGTCAAAGAAGAAGCCGCTCTATTCATTGAAATCCCTGAGAAGATGAAGCCCATGTTGGAGGAATTCAAAAGGGTTGTTTATAATGAGCTTCTTGAAGGACTACCACCCATAAGGGATATCCAACACCTCATTGATCTTATTTTTGAGCAAGTTTACCTAACCTCTTGATTAATCTACAATTCTGCATCTTCATATCGCATTTTCCTGCCCGATTTTAATAAAATACAAATTAATAATCTGTATTTTTGGTCTCTTGTGCAGATAATGAATGAATAGGGCCAAAGTTGCAATAAAGCCTTAATTAAACCCATTTTAGGTAATTAATCTTATTTTATTGGATGCCAAGCTAGAGTTTTTAGAAGACTACATTGAATTCCCGAATTGAAAAACGTATCTGATGAAAATACAAATCCAAATACCTAAAATGAATAACAGAGGAACTCCTCGCAGTTGGGCGAGACCTTGGCCAGAAGATTAGGGCCTATGGCCTTGATCAGGTCACGTATCCACGACTTATGCTGCGAATCCATGTCTATACCAGGGCAAAAGGCCCTGGTCTTTGACACGTGGCTTCGTCTCGTCTCCAGAAGCTTCTTTTGCCTATAAAAGTTGCATCAGATGGCCAGAATTTGAGAGAGAGAGCAGTAGGCTAGGGTTTCTCTCTAGTAGTGTAGTTTAGAATTTTCTTCTTCTTTTCTTTGTATTTTTCTTTCTCTTTTAGATCTTGTATTAGGACAGAGTTTGATTCAAGAGAGTTTTAAAAGAGTGTTGATGTAATAGATGAGTGACACATCTAAGAAAGCTTCCTCATTTTCTTCATGGTTTCTTCTCTAATACTACATGAAGCTTAGATAGTTTCTCTCATGGTTATCTTATTACTAACCCACTAATTCTCAAACACTTGACTGATAACCCACATGAATCTTATAGCATCATATAAGGTCTTACTCTTGTAAGAGCTATTGATGGCTCATGATGGATGGGTTCTAACTTCTGACTTGCCAACTTGCAACTAACTCTCTTATTTCATGCTCGCTTCTAATCGGTTTTTGATGATTTAATGCTTATATTAGTTTGTTTGTGATGCAAGTTTGATTTCATTCACTCACCTTTAGCTCATACAATTTTGTGCACTTGTTTCTCATCCCATGCTTGCCTTTTAATGGATCATGATGGGTTGATGTTCAAGTTTTTACTTGTGAAGCAAGTGAGATCACCTAAGGGGGGTGAATAGGTGACTAGCTAATCCAATGATGAATTAATGCGGAATTAAAAACTACTTATGTAACTTAAAAATTCTTAAGCTAAACACACCAAGTATAACCTAAGAGTGTAGCCGAATTTTTCGTGAAGGGCTCTGGACTATCTCCTCAAGATTCCTCTAGATAAGAGCTGAGGTGCTGCTTTGGCTCTCTTGGTTGAATACAAGTGTGAGCAAACAATCCCCAAGCATATGTCAATTTAAGCACAAGAATATATCAAGCAAGTAATGAATATGACAATAAGTGCATGAAAGATATAAAGACAAGTGAGAGATCGAGAGAGCAATTGCAAACACGAGAGATTTGTTTCGAGGTTCGAGCACACTTGCTCTACGTCCCCACCTTCAACACTATGAAAGATTTCCACTAAAAACGATCCTACCGGATCACTCGGTGCCGCAACACCTACAAGGAGTTCACGCTAGAACTCTGGGACTCACTAGTCCCCTTACTTGCTCCCGCAAGAACAAACACATCGCAAGCACACTAGCTTACAGAGGCCGCACCTCTACACCGAGTTCTCACTAGAACCCGAAACAACGCGAACCCGCAAGTCCGCCTCCTCAAAACAAATGAAAGAACTCTTGGTGATCTAAACACTTTGATCACCTAAAAATAATCTCACAACAACTCTCTTATAGGAATGATATAGCAATGAAAAGCTCAAGTGTGTGTGAGAAAAACTTGGATTAATTTTGTAGTGGAAAACACAAGAAATCACTTTTGAAAACCTCTTGATAAACTCTCCTTTTGAATGGAAGTATATGGCTCTAAAACAAGTGGAGATAAACATTTAGAAGTGTAGGAAAAACTATCTCAAAACCCACTTGAAATCTTGTTGAAAACAGTCCACGGGAACCCCTTTTATAGGCTAAGAGAAACTATCCGTTGGAGTCCAAATCAGCAGTCTGCACTGCTGTCGGTCAACCGCCCGGTCGACCGCCAATGGTCGATTTTTTGACCGTTGGGAAGGTCGATCGACCGGCCGGTCGACCGCCTTCAGGGCAATGGCCTAGCGGTCGACCGCCCGGTCGACCGGGCCATTTCCAGAGAGCAGAAGCTCTCTGGCGGTCGACCGTGCGGTCGACCGACCCTAGGCTGTGCACGTCTATGCACATCGGTCGACCAGAGCGGTCGACCGACTTCTTGTCCGGTCGTCCGTCTGGTCGACCGACAGAGGGTCAGTCCAGTCAATTATGAGAATTAAAAACTTGACTTTTTGACTTTAATAAAATCTCATAAATTTACAACAAATGTACAAAAATAAGTTCAGTATTATACTTTGATATACAAACATGTTTGAGTAAAATCAAGACATGTTACAAAAATTTTGAACTATTTTTGTAATATGAAAGTTTTGCCTTAAAACAAAAACCGTATTTTTCAAATTGATTTTTTTTTCAAATTGAAAACCGATTGCCTTTTAAGGGTAGAAGTTTTTAAAAATAGATTTAAAAATAGTTATAAATTGAAAACACTACCAAATGAAAAATAAATAACTAGTTAAAGTAATTTTTGAAAAACTAGTTAAAGATCCTTCAAACCAGAAAACAAATCATATCTATTTCATGAAACATTGCAAATACACAAAAGTTGTCACTCGATATCTATAAAGCTCAAAAATTCTCATGAAAATAATGTCATGAGTAAACAAATGAAGTGTGAGTGTACAAGCATCATGTAAATAGCATTTTCATGAAAACAGTCAATGAGGCTCAAAACAAATATAAATATCATTTTATCAAACAAATATGAAAATCATAAAGATTTTATTTTTCATTTAAAAACAAACTTCATGGTATATGTATGATTTATCTAAAGCTAACAATATACATACATATCCCAAACATAAAAAAGTCCATAATAGTATTTGCATGAAGGCAAGTGACTCAAGGGTATAATGTATATTTATTAGTTTTGAACAAAAATTACATATACATGAAGTAAAACATGCATGTAAATAGGCAAAATAAGTGTAAATGAGGAGATCATCAAAACTAGGTCATACATGTACATGTAATGAGTACAATTGAGCAATGAAATGCAAACATATAAGAATCAAATGTTGCTCACTATTTGTACTAGTATATACACAAGTTTTGACAAAAACTACATCTAAACAAGTATTTACCACATGAAGCTCAAAACATGAACATGCTAAAAAAAATTATCAATGTAAAAGCATGTAAATAAAATAGGAGTTTAGAGATAGTTACCAAACAAAAGAACTATACTCTAAGTCTCCAAAATATGGTGGTCTTCCTACCAAACTTCCTTGAAAGCGGTGCATCAATTTGTAGTGTCCATCAAGTCCATGTGTATCCACCACCAAGGCACCAACCCTCTCACGTCATGTGAGAGCCCACACCTATATCAAACACAAGTTGTGGAGATTTTGGTACCCATTTTCTTTTGGGTCCACGGGGGTTAGTTTTATTTGGAACCCAAACATTTTTATTAGCAAAATTTAAAGAATTTACTCTATCATAACAAAATTTTGCTAAATGGCCTTTGCGGCCGCAATGTGTACACTTGTACACTCTAGTATGCATATGAGAATGAGTATGATCATGACGTGTAAAGTGTGCATATGTGTGCCGTGAGTGATGTGTATGAACATGTGGAGCTTGTTTCTTTTGAAACAAGGTTTTCAATCTCTTATGGTTAAATGCACAATTGCTCAAAGTTGAGCTTAAACAATCAATCTTATTTTTCAAAAACTTAATCTCATTTTTATCAATGGTTGTGGTATGAAAAGCATGATCAACAATCTTTTTCTTTTTAGGAACATTTTCTTTTTCTTTTAAAATAACTTTCTTTTCAAAGATATGTTTTCATTCAAAACAATTTCCTTTTCTTTTTCCACCAACATAATTTTATTTTTCAAAGAAGTATTTCCTTCACAAAGATCATTTAATTTAGAAGTCAAGGAAATATTCTCATTTTTCAAAAATTCATTTTCTTTTACAATGCATGCAACTTTATTTTTAAAAGAATCATTTTCTTCTAAAATTGAGTCATATTTCTTTTTCAAATTCTTATTTTCCTTTTTAAGCAAATCATATTTTTCAAGGAGTTATTGACAAAAAGATGCAAGTTCATCATATGGCATATCAACATCCTCATCTAACTTGGATTCGGTAGTTACCTCAAGGAGGTTATCTCCTTGGACCATGTAGCACAAGTTGGAAGCATCACTTTCAACATCCGAGTCGCTCCCCGCATAGTATTGTTCTTGTTCACCAAGGGAGATCAAAGTGTTCCATACTACAAAAGCCGAGTCAAAGTTAAAAACCTTAGATAAATATTCATCATTTAGGGTTGACTTCAAAGCATGAATGGCTTTTGCATTAGCCTCAAGATTTTTGCCATTTAAACAACAAGAATCTTTAATAGTGGCAAAATAGACATGAATGCCTAGGGCTTTGAGGTATAATGACATCTTAACTTTTCAAGTTTGGATGTTAAGAATATCAAAAGTGGGAGGTGACAAGAAATCCATGTGTGCGTAAATAAATATTGTGATTAGCTATAAAAGAGGATCTTTAACTTTAGGTTGTTAGACCCAAATCAAGAGCTTGGCTCTAATACTAATTGAAATCACCTAGAGGTGGGGTGAATAGGTGACTAGCTAATCTAATTGTGAATTAATGCGGAATTAAAAACTATTTATGCAACTTAAAAATTCTTAAGCTAAACACACCAAGTATAACCTAAGAGTGTAGCCGAATTTCCCATGAAGGGCTCTGGACTATCTCCTCAAGATTCCTCTAGATAAGAATTGAGGTGTTGCTTTGGCTCTCTTGGTTGAATACAAGTGTGAGCAAACAATCCCCAAGCATATGTCAATTTAAGCACAAGAATATATCAAGCAAGTAATGAATATGAAAATAAGTGCATGTAAGATATAAAGACAAGTGAGAGATAGAGAGAGCGATCGCAAACACGGGAGATTTGTTTCGAGCTTCGAGCACACTTGCTCTACGTCCTCGCCTTCAACACTATGAAGGATTTCCACTAAAAATGATCCCACCGGATCACTCGGTGCCGCAACACCTACAAGGAGTTCACACTAGAACTCTTGGACTCACTAGTCCCCTCACTTGCTCCCGCAAGAACAAACACACCGCAAGCACAGTAGCTTGTCGAGGCCGCACCTCTACACCGAGTTCTCACTAGAACCCGAAATAACGCGAACCCGCAAGTCTGCCTCCTCAAAACAAATGAAAGAACTCTTGATGATCTAAACACTTTGATCACCTAAAAACAATCTCACAACAACTCTCCTATAGGAATGATATAGCAATGAAAAGCTCAAGTGTGTGTGTGAGAAAAACTTGGATTAATTTGGTGGTAGAAAACACAAGAAATCACTTTTGAAAACCTCTTGATAAACTCTCGTTTTGAATGGAAGTATTTGGCTCTAAAACAAGTGGAGATAAACACTTAGAAGTGTAGGAAAAACTATCTCAAAAACCCACTTGAAATCTTGTTGAAAATAGTCCACGGGAACCCCTTTGTATAGGGTAAGAAAAACTAGCCGTTGGGGTCCAAATTAGCAGTCTGCACTGCTATCGGTCGACCGCCGACGGTCGATTTTTCGACCGCTGGGAAGGTCGGTCGACCGGCCGGTCGACCGCCTTCAGGGCAATGGCCTAGCGGTTGACCGCCCGGTCAACCGGACCATTTCCAGAGAGCTTCTGCTCTCTGGCGGTCGACCGTGTAGTTAACCGGTCATAGGCTGTGCACATCTGTGCACATTGGTCAACCGGAGCGGTCGACCGACAGAGGGTCAGTCCAGGCAATTATGGGGTTAAAACTTGACTTTTTCACTTTAATAAAATCCCATAGATTCACAAAAAATGTACAAAAATAAGTTTAGTATTATACTTTGATATACAAACATGTTTGAGTAAAATTAAGATATGTTACAAACATTTTGAACTATTTTTGTAATATGAAAGTTTTGCCTTAAAACAAAAACCGTATTTTTCAAAATTGATTTTTTTCAAATTGAAAACCAATTTTTCCAAAACTCCTCCAAAGACAAAAACAAGATATTTTAAACACTTTTGAAGCTTAGTGTGTATGGATATGATCTAATACACATATATGATGTAATATCTATGTTTTTGACAATAAGCACTAAAATGGTTTTAGTAAAAAACATATGTATATTTGAATTCCAAAAACCAAACCGGTATTTTTCTAGAACTAAAAATCTTTTATGAAAACTCATATAAAATCTTGTGTGTGAGTGTATATGATACTTGAGCAATCCACCAACTAATCTATCCTTTACATTTTATCTAAAATAAAATCTTAACAAAAAAAAATCTAGACACAAGTCTTCTCTTGAAGGTCTTCACTTGAAAATCTTCTCATCTTCTTGACTTGGTCCAAACCATGATCCAATGAGCTAGACTCCTCTTGAGTACTTGATGTGGTCTTGATGCACAAGCTCTTGAATCAACACGTGTTAGCTCCAAAACTTGACTTTAAATCCTTTGTTGAAGCTAAACACGCACTAAGATCTTGATCACAAATCTGAGACTAAATAAACACAAGATCATTAGTACTATAACTACATGAGTTAATCATCATCAAAACTAGAGTGATGGGCCTTTGGGTCAACAGCAAGGGTGAGAGAGAAGAATAATCTTATGGGTCATGCTTTGAAAAGCTTCTTGAAATTAAGCCTAGTGTTTCCAAGGATCCAATGTGAGGTACCTGTCAACAAGGAGGTTAGTGTGATTAGTGGGAGCAATTAGTAGTGAGTGAACTATCTTTTTATTTTGTTTTAAAAACCAATTTCCAAACAACACATTCTTTATCGTTTCTTCTATGTTTTCATCGCCTTCTCCTCCTACCACTTCTAATTTTATTTTTTTTCCTTTTAATTCTTGAAACAATGAAGAACCCGTTAACTATAATGTGGCACATCGTTAATACTTCTATCGCTTTTCGTCCATGTGAATTCGACCCGTTTAGCCACTTTGTTATAACAGAAGTATCAAGGAAGCTAAAGCACACATGTTTTCACTGATTTTCTAAATACACATTTTTCTGCACGCTCCCATCGATCATCACCTCCCACACTACTAGATGAATCCTAAGGAGAGCGAAGTTCTAAGGGAGAAGATCGAAGAGTTGAAAAAAAAGGACACATTAGAGAGAGCATAAGTGCATGTGCGGTATCAGCTCTTTTGACACCATAAAAGGATGGAAGTTGGTGCATGTGCGTAGATAGTCGAGCTGTCAACAAGATCACTATTTGATATCGGTTTCTCATACCTCGCCTTGATGATATGTTGGATCATTTGGATTATCTGCATGTTAACGAAGATCAATCTAAGGAGTGGATACCATCAAATTCGCATTAGGCCGGGAGATGAGTGAAAGATGGTGTTCAAGACTCCGAAAGGATTATATAAGTGGATAGCCATGCCTTTTGGACTGTCCAATGCCCTAGCACTTTCATGAGATTGATGAATCAAGTATTGAAGCCATTCTTGGGGAAGTTCGTGATTATGTACTTTGATGACATTCTTATCTTCAGTTTGAGTGAAGCTGAACATATGCAACACCTATGGGAGGTGTTGACATTACTACAAGACAACGAGTTGTATATCAACTTGAAGAAGTGCAGCTTCATGACTAGCAGCTTGATATTCTTGGAGTTCATAGTTAGCTTTCAAGGAATCTATGTTGATGAAGACAAGGTAAAGGCAATATGGAAGTGTCCTACATATAAGAATGCCACAGAGGTGAGGAGTTTTCATGATTTAGCTACTTTCTACCGGTGTTTTATCCTGATTTTAGTAGTTTGGTGGCACCTATCAGTGATTTCTTGAAGAAAAAGAAGAAGGGTCCTTTTCTTTGGACCAAGGAGGTCGACAAAGCTTTTGCATTAATCAAGGATAAGCTTACTAATGCTCTCATATTGGCTTTTTTTGATTTTGATAAGGTGTTCGAGTTAGAGTGCGATGCTTGAGGAGTTGGCATTGGAGCAGTGCTCTCACAAGAGAAAAGGCCTATTATTTTTCTAAGTGAAAAGTTGAAAGCAAGGCAAAAGTGGTCTACCTATGAGCAAGAATCGTACGCGGTGTATCATTCTTTGAAGACTTAAGAAAGCTATCTTATAGCTTTGATTTCATGATCTATTCAGACCATCCCACTCCAACATTTAAAAACCTTAAGCACATCAATAAGATGCATGCAAGGTGCGTATCTTATTTTGAACAATTCAACTTTGTGATACGACATAAATTCAGTGTTGACAACAAAATTCCTGATGCATTGAGGAGGAGAGTCTCATTATTGGTTTATTTACAAAGTGAGATCATTAGCTTTGATTTCTTGAAGGAGTTATATGAGAAAATGAAGACTTTAAGGAAATTTGGAAGAAGTGTTTGATGAAGCAACCCGCGCAAGACTATCATATTATGAAGGGTTTTCTTTTTAAAGGAAGCCGACTTTTTATTTCAAGGATTTCTTTGAGAGAGAAGGTCATTCGAGATTTACACGAAGGCGGGCTTGGAGGACACTTTGAAAGAGATAAAACTAAGACTAGTATTGAAGAGAGGTATTATTGGCCTCAATTGAGAAGACGTGGCTACAATTGTGAGAAATTATCCGATTTGCCAAGTTTCTAAGGGACAAGCACAAAATACAAGTTTATACACACCCTTGCATGTTCCTAAAGATATTTGGGAGAATTTAAGCATGAATTTTGCGTTGGGACTTCCTCACACATAAAAGGGCGTGGATTCAGTCTTTGTTGTTTGGTATATAGATTCTCAAAGATGGCTCACTTTATTCCTTACCACAAGACATCCGATGCACTGCATGTAGCCAATATGTTCTTTCAAGAAGTTGTGAGATTGCATGATGTGCCGAATTCTATTGTTTCCAATCGGGATAGCAAGTTATTGGCTATTTTTTGGACTACTTTATGGAGGAGATTTGATACATCCTTGAAGTATAGTAGCACGGCACACCCTTGAACCAATGAACAAATGAAAGTTGTCAATCACACTTTAGGCAATTTGCTACGAGGCATATGTGGAGACAAACCAAGAGCATGGAATCAAGCTTTACCTTAAGCTAAATTTGCTTACAATAGCACGTTCCACAATTCAATGGATAAGTCACTCTTTGCAATTGTCTATAAAAGGTACCTCAAAATCTCTTAACATTAGCTAAGCTACCAATTTGGGAGAAATTTAATAGTGCAGTTAGCGCCATGACTGAACAAGTCATAGATGTTCAAGAAGAGCTTCGATTGAAGTTGAAAAAATCCAATGTAAAGTATAAGGAGGCAGCTGACAAGAAGAGGCATGAGAAAATCTTTTGTGAAGGAGATATGATAATGGTATGCTTGTGGAAAAGAGAATTCCTACTGGTGCTTATACCAAGTTAAAACTAAGGAAATATGATCGTTCAAGATTGTGAAGAAGATTAGTAATAATGTTATGTTGTGGATCTTCAGAACGATATGGCGATGTCCAAGACATTCAATGTGAGAGATCTCTAGGCATACTATCCTACCAAGCAGTTGTATACCCAGAATATAACTCGAGAACGGGTTCTTTTGAAGAGAAAGGAAACGATGTAGGAGATTGAGATAATGAGAAGCTGATACAGAGCAGCATATGCATATTAGTCGATTGGTCTTAAATATTAGTTGACTAGAGTTTAGTAGTTGACTAATTCAATTTCAATAGTCGACTAGTTTTATACAATAGAAAGTAGAAAAAAATTTTAAACTTCTCATTAATCGACTAATCCTTAGCACTAGTCGATTAGAACTGTCACCGACTTTTTTCAACTTCTGTTTAGGATTACGTTTTTCGGGTCCAATTTGATTCCAAACTGTTTTAATTTTGGTTTTCTAGTTAGATTAGACTACTACTATTAAAGCCTATTTAAAGGCCATTGTATTTTTTATTTTATACACAATATTTTGATAAATCATATGAGTTTTTTTCTCCTATTGCTCATGGATTCGAGTTGTTTATTTTTGCTCGTGAATTTGAGTTGTTTATCCTCGTGGATTCGAGTATTATCCTAAATGAAAGTTCCTTTCAGGGTTCGTTAGCGCTAGAAGGAGATCTAGTCGACATCTCTACTTCCTTGTTTGCGTCAAAATTTCTCTTGATAGGACACTAGCATGGATTTCGTATTGGCCCTCACAAAGACTCAAAGAAAACACGATTCTGTTCTAGTGGTTGTGACCCGTTTTACTAAAATGACCCATTTCTTGTACTGCTCTCGAACCTCCGACGCCCCCAGAGTAGCCAAAATATTTTTTGATGGCGTCGTTAAGCTGCATGGTTTACCCAAAATCAAAGTGTCTGACCGAGATGTCAAGTTTACCTCTCTTTTGGAAAACCTTATGGCATATGCTAGGTATCAAGTTGAAGTTCTCCATTGCCTTTCATCCCTAGACTGATGGGCAAATAAAAGTTGTTAATAGGAGCCTAGGTAACCACTTAAGAACCCTGATTGATGAACATCTAGGAAGTTGGGATCTTAAGTTGTCCATTGTTGAATTTGTCTATAACACATTTGTTAATAGAACAACAAGTAGAAGCCTCCATGAGATCGCTTATGATTTTAGACTCAGACAACCCATTGACTTTATCCCATAACTGATCATTATATGGCATATGAGTTTGTATCTGCAATTGCGTCTCACGTGTACGAGCTACACAAGGAGATCAGTGATAGGATTACAAAAACAACACCAACTATAAACTACGGGCTGATGTTAGAAAAAGATTAAAAACTTTTAGTGTTGGTGATTTTGTGATGGTTTTGGATTCGTTCGGAACGGTTTCCTCTAAGAACCGTTAAAAAGTTGGATACTCATAGTGCCAGTTCATTTCAAATCCTGAAGAAATTGAATGCTAATGCTTATATTATAGACCTTCCAAATGATTTTGGCATCAGTTCTACATTCAATGACAAAGACCTGTGGATTATAAGGATCCTGACTTTAACCCAAACAACCCACTGGTGTGAGCCTAAACCTGAGCCTATAATTGAAAGCCCCTCATTTCCTTCACTCTCAGATATTTTACCCAACACACCAGAGGAAGTTGATAAAATCATAGATGATTAAATTATCATCACCAAAGATGATGGGACTCAAAGATACTTGGTCTGTTGGATAAGAAAAATGCCAACTGATGATACATGGATTGATCGAAGTGACTTGCAGCGAATTTATCGGGATGCTTTGGAACGATACGAGAGCATTTCTACAAGTAGCTCGACAGGATCGAGTTCTCTCCCACCCGAGGAGAATGATGGGGATATCCAGTCATGCTCCTGGTGTGTATATCAGCATAGGAGGAGACGCATCGCATTCATGTGGTTCAATTAGTTGATTAGGATTGAGTTTTGATATGGTCTTTAATTTTATTTGAGTTAACTTTCCTCTCTTCTGTTTAGTACTCTTTTAGTCTCATATTGGCTTTGGAACTCTGTTATTTTGTAAAGTCTATTTAAAGGCCATTTTTGTAGTTAATAACAATTAACACATAATTATTTTAAAAGAACACTTGTGAGTGATTTTCTTCTCTCTCAAAATTGCTTTCTGGTAAGTGAAACCCTAAGTAACCATAGTTTAGTAAGGTGAACCCCGAATTAGCCTTATCCCACTATATTTTACCTCCTCTCACTGTTCACCTCCTCCCTTCCCTGAAACCATACCCTCACCACCTCCCCTTTCCTCCCTGAGCTTCCTCTCCCACCATGCTCCGCCACTTGCTGCGCTTGGCCGCCTGCGCCTGCTGCCCCTTTACCCTCTCTCTCTCTCTTTCCCCCTCTGCCTCTTTCCCATGGCCGCGTCCTCCTCTCTCCTCCCCTCGCCTGTAGCCGCTGCCCCTTCACCCTCCCTTTCCCACCGCCCTCTCCAACCACCCAAGTAGTCGCCCCCTTTATCTCCTTCAAATCACCACCCCCTCCTAGATCCTTGCACCTCCACCACAAAACCACTCCTTTGATCTCTTTTCACAAAACCTTAGATCTATATTATTTGAGTGATTAATGCGGTCATGACAATTCTGATGCAGATCATGGTATTGTTGAAGACAAACAAGGGTTTCTTAAGCATTAAATCACTATTCTTCGACTTTCCGTTCAATCCATAAAAGACCATTGAGAAGTACGCGAATCAGATCACGTCCTTTATTGTTGAGGACATAAGCTTCATTTATGAATCAACAATTTGCAAGACCGATTTCATTCAAAGATGCCTGTGTACTCCACTTTGCAGGCCCTTCAACTTCTTGCACCATTGTCACAAGATAAAGATAATGAGGTCAAACTTGATCCTTAGTAGATGAGAGAGTTTTCCTGACCACAGTTATTTATTTATAGAGTCTTGATAATTAATCTCTAAGATTTTATCTGCCTTACTGTTGTTCACATATTTGTGAGATTGTGTGCATCTGCGACTTGTGATTGTTACTCGATATTGATTGTAATAGTGTTGCTTGTATAATGTAATTATTATCTTGATATTGTTCATGATTGAAATTACTCAGTATGCACATCCTTCTTTTTGTTAATTTTATCTATTAGTGTTATTAATTTAACCTTTCCTACTTGAAGATCGTAGCTTATTGGTGAAGCATAATTTTGATAATTTTATCACTGATTTTCTATCACACGGATATGTTTCACATCAACATCATTGTGTAACCAGTACCCTCAAGATCCTCTGTGTGCATCTGGTTATCAAGACTGAGACCGGCTTTTTATCTCGATTGCTATACAGCTTTCTGCTATTCAAGGTCAAAGGTCAGAAAAATTGGCTTCTGTAATATATTCACCATCTCTCTCTATGGGTCCTCCCTCTGCCGCCAATGACTGACTGTAAATTTGGACCGAGCTGTGATTCATCGTGAAGGATTGTGTTCTTCTCTCTCACGAATTGGCATCCGAGCAGGTTTGCGAGGAAAGCAACATGGGTATGTCTCTAATCCTTGACCCATTGCCCCAGAAGGAAGCAAGAGTTAGACCCATGATTGCCATTGCTACAACCGAGCATGCAGCTGGAACTGCATGGCTGCTTCCAAGGAATTGTGTGGCGAGTAGCCCAGCTAATGTGGAGCTCTGCATTCCTGTGCATAATGAGATTGTTCTACAGACCGACTCCTCTTGCCTGGAAAAACACCATGAAACATTAGCTAACTCAAACCAACATATAATTATAAACTTAAATATATCTAATGTACCATTTAATAGTTTCAAGTACATATATAGAACAACCCAAGCAGCTTAGACTTGTAGCTGAGTGTCAGCACCAAGGTTCCACCATTGACCGACATCATCTTATCTAACATTGCAGGCATCACATGAAACCAAAACATATTAGTATGATTTTGATACAATGCTAATGACACAATGTAGTCTGACTGAACAAGGGAGGATGGAAACATGGAAAGAATAATAAATTTGGGTTATTGGTTGTGCAAACTAAAGCAAAGAGGAGTGCGGTTATTTAAACCCAAAAAAGTAATAAATAGACCCGTTAGTTAGTAGACCCACTAAATTAGTAAATAGATCCTCCCTCAAATTATCCTAAATACCCTTATATTCTACCCACCCAATTTAAGTGTAAAAATCCAATTATACCCCCATTTGAAATTAATTCCCCCATCCCACCCCAACGCCCCCCCCCCCCCCCCCCCCCCCCCCCCAAAATCTCAAACCCCCGTTCCTACCCAGCATTCGTCCTTCAGAACACTTTACCCCTAATAGTTACCGGACCTTGCTATGATTGGAGACTTGTCAGCTGGTCATAAAGAGAGACACACAAGAAACAGAAAGAAAAGAAAAGAAATTACAGAGGATCAAACAAAATCAGAGTTCATATCTTGATTCATATATGCAGCTATGGATTTGGTTGATTTCCTCGATCTAGGCTTCGCTTCACTAAAGCTACAAAGCATGATATTATACTTTTCTCCATATATGTTTTAGTGTTTGCTTTGCTCAATCAAGAGAACAATGCTCGGTGTGTGTGTGCGCGCTTCATATCTGCGTGTTTGCCATCATTTTTGTTGGCTTCTTGCCTATTTGGATGCACATGGCGCTGTCCATATGTATGAGGCAAGCTTGTGAACCAAATCCGTGTTATGTCCCAATTTTGGTAAGGAAATTCACAATGATTCTCTTAGTTGAGCTATTCCAGGAAGATATAGATGGAGATGTATGAGTTGAATAATATAGAGAATTTTGCGGTTGAAAAAGAATTAAGGTTATAGGGGTTTGGTGTACTTACTAATTACATGAGTACACTAACTAATTGTTGTGGTAAAATTGTAATAGTTGAAAAGTTAATTCTATATTTTAGACTTTTCATTTGAGCGTAAAACTGTCCAAGAAAATTTTAACTTATTTGTTAGGGCTACTTATCACTTTTATGGGTTTAAATAATTGCACTCAGCAAGGAGGAGCTGGCATGAAATCTCCTAGAAGGCTCCATTCTCCAAGATCTTGAAGCTTGGTTGACATCACCCCCCCCACCCCCCCCCCCCCCCCCCCCCCCCCCCCCCCCCCCCCCCCCCCCCCCACCCCCGCGCCCACGCACACCAAAAAAAAAAAACATTAAGCAGTAAATTAACAACCGATACAAATCAATCATCATCCATATAAATCCTAAACATACAGGGAAAAGCAAAGGTCAAAGGCCGTACAATCAAGAACAGGTCAACTAAGAGGTTTATGACACATGTGAGAGGCCTACTTGTATACTTTTGCGGTAATACTTACAAGGAACAGTGGTGAGTTTCCACCAGACTTGAGAAACAATAGAACACAAGTAAAGAAGAAAAAAGGGGATCATGAATTAAGCTCATCTGAGGATTCATACAACCTAACTTGAATGTTGATTTACTAGTTAAGTTTGCTCTGGGAAACATGAAAAAGGAAGAAGCAACAAGATTGAATGTATGTTCACAGATGTTCCTTTTTTCAAAAAGAATGCAAAGCTGTTGTCATCTCAAATTAAAATAAAAGTCAGAAATAGAGGAAGAAATTATCTCAAAGAAAATCAGGCATAGGGAAAGAAAGCAAACATTTTCATTTAAAGGCAGACTAGAAAAGCAAGAAACAAACAGACAAGAGATACCTCAAATATGGTAACTTGGACAACCAATAACCAAATGCGAAGGCTAGAAGATGGAATGTCAGAATGGGAAGAAGCAAAAGGAGGCCTTCTGATGATAGGATTTGCCTCCTATTAATAGCAAGAGGACTTCCAATGCACAGGGAAGTGCAAATCATAGCAACAAAGGGCATAATTGGTTGAATGAAATTCACCACACCTTTGGCATAAGTATTGAGAACAAGACCCACCATTACAGGAAAAATCACAACCTGAAAAAACATGTACATTAAGAGAAAAATACATAGCACAAGTATGTAACTGAAACAATCGTAGAATGTTTCAGTAATTTTACAACAAGATGATTTCCAACAATCACCACCAAAGTTTAGTGTTACCCATCTTATCCATGCAATATATATAAACTTAGTTTAAATGTACATAAAGCAGAAATATGCCTATACTAGCATTATACAAAAGAATCACATAGCAACAAAGACAAATACTGTAAACAATATCATCATCAATGCCACCTTTCAAATAAGCAACAAGAATTATGCCAAAATATCAAATTAGTAAGAATGTTCATAACAATGTGTTTGGTCATTGTGACCAGCACATGTATTAATCAATTAAGAAATATACAGAAGTAACAAGTTTCCATACAGTACTATAAAGTTCACCAGACACATAAGAGGCCCATTATGCCTATAGGTAAGTCTACAAAAGACAGAAAACCTTGCTTATTCATAAGCAGATTATTAAAAAGATGCTTTGACCATAAAACATGAATTAATTGGTCATTAGAGTTGAAGTAGGAAACGGGGTAGAAATGAGATACCGTGAAAGCACAAATTCTTTCACACATCTCTTATAGAAACCCTTTGAACTTATTATTGGAAATTATAAGCCTACGTTAGTTGCTTCCAAATTATCACAGTAAAACTATTTCCTCTATTCCTCTTGATTCATCTATCATAAAATGGTATGAAAGATTTGAAACAAGTTCAACAATCCTACAATCCTTTCATCTATCCAACATCCCTGGGTAATTATAAACATGCATTAGTCGCCCCAAAATATCACACTAAAACTATTTCCTCTCAGCTCTATTATACACCATAAGATGGTATGAGAAAGTCAAAAATACACCCTACAAATTCCTTTATCCTCTCCATCATTCCTTGGTAGTCCATTCAACAACAATCAATTCAGAAGCTCCTAATCCTAGCAATTCTGACTTGGCCAATTCATCACCACTGATACGAATGAGTTCTTCCGCGCCATTTATCTCAATCTTTATTATCAGATTGTGACCTTAATGGGAAGCTGGACATGATCCCTGATTAGAGACAATTGAAAAACAAACTAAAGAAAAATTAACCAGAGTGTGAGATATCATAATAAGGGATTAGGATTATATTGTAAAGGTGGTGCGTGAAGTGATGATATTAAAATGTGTGAATAGTTAACAGAGAAAAATATGACCAAATGGTGATTTAGATAACTTAGAGAATAAAGAATCCAGGTTCGGAAAACCTGATATGATGTTAATTTCCAGGATCAATTATCACTTGCATAATTATTACTGCTGAGGCTATTGCTTAAAAGTGTGGCAATTTAGCATAAAGATGTTTAGCTGTGGAGTTTCAGATTCCTTCAGTTTTTCAGTTTAACAGCAGATACTGATAAAATTAGTTTGGTTTAGCCAACTTACTGGTATTGCATTACTAAAAGGTTCATGCTTCTCAAAGTTTCAAGATAATTTCATTTGAAACCATCCAAATGAATGCTAAGCCAGTGAAAAAAAACAATATGTTCTTAAATGAACCCTGCTTAATCAACAAGTCAAAGAGATAGTTAATCGACGATAATCATTACGATTCGCAACTGTGGAATCTTTACCTGCAAAATTGACTTTGACATTGCAACTGCATCAACTGGAACTACAGAACCAATTAATAGGCCAGAAAGAAGAGGGGTAACAAGCACAGAAGAAATTGTTGTTGAGCTGGTTAACAAGATACTCAATGCCACATCTCCTTTGCTCAAGAAACTGGCGTAACTTGAGAGTTGTGCCCCTGCTACACAACTAGTAAGAACAAAACCAGCATAGAATATAGAAGGCATTCTGAATGCCCTTGCGATCAAGAGGCCCAAGAGAGGCTTAAACACATATTGTGCAATATACCCGATAGATAAGGGTAGAGGTCTGGAAAAGATATGCAGTAATGAGCAAAACATGAACTCAAATGAAGGCATATCGAGAAATGAATAAGTGAAAGGGAAAGAACCTCCGAAAGGCAAGGGCGAAATCATCAAGCGATAGCCTTATGCCAATGGATAGCATGATCCCTCCAAGGGCAGGAGCGTAATAGTCTTTTGAAACCCTAGAAAACAATTAGAAATAAACTGTTTGGTTACTCTGATGCTCACAGTCCACTCTAAATCAAGATTTACTTACTTTGTAGACATTGTATCTTCAAATCCATTGCAAAGACAGAAAAGTACTCACACAACTTCAGATGTGATAACATCCTTATAACTATAATTATTTTAAAACATTAAATAAATAGAACAAAAGACTAGAAATATATAAATCTTGATGGTTTAAACTGCACTATTATAGGCGTTCTAACATTTGGGAAGTTGATAGGTGTAATCCTGATATCCTCACAATTCTGAAAAGGTGTTCTCAGGTAGTTTGATTGTTTTTTTGCAGAGAACTTTCAGTTCAATTGGGGAATGGTGAAGATTGCAGGTTCCGGTTAGATATTTGGCATGGTAATATTCCCCTCGCTGCAGCTTATCTAGAACTTTCTTCCTTAGTGGAGAATGAGTCTTCTAATGTAGCTTCTCATGGGAGATTTAAAGGTGAAAGTTGGGCCTGATATAGCTAGCTGTTATGTTTTGAAAATCTCCTCTGGTGAATGAATTGAATTGGCATTCTCCATCAGATAGGGCAGATACTAGGCTCTGGAAGTGGACTTCTGATGTTACTTTCACTGTCATTTTATGATATTTTTTTTGTTAGTGGTGTCTTTTGTGATTTTATATACCTTTGGGAGTCCTCTGTCCCTCCTAAAGTTAAGGCCGTTGTGTGGTTGATTATGGTAGACGTAATGCCAAGGATTCTTTGGTGAGGAAAGGAGTTCCAGTGGATCCTGCTTGTGCGTTGTGTGGAAGTCAGGGGGAATCTTAAGTTCTTAACAACACTTGTTTCTACAGTCACAGTGTCCTTATGTTGCTCCTTTAAGGCATAACTTGGGGGTTCAATCACTTGCTGAGGATTTTGGGCAGTTGATGGAAGGTATGCCTGTGGATGTTAAGATGGAACATATTGCATGCCATGGCTATTGTTTCGAGATCTGGACTGAGAGAAACAATAGAATTTTCTCGAAAAAGAAAAAGGCACAATTTATCATTGCTTATTACTATTATATAACTTTGCAGCATTTTGTCTTAATAGGGAACTCTTGATTGAAGGTATATAGAAGGTTGGCTCATGCACTAGGGCCAGAGAGGGGTGGCAGCTCATTTGGAATTATCAAGAAGTATGGATGCTGGTGCTGGACTAGCTGACATTATCCAAGGAGCTGTTGATGTTGGTTCTGGAGTGACTTCTGGGGACGCATCTACTTCAGCAGGGAGCGCTGATGCCGATGATTGTGTAATCATCATTGATTAGAAATTTAGAACTCAGAAGGAGGTTCTTTTATTATGTTTAACTGTATTGTCTATACTGTATGGGTATTCTGCTGTGTCATATGCTGGGTGGTGGCAGTTTTATTTGGGGTACTTTGGACTTCCAGTATCCTTTTCCTGATAGCTTATAACCAGAGAGTTATAGCTTTTCTTAATTGTACCTTCCATATTTGGCAATGAATTGGCTTGGGCTTTCAAGTTTGAGGCCACATTCCTCCCTCTCATAAAAGAAAAACCATGATGGTTTAAACCACAATATTATTATAAAAAAATAAATGGGAAGCTCACAGATACAAATCCATAGAAATACAAATGATATGCATGCAATTTACGATTACAAATATCTCCTAGTACTATATTATTAGGAAGCTGTGCCATCATCAACAGAAGGATATTAAGACAGGCTTTGAACTTTGCGGTTAAAGGTTGAGTTTTTCTCTACCTGTTTTCCCATTTGCTATTTGTTTTTCTCTGTGAGAAGTGAGGCTTCTGTGATTATTCTTTCAATTTATCTATGATTTGTAGACCCTATAGAGACACGTGCATCAGATTGATGCGAACATGGATGTCATACTTTGGCATGCACACGGATATAATAATCTGACATGAACATGGAGGTGCAGACTGGGGCCACGACAGTTTTCCAAAATCCATACATAAGGACACGTCCATATGTGTGTTTCCTTTGCATAGATTTTAAACTAAATGCATATAAATGGGTGTTAGTCAGTAGTCTTTCACATATGAAAGAATCTAAAATGGTAAAATGACTTATAGACCAATTAGCTTTCTATAAAACGGGGCATATATACTTCCATGTTCATATTTTTAGGTCATATTTTGTAGGTGAAGAAATTTTCACACATTTAAGCGTTTGACAAGAATGGACACACGTGTCCTCTGACGTGTTGGACACGTGTCCCAGATATCATAACAGCTTATGGACAAGTAAACAACAGTGTTTTGATACTCAGTTTGAAACAAGCATAGAGTGATCTTCGATGCACATTTTTGATGGTAATCTCTCCCTGATCTTATTTCATTATTTTAACTACATACATGCTAGTTCCATATATGTTCTGCTTATTATTTACTTCACCAGAATTCAATGTGGACACACCCATACAGTACATAAAACTCTGACATTCTACCATCATCTTTTTCCTATAGTTCACAATCCAGAGTTTCTTTACGCTATATACTTTAACCATAGCAGAGAAGTACATAGGCATTATATGATATTTGTGCTAAAACTACTGAGCCGTTACAGCATAACCCCCAAACTTTATAATTTCAGCATAAAGATATTCAGCCAAAAACGACCAGAATTTAACTTGACTCCATAATGCCAGAAACCCACTTTATGCAAAGCTTCCACCAGAATTTAATTTCATGAAGAATGATAGAGATCAGCTTCCAATCAGATGTTAGAGTCTAATTTAGTGCTGAAGACATGAAAATTCTAGTCAAGGGATTTGTACTAAATCCTTGAGGACCACTGTGGGGACATGGAAGCTGATATGTTGGTCCTTCAGTTTAAGCTCATGGAACAACAAACAAAAGCCTTCATCCAAGCTCTAGGGTCAGCGGCATGAATCCTTTTTCATCATTCCGCTTCAGATATCACGGATTAGATATATTATTTATACTTCCTCAATCCTGTATAAAACTCATGCGATCAAGGCACAAAAAGGTCAGAATATCCCACCTCTCATAAGTCTAGAACTCTAATACTTATTGGATAAAAGTCGGTCGTTGAGACATCTATATATTTTAATCTTTATACAATGATCACATAGTTTCAATATTGCAATGCAATATAACAAAATATAGCATGTAACTTCCCTAGTAACATAAGTTTCTTCAATCATTATTTAAAGACCCAGGCCTCCATTTCATTCATGTCAAGTATACATATACAAGCAATACATGCAACTCAAATTCTTCATGAATTCTACTCATTCTGATGGGGTACGAAACAATAGGGATCTTTCCCTAGGGTTTCTCACCCGAGCAAATAGTTGAGATTCTCTCCCTAGTGCTTCTCACCCAAGCACACAGTGATAGGGAATCACCCTAGCTATTATTTAGTAGGCTTCTTTTAAGTTGTTTTATTTTATTTAGTGTATTTTTTAGTCCCACAACAGTTATGATGGGAAGACTTCTTTGTAGGAACCTATATAAGGCTCAGAGCTGTAATGGATTATTTAGATGATGAATTAATTTAAAACCCCTTTTTGTAGAAGCATGATGATTTGCTTTACAAATTTAATCTTTGCATGGTGATGTCCGGAGTGGGAGAGAGATCTCTTAGGTGTTGAAGCCCAAATTCATTTTTATCCCCTCAATACCTTAATTTATTCCCTCTTTCTTCCTTTCCCCTTCTCGTATTACATCACACAGGCTAACAAATGCTTCACCAAGCAATTTTTATCATTAATCATTCAATTAAAAGTTCACTAGCAGTCTTAACCATATACAGGCCTACATCAAAAAGAAACAATCTCACCACAACCAATATGAGATTAAACACAAACAAAACTAAATAAAACAACCAAAAATAAACCAACTAAAGACAATTAAAGATAAATAGTCAAATCCTAGAACAATGTCCCCATCATTCTCCCGGGTTGGGAAAAACTCGACCCTGTCGAGTGTAGATCTCCTCGGCTCTCAATCGGGCCAAAGTGGTGATCGTGGAACCAGATTTGCGTATCAAGTCTGAACTAATACGGTGGAGGTGGAATTGACTTCTGTGATGAATCTTCTGCAGTCGATGGTAAATTTAAAAAGGCACATGCATAAAAAATGATCGAATCCTCTCAACTGAAAACTAACAGAATCCCATGGGATATCGAACTCATAGGTAATGAAAGCAATCATCCTCAAAACTTTATAGAAACATGTACATTGAGCGTGCAGCTTCCTCATAGTTCCTAAAGAGACCTCTCAAAGTGAAACATTATCATCACATAATATCAACTGCAAAGTTCTACAAGAAATTATGTGGATATATAACAAATTTGTAGTAATCATTACAAATTGCTATCTGTCTAGGATCTCATCATGTACAACAGACAAATGCAATGCAATTGACTCATAAGGTCTAACTCCTAAAAATAGGTGCAGTGGTCAAACTTTGACTCTCATCAGGATGATGACCATGTCCCTACTATAGAGAACTTTTCTCAAGAAGTTCACAACTCCCAGAGTCCAACCTGGAGCCTCCACCACATCCAACTTTCCCGAAGTCATCCTCCGCCACATCTTGACCTTCCCGAAGTCATCCTCCGTCCCGAAGACCCTTCCATCCCGGAGCCACCTTCCACCACTCCAAGATATTTACCTTCCCAAGGTATTTCCTATTCCAAAAGCCCCGACCCAAGTCAGAAGCCCCAATCATCAGTTCGCAGAGATCTTCGCCTATCGCTACGCAGCTCCATCTTCCCCATATTTATAACACGTAACGTTCCCTTTCAACGCGGGTAATTATGGACAGTGATGGATTCCCGACCTGCAATCCCAACTAACCAGCGCTAGCAATCACAGTCGTTACAACAAATTTAATACGTACAGATCACGCAGTTACAAGAACTCGTTAATTCCGCCTCCACGCTGACATCCTGTGAGGTATATATTTTCCTTTTTCTCCAAGGAAAGTGCGATTGCTTCCTTAATCTTGAGAGAGCGCACACATGCACCATCACACTAGCAACTCTGTGCTAGTCCCTTCATCCACTAACAGTTCCATGTGCTAGTCTACCTACTATACTGAAAGTTTTCATATTCCAGTCCACCATCACACTAGCAGTTTCCCGTGTTAGTCTACCCTTCCACCACACTGACAGTTTCTCTCTGCCCATCTTTAATATCATTCCACATATTGATTCTCACGCCCGAGGATCTTAGGCTGGCATCAAACCGGTGCTCCTAACCTAAAAGGTGTTCTTTCCTGTGTGTTTTGACAGGTAACACCAGGGGAGCGTGGTGGGTCCAATCCACGGTAAGTCGATTTTCATCTACTATAAACTGGTGCTTTCATTGAGATCTGAGTCCACACTCAAGATCTCCTTCCTATCCAACCCAAAATCTTCTACAAAAATCCTCTCCCTAGTGCCAAGCCCCGAGAAAGCAGACCGTCAACAATAATGTCCTATCAAAGGGCAAGGTCAATAGTACCGCCAGGGGCACGATCCCCCCGCCTACTAACAACACTGGCTCCCCTTCACCTCAGGGGCAGCCATCATCATCCAGCCGATGTCGTTATTCGAAGGTCAGATCCTTCAGATGCTCGCCGACATAAAGGAATAACAGATCCGATCAGACCGTGATCGGAAGCAGGCAGCTCATGATCGTGAGAATGCCACCGTGAACACGAGGCATTGAAGTAGCTGAACAAACAACTTCAGCCCCAAATCACTGCCCTCTAGAACACTCAGACACAAACACAGTAAAAAATCGAAATCGAAGAATCTCCCGACATCCGAGTCCTCGACGAGTTAATCCAAAGACAGATGGAGGAGGCTAAGCAGCAGCTCCATGGACGATCAACACCTTCAACTGCCAAAGTCTTCAACTCCCCTCTATCAGAGAATATCCTGGAATGTGAGTACCCGAGAAAGTTCTCAACTCCAACCTTCAACAACTATTCCTGAGTGAGCGATCCGGTTCAACACATCGGGCATTTCTGGGACAAGATGGTGATCTACTCCCACAATAATCCGCTTATGTGTCTAACATTTTCGTTCAGCCTAAAAGGTGTGGCCTCGGATTGGTTCTATTCTCTGCCGCCCCATTCTCTCGACAACTTTGAGGAGGTAACTGAAGCATTTCTCACCCAAAAACCATCACCTCCTCTCTGTCAAGATGAGACAGGGTGACAGCTTCAAGTCCTACATCGACTACTTCCAGAGCCAGCTCGCCAAAGTCCCCAACTACAATGAGGATGTCTCTATATTCACATTCATAAGCGGATTGCAGATCTCTCACCCCCTGTACAAGTACCTGCTGAAGCATGGCGTCACTGGGATGAGTGAAGTCCTGCCTCCAGCTCAGCCCTACATCCAGTTGGAGAAAGCGATGAAGAACTCTGTCAACCACTCCCTTAAGCGCGACAACGACGGAGAGAAAATGAACCCGCAACGTGAAACTCCAACCCATGCCAGCAACCAGAATCGGGGGCAACCCGCCTTCAAGAAGCAGGCGTTCCCGATTCCCTCTCTGAATCCACTCTGAGCCTTCAAAGTGAAACAATATTTCACACCGTTAAGGCTCCCTTCAACGAGGTCTTCAATGCCATCAAAGACCAACTACGAGTAAGACGCCTGAAGCCAATTCAACACGATCCTGCACTTTCCGGAGTAGAAGAGTATTGTTCTTTCCATGAAAGAACGGGACACAAGACCGTCCACTACAGAAGCCTCCGGTGGTACCACAAAGAACTTGTCCGACAAGGCTTCCTCAAAGAATACGTTCTTACACCCGAAGCAACCACCAATGCAGGACAGCCAAACGCTCCGCCCCCTACCCAACCGCATCATGCAATCACTCATTACAAAGCGATTGAGTGACCTGATTCCTCCAACAAGGACATGGAAGTACCTCACCACACACCATATATTTCCTTTTAAGTTCATATATTTTACTTTATATCATAAAATAAAAATGCATTTTTCTCCTAACCATTTCTGTGCCACCCTGCTGATGAGAGTGTCCCCCATCAGTTCCTGATACTTGTACATTCTGTTGTGGGAGTGTCCCCTACCCGAAGACATTAACGTAAGCACCAACCTACGGGCTCCCTCTTGATTAGCCTACAAGCAGTTGAAACCCTCCGTTGTGAGTGTCCCCCGCTCGGAGTCTGTGCCACGCTGATGGGAGTGCCCCCATCAGTCCCTAACGCTTTGTACATTTCGTTGTCAGAGTGTCCCCCACTAGGAGACGTTAATGCAAGCACCAGCCTACGGGCTCCCTCTCGATTAGCCTACGGGCAGTCAAAATCCTCCGTTGTGGGAGTGTCCCCCCTCGTAGTCCCTGCCAGCTGATGGAACTATCTCCTATCCCCTGACGCTTGTACATCCTGTTGTGAGAGTCCCCCACTCAGAGGCAGCAGCACAAGCACCAGCCTACATGCCCCCTCTCGATTAGCCTACAGGCAGTGGAAACCCTCCGATGTGAGTGTTCTTCACTCAGAGTCCCTACTCTGTTGTAGGAATTTTTCTCTCTCAGAGCCCCCTGAAGTTTGCATGTACCATGATAGGATTACCCCCGCTCGGAGACGACACCGCAGACTCACCAAACCAACCGACCCTACCGAAGAAAGAAATCAAGCGCTCTGGAGAGGTATGACCGTACCTGATCCGAACCAGGTAAGTTCCTAACGTAAACCACCTTAATTTCAATGACATTCATTATGTTTATTGCACTATATCTAACAAGAGTAATGCGAAATATTCTGTTACATCCCTGTTTATATCCCTTCCCCTAGCTGATCCCCCATCAGATCCCTAACAATTGTTCGTCCTGACGTGGGAGTATCCCTCACTCGGAGGCGGCAACGTAAGTACCAACCTACAAGCTCCCTCTTGATTGCCCACGGGCAGTCGAAATTCTCCACTGTGGGAGTTTCCCCGCTCGAAGTCTTCTACTATGCTGCAAGAATTTCTACCTTTAAGAGCCCAACCAAGTTTGCGGTACCATGATGGGATTGCCCAGGGTTCAAAAACTCGGCCGTTCTGATTTCGACTCGGCCGTGTTGGAACCGGAACAGCCTTTCCCGTTCCGAGACCGGTCCACAAGTCAACCTATTGCACTGTTTTGCTTGACTCGGGGTCGACTCGGCCGAATCATCCAAGTCGAGACCGGGTCGGCCCCGAGTCAAGGCTGACTTGGCCGAGTTAGCTGAGTCGGAGCCGAGTCGGCTCGAGTCAAGGCCGAGTCAAGCCAAAATTTCATATAATTAATTTCATATTATTTAAATTTTTACTAGAAAAATAGAGTTAATCTTTACTTTAGTGAAAAGAGTAGTTAATTTAAATTTAATTAATTTCATATAATTTACTAAATTATGCATTTATTTTGATATTTTAATATCGCGACGCATGTCTTTATGTATTATTTTCATGTTTAGTGTGCTAGGTGATATGTTTTAGACATGTTATACGTTAATTTTGATGTCTTCATGTTTTTAAGATTTGTCGTAATATTTTTAAAAAATTTTGAGTCCTCTATGTAACATTTGCGCATCTCGCCCGAGTCTGTTCTGTGGCGCCGCGATTGATGTAGAACGGTGCCCGTCGAATCGGTGGCCTAGACCGCGACTTTGAACCATGGGATCACCCCCCACTCGGAAACAACAGCGCAAGGTCCCCAAACCACTTCGTATCCAACCAATCATACCAGAAGTAGAGATCAGTACTCCGAAGAGGCATGATCATACCAATCCCAAAAGTCAATGATAAAAACAAGTCAAGCAAAATCTAAACATTAACTATTTTCATTCCAAAATTTCACTTCCATTCTAAATGTCATTCTATTATATTTATTTGATTACATCTACATCTAATAAGAGTAATACAATAAATCCTATTACATCGCTGTGTTTACAACTTTTTGAAAAAGAAATACAGCAGATCTAGGTTCGGATGCTCCCGTCCTGTCACCATTCACATGCTCCCGATACTGAAGCAACAAAGGTTTGCTTGTCTTAGAATGCCTCCTAGAAGACACCATCGAATTGCTCGCGCACTATCTAGCGATCCGGCTTTGGTGAAGAGAAGAACAAGAGCCAAGGGTCGGAGAGGATGTCTACTTGGGACACCTCTTCCCTTCCATTCCCCATTACTCCAAGGCAATCATACTGAAGCCACAGTCCCCCTCGTGTTATGAGAAGGATGAGGACTTTCAGGAATTCCTCCGAGAGAGCAGCTGATGAGGACATCACGCAGTCCTTTATCTCTTCATGCCTTAGCTTATTCGAGAGATTCAGTATTTTGTTTCAGCTTTATTTGAGTTGGTGTTTTAGTTGTATTTGTGTTCCTTTGTGGACGTTTAGTACCACATCGGTTATTTCCCAGTACTCCTCTCTTGTAAGGCCTATATAAGGCCCCCTAGACTATTGTAATTGATTTATTGAATGAATGATTAAAATTTTCACAAATTATCTGAGTAATTCTTGAGTCTCTTTTGCTCTCGAGTTTTGGGTGAGAAGCCCGTGCAAGGGGTGGAAACCCAAATTTTATCTTTTTTTCTCAATTTAAATCTTGATTCGACTTGAAGGTGATTGTGATCCAGTGGTTTTACATCATTTTGGTATCAGAGCACCGGTTTTCAATCCCCTTCAAATTTTTCTTTTTTTCAAATTTTCTCCCAGTTCCCAAAACCCTAGATCTATCTTCCAGATCTAGTCAAAAAAAAAAAAGAGAAAAAAAAGAAAAAAAATATTTCACTGTGTCAAAAAAAAGAAAAAAGTAAAAGAAAATTACAGTGAAAAAAAAAAAAAAAATTTTACAGTCGTCGAAAATCCCTGTAAAAAAATCCCCAACGCCACTGTTCATCTTCTCTTCCACTTCCTCCAAATCCCCGCCGCCATCAATTCCCACCGCCCTCCCTGGGCGCCGCTGACGCCAACAAAGGCCTCCAACGACCTTCGCCAGACTTCTCCGACGACTCCTCTCCTCCGATCTCATCCACCATCGCAACGACAGCCCCACCACTTCAGGCTCGCCGTGATCTTCACGCCGTCTTCCTTTCTGCTCATCATCAAAGCATCACCGCCGCTCGTCGCTAGATCGCCGCCATCGCTGTCTCAGACCGACGCCAGTAGAGTTCCACCACTGTCGTTGGAGTACCAATGTCGTCGAGATCAGCCTTCGATGTTGTCAGAAGCCACCGTCCACCGCCTCCTCTCCATCGACGAACCCCTCGACTGATTTCGGCATCACCGCCGACCCATAGATCCACCACAGCAGTGGATCTCATCCACCGCCACCATCGCAGCGACACCACCACCTCCTCATCGGAGCTCCACCATCATTTCCTCAGTCGCCGCCATCCCCTCCGCCCCCCTGTGCCGCCAGCATCTGCCATCGACGCCTCCGCCTGAAGCATCCGACGTCGCCGAAGATCACCATCGCCGTCCCCCTCTTCTCTCCTGCCCTCGCCGACGGCCATCCTCGACTCGCCATCAATTCCTACACCAGAATTGGTGGACTGATTGGCGTCCTTGTCGTCGGAGATCCTCGCCGGCGACAGCTCCAGCTCCGCCATCCTCTTCAAGTCGTCGCCGCCGCCGCCGCTCCATTCTGTGCCCTAGCCCACAGCGAAGAGGGAGAGAGGATCGGGTGGACTGTGGGGTTGTTGGGTTTGACCTCAACACCCAGCCCAACTTATTAAAGTGGGTTTGGATTCGAACCCATAAGTGAGTTGGGCCGGACCCAAACCCAACCCGACCAGTCAGAACCCGTTCAAGATTTAAAGGGATAGTAGCGGGTCGCGGGTCCAGAATTTGTCGGGTAGGGTGAGTCAAACCCGACTCCAGCCCGATTCACTTGAGTGACGTCATCGCTGACATCATCGCTGAGTTAACCCACTGAGTTGACTCAGTCCAGATCCAGTTTGTCCTGATTCAGTCCAGGCTCGCAGCATCGCTTCGGACGATCGTTCAGGGCTCGTTTCAAGTCCGAATTGACCCGTTTTCGAGGCAGTGGATTCGTGACGACCAGTACTACGCGCCTACAGCAGTCTCATTCAGGTTTGAACTACGGTCGCCTTCCCAGGCGTGAACGACTCCACCTCAGGTGATATCACAACTTGACCTAGTTCATTAACTGTTGATTACTTGCAACTACTATACGGATTGCTATAATTTGTTGGTAGAAATGCTATTTGCTTTGATCTAGTGGTTGCATCTTTTCATCATTTTAGGAATGCATTTTTATTTACATTTGAGCCTTAAACTTTAGGAAATTTTTGTTTAGTGCATGCATTTAGTTTAACCGACTTTAGGGCTCTCCATTGCATCTGCTTGCTTGCTTGAGTCATCATGACTAATCAGCATGATAAGGACTCCCACCTAGACCAGCTACACAATCTCCATCAGGGTCATATGTCCGTTCATGAGTACATTACCAAATTTAAGGACTTAACCCGTTGTAGTGAAGTGAGAGAGCACCCTTCTGAGACTCTAACTAGGTTTATTTGGGGTTTACGGCCTAAGATAAAACGTGCTATGATTACTGGCCCCTATGACCTAGACACCGTTGAAGATGCCTTTGATGTGGCCTTAAGATTGGACTTGACTTTCAAGACACTGATCAATGCCAAGGTCAAATGTTCTAACTGTAAGGGCTATGGACATTATCACTATCAGTGCCCCTCGGAGAGTCAACCTGTTAGAACTGTGTCCACTGATGAAGCTGACGAATCGAAGCCTGTTAAGGATGACCAAGTTTCTTCTGGAACTGTTAATAAAATTGAAGACATGGCAGTTGATTCTGTCACACAAATTATTGGTGAAATTCATAAGTCTCCTGATAGTGCCAATGATGACGTAGACGAGACAGTTGAGCCTAATATACCCACTGTGCCTAACCAGCTAGTCGAGTCTCCTTGTGTTGAACCTAGTTTTATGGTTATTCCTATCAATTCATCTTTTGAGGAGTCACCTGAATTTCTTGCCAAGGTCCAACAAATGGTTTCTAATACTTCTTTTTCAGGTTGTTTAGAGTTTGTGTCTGAGTCCTCTGTACCTCCATCTTTAGGTGTGTGTCCTTCTAGGCATATCATATCTCTCATTCTCCCATCGTTAGGAGTTATGCTTAGAATACCTACTGCATTGCATCTGCCTGTTGCACATACTGATGATATCACTAGGCTGATAGCAATTTGCAATAAGCCCTACAAATTTGCTGCATACCCATATAGTATTTTGCAGGAATTTACAGTTGATAACAGGGTGATTGCTTACGAGTTGGATAGCCCGTGGGATCCTGGTATCAGCTCTGTTTTCAGCCAGGATGATGCACCTCGCTCTACTCCCTATTCCTTGATCGTGCTGCTATCTTCCACCACCGATCTGTCACGGAGACCAGCTCCTCCTCCGCCACCATGGTCTCGACATGATGTTCCCATGCTGCTGCCACGACCACCACCTTGGCCCGATTGAGATGCTTCGTGAGGAGAGTCCTCATTCGATAGGGTCGAGTTCCTCCCACCCCGAGGGAATTGATGAGGACATCACGCAGTCCTTTATCTCTTCATGCCTTAGCTTATTCGAGAGATTCAGTATTTTGTTTCAGCTTTATTTGAGTTGGTGTTTTAGTTGTATTTGTGTTCCTTTGTAGACGTTTAGTACCACATCGGTTATTTCCCAGTACTCCTCTCTTGTAAGGCCTATATAAGGCCCCCTAGACTATTGTAATTGATTTATTGAATGAATGATTAAAATTTTCACAAATTATCTGAGTAATTCTTGAGTCTCTTTTGCTCTCGAGTTTTGGGTGAGAAGCCCGTGCAAGGGGTGGAAACCCAAATTTTATCTTTTTTTCTCAATTTAAATCTTGATTCGACTTGAAGGTGATTGCGATCCAGTGGTTTTACATCAGCAGCGGTGAAGCCCGACGAGATGGGAACTGACAAGACATGCAAAGACATTGATGATATAACGTCTGCACCCCAGTATCACCCAAGAGAAGTATCACTACCAAATAGAGACTCCAGATCACCAACAGAAAGACTCCGGGCCAATGAAGGGAAAAGCCAGAATCCCTCGACTTGGATTAACTGAAGCCCAATCTGTTTTTCCCGCGGTTCCTCCGCTGATGACAGCACCCTGCCACGATGACTAATGCGTCGTAACAGCCCCTTCATGACGACTAATATAACACACCTTCCAGACTCCCTAGAAGAGAGAGTCTGATCACCATTTCCTCATTTTCCTCCCTCTCCTTCTCCCTCCACCATTTGATGAAAACCCTAGAAGAGAGAGCTCGATCACCATTTTCTCATTTTCCTCCCTCTCCTTCTCCCTCCACCATTTGATGAAAAGAAGAGAAGACATGGCGGCGCAGTAAGGAAAAAATTAGGGTTTTGAAGCAAAGATTATTTTGAAGAAGACAGAAGATGATTTTCTCTTATAGATCTCCCTCTATTTATAGACGGACGAGAAGCCCAACCGTCTCCAATTCAAATTTTCAATCCCTAGAGAGTCAGCCCATGATCCCGAGATTTCTGATCAATAATAAAAGTAGAAGATCAATCATCACCGTCAAACTATAAAACCCCACAATCCCATCTTAATGGTGCCTGGATTGAAGAGATGCATGGCTCAGTATTTTAAGAGATCCAGCCGCTGATGTGACAACTGTTAGTAAGTGTACAACCATCAATGGACCTCAACAAGAATTGGTGTACTGAAATCAACTAATGTATCTTCAACGACACTAGTAATCTCGAAAGAAATGTAGACATCATAAATAACTCTCGAGTCATCAACATCATAACTAAGCACAATATTAATATGTCGACTTTCCGAGGGGCACTGGTAATCATAGTGTTCATAACCCTCACAGCACTGCTCCCTGGCTTTGGGAATGAATATTCTTTGGAAAGTCAATTCTAGCTCTAAAGCTAAATGATAATCCTCTTCAATGGGCACATGGTAGGAGTTAGTAAGAATCGTACGTCGTATGTCGGGCCTTTAACCTGAACAAAACCTAGATATGATCTGGTAACGGTCCTTTTTCACGTCATAATGAAGGGTTAAGTCATCAAATCTTGATATGTAATCTCAAACACACATTACCCAGACGTAGGTTGTGTAACGCTTCTAGCAGATGATTTTCATAAAACTCGGGAAGGTACTTTTCTTTAATACTTTCTTTCATTCTTCCCACAATTCTTAGGGTTCTTTCGCTATCTTTCACGTGCTCTCTCTATCAAGACCAATAAATTCTGACTGGCCCTACTAGTCTCAACCCAGCAAATCGAATCTTACGCACATCAAACATCTCATAACAGTCAAAGTAGCGCTCCATATCGGGTAGCAAAACACCAAAAACACGAGGATTAAGGTAGCCATCAAATCTTGAATCTGCTAACTTAAACTTACATGTTATTTTCTCTTTCTTAGCAGCACGTCAATCATAAGCACAGTTATTCTCATAGCCATCTAGTGCTTTTGTGTTTCATAATCATATCCTCTCTAACTTGGCATTGTGATTTCTAAGTTGCCTAAGCATATGATCAAGCTTATCAGCTATGTTGGTTTACTTGTTATCTTGATTATTCATGTTGGCTTATTGATTTTGTTATGAAACATGCACCAATCTAAGACAAAAATGCAGAGTCAAACAAACAAATGGATACAATGCAAAACCCTATAATCAAATAAAATTAAATGCATGTACTAAATGATAGAAAGTTAAAATCTCTTAAAAAGGCTCAATTTTTAAATATAAGAAAATGCAATTCTAAAATGATGAAAATAACAGACAATGATACAAACCACTAGAGAGAAGCAAATAATAATGTCACTAACAAATTATTGCAGTTCAATAATGCTTGTAAATAATTTAACAACTAGAAATTCAGGTCAAATCAGATTTCACCTAAGGGGTGAGCAGCTCACGCCCAAATGTAAAATCCAGTAAGATTCCTCAAAAGATCACACAATCGAGAGCTGAAAATCACGTGTGAAAGTCCTAGAATAATGGTAATAGGGGTTGAATGTGACTGAAAGAAGACTGTTTCGAAAATGGCTCGACTCTAGCTCGAATCGGACTTGAAATGGGCCTGAAACGGGTCTGAAATAACCTGAAAACCAAACCTGTTGAGTAGGGACCGAGTCGAGACGTAGTCTAGATCGACTGAGTTGGTCCTAGTCGAGACTGAGTCAAGACCGAGCCATGCCTAGTTAACCTGGCAGTGAGTCTGAACTGGCGAGTCGGGTTGATCGCTGACCGGTGAGTCAGGTTCAGTATTAGTCGAGCAAATCGCTGGCGAATTGGTTGAAATCTGATCCGCTCTAATCCCAATTTGCATGGATCACGAAAAGAGAGACATCGCAAAAGACATCAAAGGGCGGTGAAGTTCCGGCGAGTAGTTCTGATGGCGAGATCAAGGACGACGAGGTCGGGATCTGGTTGTGGCAAGTGTTGTCAAGGTCGTCGCGGTCGGTGAAGATCGTGGATGAGAATGTCGGTCTGTTGAGGCGGCGGTGAGTGCAGACCGTCAGCGAGGTCGATCCAGGGCCGTGATCACGATGGCGAGGATTATTGAAGATCTAGATCATGTCGGCGAAGTCGATTGGAGCTGTAGGTGAGTTTGGCGAGATCGGAGATGGGTCGAGTGGAGTCAGACGATGATGACGAGGGCGACAGTTGCTGTTGGAGAAGGCGGCGGATAATGTCGGCGGCAAATCAAAAGTCAGAGGCAAGGGCAGGGCTTGGGTTGAGATGGTAGATGAGGAGTTAGAGTTTGGGGTTGATGAAAGGAAAAGATGAACAATGGCGACAAGCAATTTTAGTGTAATTTTTGGATTTTTTTCTATTCTTTTTCTTTTCTTTTCTTTTCTTTTTTCTTTTTTTCAAAAACTAAGAAATCTAAACTTGGGAAGAAAAGAAAGAGAAGATCTATATCTAGGGTTTTGAAATTTATGCGTGGAGAAAAGCAGAAAATTTAGCTCTAATACGAAAATGATGGGTTACGAAATAATAATGATTCGCTCTCTATGGTTTTCACTCAAACAAACAGTTAGAATTCTCTCCCTAGAACTTCTCACCCAAGCACACAAGCTAACAAATGCTTCACCAAGCAATTTTTAGCATTAATCATTCACTAAAAACTTCACTAGTAGTCTTTAGCCTTATATAGGCCTACATCAAAAGAAAAAAATCTCACTACAACTTGTTGGCCCGAAGGCCCATCACTCTAGTTTTGATGATGATCAACTCATGTAGTTATGTTTACTAATGATCTTGTATTTAATTAGTGACAGATTTATGATCAAGATCTTAGTTGGTGCATAGCTTCAACAAAGGATTTAAAGTCAAGTTTTGGAGCTTGCACGGTGTTTGGACCAAGTCAAGAAGGCTTCAAGTGAAGACTTCAAGAAGATGAAGACTTGAGTCTAAGTTTGTTTTTATAAGATTTTATTTTAGATAAAATGTAAAAGATAGAATAGTTGGTGGATTGCTCAAGTATATATACACACACACACTCTTGATTTAGTTTGTTTTAGAAAAGAATTTTAACCAAAAATCAAACCGGTATTCAAGTGAAGACTTCAAGTGTTTTGTTTTCTTTTTTGGTATTCAAGTTATATGTTTTAACCAAAACCGATTTTAGAGTTTAATGTCAAAAACATAGATATTTCACCATGTTTGTGTAGTGGATCATATCCATACACTCTATGCTTTAAATGTTGTTTAAATATCTTGTTTTTGTATTTGATGAAGTTTTGGAAAAATAAAGTTTTGGAAAATACAGTTTTTCATTTGAGCCAATTTTTCCAAGTTACAAAATAGTCCAAATCATTTATAACATGCCTAGATTTTGTGCAAGCATGTTTGTTTATCAAAGTATATTGGTAAAACTATTTTTGTAGATTTTCTGTAATTTTATGGGATTTTATTTGTGTTAAAATATCTTAGTTTTAATCTCAAAATTTCTGTTCCAAGCTTCAGCCAGTCGACTAGTCGACCGACCAAGTCGACTGGGGCTGAAGTCGGTCGACTGTCTCAGTCGACCGACGTGCACAGACGTGCACGCCTGTTCTGGCAGGTGGCCGGTCGACCGACCTAGTCGACCGTCCAGAGAGCTCTGCTCTCTAGAAAGCCACGGTCGACTGGGACAGTCGACTGGACAGAGAGTGTGCTCTCTGTATCTGACCACGGTCGACCGGCCGGTCGACCGATGGTACAACGGTCTGAAATATGACCGTTGGCCGGTCGACCGGGAGGTCGACCGACAGGTCTGACAGACCCAAACGGCTAGTTTTTCTGAGCCTATAAATTTGGGGGTTTAGGCATTGTTTTCTTTAAGATTTGGAGATTGTTTTTGAGCCAGTTTTTCCTACCCTTACCAGAGGTTTTTCTCCATAAAATTGAGAGCTAATACTTCCAATAAAAAGGGGAGTTTTATTAAGAGTGTTTTAAAAGTGAATTCTTTGAGTTTTCCTCCACCATCTCTTTCCTTGTTTTCTCACACAAACACTTGAGCCATCCATTGATTATTCATTCTATAGGAGTGTTGTAGTGAGAGTGTTTATTGGTGATTAAAGTGTTTAGATCACCAAGAGATTTTTCTTTGTTCTTTGAGGAGGCGGACAAGTGTGTTCGCGGTGGTTTAAAGTTCGTGTGTGAACTCTTGTTTGAGGTGCGGCCTCGGCGAGCTTGTGGGGCTTGCGTGTGTACGAACTAGGGAGTCCGAGAGCTTGTAGGTGTTGCAGCACCGAGTGATCCGGTGGGATCAATTTTAGTGGAAATCTTTCGTGTGTCGAAGGCGGGGAGATGTAGAGCAAGTGTGCTCGAACCTCGAAACAAATCTCTTGTGTTTGCGATTGCTCTTTCTCTCTCTCCCTTACTCGTTTATATCTTGCATGTGTTTATTGCTTTAATCTTTATATGCTTGATATACATTGTGTGCTCATATTGTATATGCTTGGGTTTGTTTGCTAACACTTGTATTTAACCAAGAGAGCCAACGCGGCAACTCAACCCTTATCTAGGGGAATCTAGAGGAGTTAGTTCAGAGCCCTTCACGGGGAATTCGGCTACACTCTTGTGTTATACGTGGTGTTTAGTGTAATAGTTTTGTTTAGGTCATAATAGTTTTTAATTCCGCATTTAGTGACCATTAGATTAGCCATCACCGATCACCCCCCCTCTAGGTGACTTACACAACTAATGTGGGACTAAACATAAATAAAATAATAAAAAATTAACCAACTAGACAATTAAAGATAAATAGTCAAATTCTGGAATGTGTCCCCCTCACATTCTCCTCAACATTTGTTTCATGAAAATATTTTTTTCATGTACTCTCAGAATTCATGTGGACAAGGATAGAAAACAAATGTTGATCAAGAGAAATAAACAAGGTTAAATATCTCCTCAATGAGCAAGACTTGCTCTCTAAGAAACAAATCCCGTGCATCTAGACTTACATTTAGGGTGTGTTTGGTTGCATGCAATTGAGCCAGATTGCAAGCCCAATTGCACTCATAATTGTAAATCTGGTGTTTGGGTCAATTGCATGTGAAAAATTGATTGCATGCCTATTTGCATACACAGAAACCCCCAATTGCAAGCCATATTTACCTTTTGAAATTGCAAATTTGCAAATTCAGGTTTTTTTTACTTGTAGATGTGGATGAATCTCTCTCTTTTCCCAACAACTCTTCACTCTCTTCAATAACTCTCTCCCCCCTTTCTCTCTCTACGGCCTCTCCTCATTCGCCATTATCACCACCCTCTTTCTGTCTGAAAGTCAGCGACCTTTATTCTAAGGTTCTCTCTAAGTGTAATTCTCAACTCTGTCCAAATTACTGAAGATGTTGAATGTGCAACTAATTATATAAGACAAGTTATTATTATTTTTTAAACTTTCTATGTAGAATTTTGTTATGTGTTGTGTTAATGTGTGACTGTACATGAATATGGTTGTGTGAGAGAGGTTCATGTATGACTGTGCTAACTGTGCGTGTGTGAGAGATATCTTCCAACAGGATTTGTTCATTTTCTTTAAAAAAAAAAATCACCAATGGATTTTCCCTCAGTGATTTCCATAAAACTGTCGGTGATGTACATATCACCGTCAGATTTTGGACGTTACTGAGATAAAACCCGTCAGGGATGTTTTTGCACAACATATAAGGAAACAAGAGGGAAAATGAGAATATATGTTTAAGGTTAATTAAATCTTACAAAGTTGCATTGTTAGCATCATGTAAATTTTATTAATAGATTTTTTTTACATATTAATTAAATAATACTTGTGTTTTAAATTTAATTACTTGAAATGTTTAGTTATGTCATGTTTAGGAGATCTTGCAAGCAAGCAAACAAACAATAGAATTTGACTTAATAATTTAATTTACAGTTGTATCAAACACTACAATTGACAATATACTTGCGTATTGCCAACCAAACACTTGACAATTTACTTGCGGATAACTATTTTAAAACTACCCATTCTAAGGCAAATATTTTCCAAACAAACCCTTAGTTAGCCTGTGATCTCCCGGTCGGCATCCAAGTGCTGGTTGAGAGGATCCTTCGAGAAGTGGTGAAGATAATTCCATACCCTCCCAAAAAGAAAATTTTAATAGATCACTCAATGCAATGCAGCAAACATACTTCTTGTTTTTATCTCCGCAGAACCTAAAGTGTAGTCCAATACAGCTGGAGAATCATGTCATGCAACTTGGAAGTGCATTACCACCTTGGGAAATGGGTATTCACTTTCAGACCCACAATTTATTTATTCAGGATCCAAAATAAGCAATGCAGAGAAACACATGAAGCTTCTAATTGTTTAAACTTACATTCGGTATTTACTGAAAGATTCACCAATAAATAAATAAATAAAAGCTCACCTTTGTCTAATGCAGTTTCACTGCAGAAGAGCATAAATTCACGCAATTATGAATTACAAACTTTCTTTATTTTTAAGTGAACAAACTTAAAATACACAAACTTTTCTGGAACTGTCATCTTGAACTCAAAATTTATTGAAAGAACAATAGAACAGCAACACACAAACAGGACACAAATAAGATTGATGGTCTTGACTTGTTTATCTTGATTACATGAGGTTCACAAGATAATTTCATCAATTAATCAAAATAAAAAAACACGATGCAATTTCAAGAAATACATATCTTTGTCTTTATTAGAATATGAAAATATCACTTTCAACACTCATCAACTTCGCAGTTTTAGCGAAAGCGGCTCTGAATTAACATAACATAGTATCAGAGCAGCCCCAAGTTCAATTCCCACCGGGGGTGTATTGGTGTACTTCAATTCCCTCATTGAAGTTTAGGGGAAAAAAAGAATTGTAACCAGAATTGACTACTAAAACTCTATTTTAACTTAGCTAACAACCCACAATTTTTTTTTCATCCCCAAGTACCCATGGAAGAACAAAATGTACATGCAACAGAGTAATTAAATTCTTTATGGATAACCAAAGCTGTCTGAAACTTGCAGCATGTTGGGCAAACAAACAGCACATGAAATTGAAGTCCCTCACCATTTTTAAATAATATTATATATAGCATTGCCATAAATAATCTCACCAAATAAATTCATAATCTAATAATAAAATAATAAGTAAAGATAACGAATCAAAAGTAAACTAACTACTAACCAAGAGAAGGTGGAAGGATTGACAAGTGCAGCCACGGCGGTGGCGGCCACCACAAACGGGAGCATCGCAGACAGAGCCTTAGCGGAATCCACAGCAGCATCAGCGGCAGCCCTTTCACCGCCGCCGCCGCCGCCGCCGCCGCCAGAGGTGCCACCTGGGTTTATTCCGAACGAGAGGAGCGACACGTTCCCCAGTCGCCGGTTCCACCCCACCCTCCCCTCGCACGGGAACGACGTCGAGCACGCCGGCGGAGTCCAAACACCGCCTCGCCCCCTGAGAGTCGCGCATTTGGGCGGTGGCCGGAGACCGAGGGCGAGGGACGGAGTTGGTCTCGGGCGCGCGGCGAGGCAGCATGCGTAGGGGGCTACTGCGGCCATGGAGGTGGGGGCAGCAGCAGCGAAGCGATGGTGCTGTTGCTACTGCTAATAATACGGGTATTTTGTAGAATTTTGAAAAAGAACTTAGTTATTAATATTGAGTTTTTGGGGGCAGAAGAGATGGAAAATAGATGGGGAATGCAGAGGTGGGGGAGATGAGGCCACAAATGGGCACGTGGAGCGTGGTCACCTATTCGGATAACTCGAGGGAACAAGTTACGCTTTGATGCTTCACCTGAAGGGCCTGTTTCGTTAGAAGTGAACGTGGAGAAAGTGGGGAAGTGGGGGAAGTGATATTAGTTCTCTTTGAAATTTGAGAATTAGTTAATAAGATTTTCGGTGTGTTAATGTTATTGGGAAGTGTGGTATGAAAAATGTTATGTTTGGATGGTAATGTGGAAGTAGAAAAGTTGACCACAAAGTTGACCACAAAATAATATTAAAATAAAAATTAATTAAGAAAAATAAAATGGACTGTAATTAGAATACAAGTAAGATTTACGGAGCAAAAAATTAACTGTTGTGTGCTATAACTTATTACAAATAAGATTTACATGACCACAAAATTAACTGTAGCACTCTGGAAGTGAGGAAATGGTTGTGTAAAAGAGAAAAGAGAAAAGGAAAAGAACTTTTTCCATTTTTCCATTTTTCTTTTTCGGTGTTTGGCTGAACAGCGGAAATAGGAAAAGACACTTCTCACTTCCTCACTTCCACCAATTCCTTGAATCCAAACAGCCCCTAAACGAAAAAACAAATTGATATTTAGAATATGTTTTGACTTGAAATACTTGATTCATAATTTTTAAGTTTATAGTATTTTAAGTCAAATCATATTCTAAGTATTTAGGAATTGTTTAGAACAGTGATTCTTATATGTTAATGTTCATTAGCCTATATTCTTCAAACTAAAAAGAAATACATTAATACAAATATTCTGTGATGAGCAGTGACACTCGAACCGCGCCAGTTGAAGTGCAATACTCTTGGCTAGGGGGAAAAACCCATAGGGATCGAGAAGGTCACTACATCTCGATGGTTGTCGGTCGTGGGTGTAACGCTCTGCCCTGGTGGGTATGAGAACGCTACTGCAATGTACATACACGGGGCGAAAATACCCTCACATATGTATGCTAAGTATCAGTATAGAAAAGAATCATAGTATGGAAGCACAATGGTAACACACATTCTAACAAAATAATACAAGTACACAGTTATCGCATAGCGTGATCATTATTACATGAATATTGCATCACCAGAAGGGAAGAAATCCATATTACAAAGTATAAACAATACGAATAATGCTCACGAGCTTCGAAAGAAAATCATGCGAGCCGGTCAAGAGAAAGCAGGTAGGGAATGAGCTGCGAGTGATCCGCTCGCTCCGCCAGAAAAGCCTGATTTTCCACGGACGTGTGTCCATTACGCTTTCGCTACGCACTCTGAGATCTGAACATGCAGGTGCAAGGGTTGTCAAAAAGCAACCCTAACGAATATGTAAAATGAAACCAATTGACGTGCACAAGCAATCACATGTGTACTGGAATATGTCGTGTACTCAAGCATGCAAGTACAAGCTAGTAAATAAGAAAATGTCGAAATCTAATATAGTAGTTTAGAAAATCACACATAGCAAAACAGAGTTTCAACTCAAATCATATAAACATGGACCAGAGAACTATAATATCATGGCAAATCAGATGTATAAATAAATTAACGTGTTATATTTTGAGTTATTCAATAATAATAATCAGTATCGTCTGATATATCAATCACTCCCTTTCTAGTGTCCTGATAGTCCGTACTAGAGTGTGCACTCCAGTAGAACTCGTCTGAAATTTGATATGCGGATACCATTTTCCGAACGAGGAAGTGACCAAATAGCACACGCCTTTGATATTATCATTGTTGGGTTAAGTAAGTTGCGTCTTGTAGAGGGTAAAGTGTCATGTCACAAGTCAAACCAACTTGGACTAGTTATAGAAAACAGAGTAACACGAAGTTAGCGTTGAATCCGGTAGTTATGTAATTAACTTATTATAATATTATTATTAAGACTCGTCTGACCCGTATGTCTAGGTATGGGCCCAGCGTCCCAGCACACATACATCCACATATGAGTAAGATGAGTTTGGTTTATTGGAAACTGATAGGGGATCTACGAACCATGTTTACAATGGGTCACGTGTATACCCAGGACAATGGCCTTAGGAGCATCCGGTATTGAGATGGAGCTGGCCGCTAAGCCATAAGAGTCTTATTTGTAAGCCCTGAAGGAATGGAATTTGGAGCAGGGGTGCCAATACACCCTACTGGAACACCTGGTGGCCCTCAGGTTGAACCGAAGTTTCAGTTGCACAATATTTTGCCATTGTAAGCACGAACACAAACTGATTCCATCAGTTTCCCCCATCCTGGTATAAGTTGTCCATGTTGGCCCAAAGGCCCATCATAGAGTTTTGATGATGATTAACTCATGTAGTTATAGTACTAATGATCTTGTGCCCATTTAGCTTCAGATTTTCTATCAAGATCTTAGTCGGCGTTTAGCTTCAACAAAAGATTCAAAGTCAAGTTTTGAAGCTAGCACATGTTGATTCAAGAGCTCGCACGTTAAGATTGTATCAATTACTCATGAGGGGTCTAGCTCTTTGGATCGAGGTCTGGACCGAGTCAAGATGGACAAGAAGATTTTCAAGAGAAGATTTTCAAGACTTGAATCGAGTTTGTAAGTGTTAAGATTTTGTGTTTTTAGATAAATTATAATGGATAGTTAGTTGTGGTTGCTCAAACTCATATACACACACAAAATATTTCAAAACATTTCACGTTAAATAGTTTTAGTTTTTAAAAAAAATACCGTTTTGATTTTGAGCTTCAAAGAACATATCCTTATGTTTCATGAATAGAGTTCATCAAAACAAGTTTACACGTTTTATATGTGTTTTGAATTTCATCCATACACATTGATGATCCAAACGTTTAGAAAAACTTATTTGATATTTTTATATCATGTGTTTATGTTTTGTATTTATCAAAACTTTATTTAGAGCTTATTGTCAAAAACATAGATATTTCATCTTATATGTGTATTGGATCATATTGATCGGTCGCTAATACTGCATATTTATTGTCACATTCCCATATTTATTATTTAATAAACTCTTTTTTTAACCCTATTTATTGTCTAAATTATATGCAGGCCCATTACTAATGGAGATGGGGGAAAAATGAGCCCAAAAGCCCACTTTAATTCTGATTTAAATCTTAATTAAAAAGGAGACAAATATTCAGGAGAGTGTAACGCCCCGATCCCGCGGGTGCGGAGACGTTACTACGACGTATACACGCAGATCAGAAATACCCACACGTATATACACTAAGCATCAATACAGGCAAGAATCAGAGTACGGAAGCATAGTGGTAACACACAATCCAACAATAATAACACCAGTACACAGTTATCACAAGGCATGATATAGTATCTCAAGAATATATGATCACTAAGAAGCACAAAAGTAGGACGTACACTATGAAATACAGGAAAGTACTCACGAGTAATAAGATGAGAATCTAGCGAGCCAATCAAGGAGAGGCTGAAAGAAGGAGGGTCTAGATGGGCAACTGCTATGCGCCACTCTGATCAGGTACAGCAAGGCCGCCACGATCCAGACTCCAAGATCTGAACATGAGGATCCAGGGTTGTTAGCAACCCCAGCGAGTACATATGATAAAGTCAAATGGCGTACATAACAGGCACACGTGTACATGATCAAGTGATGTGGTCCAGGCATGCAGGACAAGAAATGACAAGTAATATAAAGAAAATGACAGTAAATCCGAGATCAAGTAAATACATGTATGTCAGTAAATCTGAATCGAAAAACATGCATGGAAAACGGTATAGAGAGCATAGGTACACATAATCATGCGACCAATATATTAAACATGTGATAAATTTACTAAACACGCGATAAATATAAGTATGGACAAAACTAGTTGTATAAGCTCAGATTATGGATTCATGGGTTGACACGTCGAGGGGATAATCCAAACAAGGAAACCCTCATCTATATACCACATATCCGATGTCACCATCATCTGAGTTCATACAACTTGAGTTGCCCTCTGGGTAACAGAACTAGAGTGTGTCTGGAGTAATCATGGTATCACAGATGTTATGTGTTATAAAATAGGGTGTCAACTCAGAGCATAATACTGTAACTGGAGAATATAAAGGTGTTGCATTTTAATTGATCCAATAATAATAATCAGTACCGTTTAATATTTCAATCGCCTCCCTACCAGCGCCTCACATCACCGATAGTCCATACTAGAGTTCGCACTCTGTAGAACTTACCCGGGTCTGATATGTGAGTACCAGGACCCGAACAAAGGAGAGACCAAATATCACACGTTCCTAATATTATTACTGTTTCTTATGTTATTCTTATCCCTTTCCCACCGGCGTCCCACAACACCGACAGTTCACGCTGGAGCCCGCACTTCTAGTAGAACTTATCCGAACTCCGATACGCGGGTACCATTATTCGAATAGGGGAGAGACCAAATAACACGTGCTCCAGGAGTTATTATTGTACAGGTATGTGTGTGTTAATAGGCACTGAGAATGCTTATCACGCTAACACCAGGTGGTACAGGCAGGAGGGAGAAAGTAGCCCTACAGATTCAAGAGGTGGCCTCCACAGATTCAAGAGGTGGCCCCCACCACGTGTGTGGTGTGGCACTTTGCTCCATGTGGCACTTTGCTCTGAGGGTTGATACAGGAGGTAGCCCCATAGATTCAAGAGGTGGCCCCCACAGATTCAAGAGGTGGCCCCCATCATGTGTGTGGTGTGGTACTTTGCTCTGTGTGGGGAATGGATTCTAGAGGTGGCCCCCACGGATTAAAGAGGTGGCCCCTACCATGTGTGTGATGTGGCACTTTGCTCCGTGTGGCACTTAGTTTCATTCAGGAACCACCGGACGCTAGCACGATTATGGGATACATCCTCGTCATCCCGGCACCAGGCATGCTTTGTCGGACGCCGGAATGACTGTGCTATTAACATGAGTATGAGTACAGGAGATACAGGAGTACAGGAGATACAAGAGTACAAGATGTCTGGTAATAATATAATAATCATGCATATGCCAGGTAATACATGTGTCAGGTGTCAAGTTTAACATGTCAAGTACCGGTGTCGGGTATCATATGTCAAATATAGCATGGCAAGTACCGGTGTCATATATCAGGGTCAGGTATAGCATGGCAAGTACCGGTGTCATATATCAGGGTCAGGTATAGCATGACAAGTACTGGTGTCCGGTATTAAGTGTCAAGTATAGCATGGCAAGTACTGGTGTCGGTTATCATGTGTCAAATATAGCATGGCAAGTACCGGTGTCCGGTATCATGTGTCAAATATAGCATGGCAAGAACCGGTGTCCGGTATCATGTGTCAAATATAGCATGGCAAGTACCGGTGTCCAATATCATGTGTCAAATATAGCATGACAAGAACCGGTGTCCGGTATCATGTGTCAAATATAGTATGGTAAGTACCGGTGTCCGGTATCATGTGTCAAATATAGCATGGCATGTACCGGTAATAGCAAAGCATATAGCAATACAGAAAATGTACTTGCATAATGATAAAATAGAAGTATGTTAAAAGAAACTGTACTCGCCTAATTCACCAAAAAACCAAGAGAAATCCCGAAACACCAGAAATACGCGCACACCGTCAATCCATATATTAAAAATATACATATATTATTATTTTTAGAGAGAGAAAGAGGAGAGAGAGAATAGAGAGAAAGAGTTAGAGAGAGAAAGAGAGGTTTAGAGAGAAAGTCTAGAGAGAGAAAGAGGAATTTCTAGAGAGAGTCTAGAGAGAGAAAGAGGGATTTCTAGAGAGAGAAAAGTTAGAGAGAAAGAGGGATTTCCTAGAGAGAGACTGAGAATAGGAGAGAGAGTAACATTAGAGAGAGGAGAGAGAGTAGATAGAGGGAGAGATGAGAGAGAGAAGAGAGAGAGAGAGTGTGTTGGATTATTTTTAAAAAGGAAAGGTGGAAAGATGAAAGAAAAAGAAAGAAGAATAAAGAAAGAAAGAAGGAAATAGAGAAGGAAAGAAAGAAACAGAGAAGAAAAAGGAAGGAAAGAAGAAAGAAAGGGAAGAAAGAAGAGAAAGAAAAGAAGGAAAGAAAAGAAAAATGGGAAAAGGGGGGAGTTGGGGTGCCGACCGGACTGCAGTCCGCCGGCCGCCGCCGGAGGGGCGGCCGGCGAGAAGGGGTGGCTGGCGGCGGCGCCCCTTAGGGTGGTGGAGAGAGGGGGTTTGGGTGATTATTGGTGGTTAATGTTGTTGTTGTTGTTGGTTGTTAGAAGTTATGGTGTTGATGATGGTTGTAGGAGGAGGTGGTGGAGATGGTGGTTACGTGTGGAAGGGGAGGAGGTGGTGGCGGGTTTGTGGGTGGTGATGGTGGTGAAGTGGTGGTGGATATGGTGATGGGTTTGGAGGAAGGAGGAGGTGGAGTTGAGTAGTTTGTTAATAATGTTGAAGATGAGTAGGAGGAGTTGGAAAAGGTGATGGAGTGGGGTGGCTTGGTGGTGGCCGAAGGATGGCCGGAGGGGAGGCGCGCCGGCGGTGGCGCCGAAGGTGGCCGGCCATGGTGGAGCCAAGGGAGCAGCAGAAGAAAAGAAGAAGGGGAAAAAGAAAAAAAAAAAAAAAAGAAAAAGGAAAATGGATGATTGAAAAGGGGGGAGATTTGTTTATTTAAAAAGGAAAATTAATGTGATGGGACATGAGATTGGAAAGTGATGTGATTGGGGGGAGTGGGCTGTTAGGGTTGACTTTGGGAAGGAAAGGACATGAAATGGGGAAGGAGAAGGAAAGAATAATATTATTAAAATAGGGTAAAAATTGACTGTTTCAGAATCGCTCAGAAAAATTCTCAAAAATAGAAAATATTATTTTATGATATCTGGTGAAATCAGATTCGAGATATTCAATGTAGATTTCAAATTAAAAATCCTGAAATCTTCCGACGGTAAAGGTCGACACCAAAACCGGTGGATTTTTGATAAATTCTGAAAATCTCAAAAAATGAATTTAGATAGAAAATGAAATTCTAAAAGTAACGTGAAAGTCATTTTTGAAAATTTAATCCCGTTTGAAAACTAAAAAATCTGAAAATCAGTCAGTGATGCCGACCGACACCGATTTTGGAGATTTTTGTAAAATAATTTTGAAAAATTTTAGAAAATTATGAAAAATCTAAAATATTATAAAACAGTGTCTGAAACTAAAATCGGTCAAATTGGATTACCAGAAAGGCCAAATCTGGTGGTATGCCGATATCGGGTTCCTGGTCCGGGTCAGGGCTGACTTTAAGACTGAGAATCTGGATTTGATACCAAAAATATGAGAAATCACGACTTAAAAACAAATACTGAAGAAAATAAAAACAATACGGTCGAAAAAGTCAGGACACGTATCTGGGTACGTATCATTGGAACAGGGTGCTACAGATAGAGATGATTCCAGCTGAAGATCAATGCATATCAGGGAGGATCACATTAAATAAAACTAGTTAATTCAGGTTTATATGGATGAAAATCGGTTAGATTGAGGATCACCGAAGATCAGATCAAAACAAGAGATCAAAGAGAAAATCTAGCTGGACAAAAGGGGATAAAAATAAAGTTTATATAATCTCCCCCTAGATGTGGCCATAGGCCGCGAAAACGCGGCCAAAGCCGCGTTTTCGCGGCCATTTGTTTAAGATACGGGGAGCGTTTTGCTCCCCTATCTTCTCACACCTTCACCTCTCCATTTCACCTATAAATACTACATTGTTCAGAGGAAAAAGGGAGCGATTAGACAGAGAAGGATTCTTAGGCTAGTTTCTATTCTAGATTAGTGTAGGTCTTTATTTTTCTTTTCATGTAAGTTTTATTTCTTTGTTAGTATAGTTAGACTGGGATTCATGTAAGTAAGAGAGAGAGAGAGAAAGATTTATGTTGAGAGTGACACCGAAATAACCTTCTCCTTTCTTCCATCATTTTTGCAAGTTATAAAAGGGTAACTTGTTTATGTTTTTCTTATTTTTATATTCTTCTTCTCTTTCCTATGTTTCCTCTTTTGGTTTTTGATGAGTATCCAAGCGATCTAGTAGCATCGGTATAGCCTTATTCTGTGTTTGCCACCGATATTTCATGATGATGATCTTGTTGGCCCAATGGCCTTCCACTCTAGTTTTGATGATGATCAACTCATGTAGTTATGTTTACTAATATTCTTGTGTTTCTAAGTTTCAGATCATTAGCAAGATATTAGTTTGGGAGATAGCTTCAACAAGGTGTTTGGAAGCTTATCATGGTGATTCCGGTGCCAAGCTTCAAGATTATACCTTTGCACTTGGAAGATCACGGTTTGGGAGCTAGTCTACTTGAAGATAGAAGATCTACAAGCAAGACTTAGGTATCCTAGTTTAGATTGTGTTTTAGATCCATTTGTAAAGCTTAGTTTAGTGGATATGCTCAAGTGCACAAAACACACACGATTTATGATTTGGTTTTTGGTTTTTATGAATAGTTGATCAAAACAAGTTTACATATGGTATATGTATAGTAGATGTTTTCTATTTATACATACATGCTTTAACTTGGTAAACAAACTTATTTTGATATCCCTATTCATGTTTTGGAAAAATCAAGTTTGACAAAATACAGGTTTTGTTTTTGATAAAATTTGCAAGACTCTAAAATGAATTGATATGTTGATATATTGTCTTGAAATTTCTATCACAGGTTTATGTTTCAATATAAAATGACAAAACAATTTTTATGGAATTTTCAGAAAAGATAAAAGATTTTTATAAAATATTTTTTCCAAAAATTCTGACCTGATTTGTGCTGACAGGCTGGTCGGTCGACCGTGTCGGTCGACCGCACCAAGGGGCCGGTCGACCGACCCGGTCGACCGACGTGCACAGACGTGCACGTCTGTTAGGCACAGATCCGGTCGACCGGGTCGGTCGACCGAAGTGAGAGTTCTGCTCACTGGAAATTTCGGTCGACCGGGCCGGTCGACCGATAGTGCCCAACGGTCATATTTCTGACCGTTGGCGGTCGACCGGGCCGGTCGACCGGTGGCTGTCAAAATTGCCACATCAGCCTAACGGCTAGTTTTGATTTTTGGCCTATATAAACCCCATTCCTTTGGGATTTTGGCCAAGGTTTTTCAAGAGAAAAATTTCAGTTTTCTGAAGAGTTTAAAAGAGTTTTTAAAAGAGTTTAAGTGCTAAAAAGATTTAATCTTTATTTGTTTTGTGTTTTTGGAAAATCAAAGAAAATAGGATTTGGGATATTTGTGTTGATTTTCATTCTATATCTTTTGGCAAGAATTTTCCCAAGTATTTTTCTTTGTTGCTTGTTTCCAAAACACTTAGTTTCCACTTGAGCTATATCTTCTATCCTAAGTTATTAGGATCTTTGTTTTGTGTGGAAAAAGAAAAGAGAAAAAGAAAGAAAAGAGAAGTTTGTGGTTGTGGAACCACTTGTTGTAAACCCTCCTTGCTTTTGTGAATCCCTCTTCGGTAGAGGTGATCGGAGTGGTATTGTGATTGGTTTGTGAGCCTCTTAGGTAGAGGTGGTTGTTGTATTTGGCTACGGGCCGTATCCCTCTTCGGTAGAGGTGGATTGTGGTTGTATAGCCTCGGTGGCTTTGTACGGTTGAGAGAGGAGTTTGGTACTCCTATAGTGGATTGGGAAATCCTACACGGTGGTGTAGGCGGGGATGTAGAGCTAGGGGCTCGAACCTCGAATCATATCCTTGTGTTTGCGATTGTCCAATATCTCTAACTCTCTCTCATTACTTTTGTGCAAGCATCCATTTCATACAAGCATCATACTTATTGTCATTCATACATTTCATATACATTGCTTGTGTTGCCTTGCATCTTATTTATATTGCAATTCATACTTATATGCTTGGCTTGATTGTGTGTGTTTCATCATAGCATTTCATTCTTTACTTGTTCGATCATATCTCATACAACACGGTTGCATTGCGCACCTCTAACCCATTCAAGGGGAATTGGGAGGAAGGAGTTCAGAACCTCGCAAGGGGTATTCGGCTCTTAGTCGTGTTTTGAGAGATCGTTGCATCACTCATTTAATTAAAGTTTAAAAAGATCATTAGATTAGCATTCACACCTATTCACCCCCCCTCTAGGTGTATTTTCAATTGGTATCAGAGCAAGTGCTCCTGATATTAGGCTTAACATCCTAGGAGTGATCCATTTGCTTGCTAATCTCATTTGCATTTGCTTGGTTTGCACACATATAGTTTACCATGGCCTTCATGACCCCACCTTTGTATGACCCTTCTAACATTCATGTTTGGAAGATTAGAATGACCGTTTATTTACAAACCCTAGGTCATAAAGTTTATCTTGCTATTACCAAGGAATCCTTCCTTAGTGATTGCAATCATATAGGGGCCAATGCACTAGCCCTTGAGGCTATTAGAAGCACTTTACCTAAAGATTATCTTATGCGTGTTTCTAATATTGATTCCGCTTTTGCAGTGTGGAATCTATTGTCAACTACAACCACCACCTCCGAGCTTCAAGCACAAATCCAAAGGGAAGAGGAATCTAGTGGAGAGTCCGAATCTCAATGCTACATGGTCCAAGGGAATGACTCCCTTGAGGTACAATCGGAAACCCACTTAGATAGTGATGATGCTAGTTCTTCATGTGATGAACATATTGATCCCCATGCTTTAAATGAAGAACTTTCAATTGTATGTGAAAAGCTAATAGAAAAATATAAGCTTTTGAAAAAGAAAAGTCTAGAAATTAAAAATGAAAATAAGAATTTGCATTCTAGACTTGATAATGTTTTGCAAGAGAAGGTTGAGGTCTATAATGAAAGGGATTCATTGAGATCTCAATTAGACCTTGTTTTAAAAGAAAATGAATTTTAAAGTCTAAAAATGATTGTGATAATGTGTTGAAAAATAATGATGTTTTGTCATCGAAAATTGATTTTGTTTAAAAGAAAATGATTCTCTAAAAAGAGAAATTGATTTCATTTCAAAAGAATTAGAATTTGTTTAAGTAAAAATAATTCTTTGAAAAATGATATGTCTTCTCATGTTTGCCATGCTAGGGTAGTATCACACACTTCACCTATTGCATGCCACACTTCTTCTTTGATTAACAATGAAATATCCATGCTTAAGAAGAGTGTAGATTGTTTGGGCTCCACTTTGAGCCAATGTGTAGAAGGGCATACACGCTTGGAATCTTTGCTTCGAAAGAAACAAGTTCCATCTTTCCATGCACACCCTCCACGGCATACACATGCTCCTCACGGACACCATCCTAACACTATGTATGCTCGTGTGTACACTTGTACACATTGTGGACGTAGGGGCCACCTTGCTAAATTTTGCTTTGATAGATTAAATAATGTAAATTTAGCAAATAAGTCTGTTTGGGTTAGAGAAGGGACTAACCCCCATGGACCCAAGAAGGTATGGGTACCAAAGACCACCCCTCCTATTTTTGATGTAGGTGTGGGCTCTCACATGACGTGAGAGTGATGACACCTTGGAGTGGATGCGTTCCGGGCTTCATGGAAATCAATTGGATGCATCACTTTCAAGGGAAGATTTGGTGGAGAGGACCACCATGTTTTGGAGACAAGGAAAGTTGCCCTCTTGGCCTTGGTAACAAATTCCTAAACTCCCATTACTACATGCGTTACATTTTTATCATTCTTAGCATGTATTGATAGCATGTTTTATTGTTTGATTTATAACATGTTTTGTTGATTACATGTTTATATCATTTGATTTATAGCTTGTCTTTGGATTAGTGTGTAAATGCCATGCTTATTAGATCCTTGACATACATGTATAGTATTTGAGACACATGCTTATATGAATCCATAATTAGTGTTCTCATGTTTGTTTAAACTATAATGTACATCATGAATCTAATACATGTGTATTTGACATATTAATCATGTTTTAGTTTTATCATGATGATTTTTAGCTTGGTTTTGTACTTCATGTGGTATAAACTAGTTTAGATGTAGATATTATCAAAACTTGCATATATACATAGTGAGAACAAATTGACTTATATATGTTTTGTACCTCATGCTCATTTGTACCCACTATATGCACTTGTATAAGCTAGTTTTGAGGATTCTTCCATTTAAACTTGTCATACCTATTTTCTTGATTTTACTTCACGTATATGTATTTTTGAATTCAAAACTAATAAATATACATGTATACCCATCGAGTCTTTTGCCTTCATGCAATTACTTTTAAATAGACTCGTTTATGATTGGGATATGTATGTACATTGTTAGATTTGGATGAATCATACATATACCTAGAAGTTGTGTTACAAATAAAAGAATTTTGATGAATTCGTGTGAGTTTCGGTTTAGCAAAATGATATTCGTGTTTGTCTTGTGCTTAATGATTTGATTACTTGTTTAGATGTTAGTTTTCATTAAGACTAGGTATATATTTGTACATATAGTGGGACACAAATAAATCTATATATGTTTTGGGTTGAATGCTTATTTGTTCCCATTAGATGTGTGAATATAGTCTAGTTTTGATGATTCATACATTTTAGACTTGTACTCTCATTGTTGATTCATGTTTGTGAGTTTTCCATTTCATGTATATGTTTAGCTTGCCAAACCTTAAGAAATACATGTTCACCCCTTGAGTCATTTGCCTTTCATGCAAATATCTATTATGGACTCAAAAGTGTGTTTAGGGATATGTATGTATACTTCTTGTTTGTCAAGTCATACATATACCTTGAAAAATAAATATTTTTTATGATTTCTTGTTTTAAGGAATATTTGAACTTAATGACAAATTTTCATGATTGTGATCTCCACACTTTACTTGTACACTCACACCTACAAATTGGTCATGCTTTGTTTTCATGAGACCTTTTATACTAAATTGAATAGAGTGTTGATTATCATGTGGATTTCATTTTTGTGAAAAATGATTTGTATTTATTCCTTGCTTGAAGGATTCGTACTAGTTAACAAAACTTTTCATTTAACTAGTTCGTATTCCTTTATTGTGATAATATGAGATACACTTGACCTTATTCTTTAAATTGGTATCTTTGTACATATGTCAATTGGTATCAATTTTTGATCCTTCTTGTATACTCATATATGTTTTATGTATGTATGTATGCTTTCTATCCTATGGTATCAATTTCAATTGGTATCTATTACCTTCATACATATATATCTTAATGCTAAGCTTGAAAATTTTCAAATGGTTGATTTGCTTTTCAATTGGTATCTTAACAAGCTTATGCATATGTTTAGTTGGTATTTCATAAAGGGGAGAAAATTTGTTGTTGTCTTTCAATTGGTATTTGATTCCCACTCCCTTGCTTTATGTTAAAATATAGTTTCAAATTGGTATCATGTGTTTAAAAGAACATATTTCTCTTAATGATATCAAGATGTTTATGTTGAGTGTTTTTAATTGGTATCTCAAAATTTTGTTTAAGAAAAATATATACTTTTGATTTATATTGCTATATGTTTTACTTCAATTGGTATCAATATGCACTTTATTGTCATATCTTGAATTGGTATCATTGTTGTTATGAATGTTTGGATTACCCCTTCTTGATCTTTTTGTTTTTGACAAAAAGGGGGAGAAAATATTGTTTTTATGATTTTAACCCTTTGTTGGTTCCTTGATTAGGACAAAAAGGGGGAGAAGACTTTGGTTGTTTTGTAACTTATATGCATGTCTTTGTATGCATGTATTTGCTTTAAGAATTACAAAAAAAAAAAATGTTTAATTTTGCTATTTACCCCTTTGTTGATGATTGACAAAAAGGGGGAGAAGATTTTGTGTTTTATTTTTATAATATATGCATGTCTTACTTGCTTTAATTGGTATCTTGCTTTTATTGGTTGTTTTTATTGGTATCTAGAGCATTAAGCATTGCATGTTTTTGGTTAAATTGGTATCTAGAACATATTGTATGTTGAATATTCCATTGATATCTAGAGTACCATGTTTATATGCATTGTCATGCATTGCATATTATTGTTTATTTGTTTATGCATGAGTTAAGGGGGAGCTTCTTTGAAGCTTAACTTTAATCCATGCATATATAACTCCATGAGTTTTGTCATCATCAAAAAGGGGAGATTGTTGGCCCAATGGCCTTCCACTCTAGTTTTGATGATGATCAACTCATGTAGTTATGTTTACTAATATTCTTGTGTTTCTAAGTTTCAGATCATTAGCAAGATATTAGTTTGGGAGATAGCTTCAACAAGGTGTTTGGAAGCTTATCATGGTGATTCCGGTGCCAAAGCTTCAAGATTATACCTTTGCACTTGGAAGATCACGGTTTGGGAGCTAGTCTACTTGAAGATAGAAGATCTACAAGCAAGACTTAGGTATCCTAGTTTAGATTGTGTTTTAGATCCATTTGTAAAGCTTAGTTTAGTGGATATGCTCAAGTGCACAAAACACACACGATTTATGATTTGGTTTTTGGTTTTTATGAATAGTTGATCAAAACAAGTTTACATATGGTATATGTATAGTAGATTTTTCTATTTATACATACATGCTTTAACTTGGTAAACAAACTTATTTTGATATCCCTATTCATGTTTGGAAAAATCAAGTTTGACAAAATACAGGTTTTGTTTTTGATAAAATTTGCAAGACTCTAAAATGAATTGATATGTTGATATATTGTCTTGAAATTTCTATCACAGGTTATGTTTCAATATAAAATGACAAAACAATTTTTATGGAATTTTCAGAAAAGATAAAAGATTTTTATAAAATATTTTTTCCAAAAATTCTGACCTGATTTGTGCTGACAGGCTGGTCGGTCGACCGTGTCGGTCGACCGCACCCGGTCGACCGACGTGCACAGACGTGCACGTCTGTTAGGCACAGATCCGGTCGACCGGGTCGGTCGACCGAAGTGAGAGTTCTGCTCACTGGAAATTTCGGTCGACCGGGCCGGTCGACCGATAGTGCCCAACGGTCATATTTCTGACCGTTGGCGGTCGACCGGGCCGGTCGACCGGTGGCTGTCAAAATTGCCACATCAGCCTAACGGCTAGTTTTGATTTTTGGCCTATATAAACCCCATTCCTTTGGGATTTTGGCCAAGGTTTTTCAAGAGAAAAATTCCAGTTTTCTGAAGAGTTTAAAAGAGTTTTTAAAAGAGTTTAAGTGCTAAAAAGATTTAATCTTTATTTGTTTTGTGTTTTTGGAAAATCAAAGAAAATAGGATTTGGGATATTTGTGTTGATTTTCATTCTATATCTTTTGGCAAGAATTTTCCCAAGTATTTTTCTTTGTTGCTTGTTTCCAAAACACTTAGTTTCCACTTGAGCTATATCTTCTATCCTAAGTTATTAGGATCTTTGTTTTGTGTGGAAAAAGAAAAGAGAAAAAGAAAGAAAAGAGAAGTTTGTGGTTGTGGAACCACTTGTTGTAAACCCTCCTTGCTTTTGTGAATCCCTCTTCGGTAGAGGTGATCGGAGTGGTATTGTGATTGGTTTGTGAGCCTCTTAGGTAGAGGTGGTTGTTGTATTTGGCTACGGGCCGTATCCCTCTTCGGTAGAGGTGGATTGTGGTTGTATAGCCTCGGTGGCTTTGTACGGTTGAGAGAGGAGTTTGGTACTCCTATAGTGGATTGGGAAATCCTACACGGTGGTGTAGGCGGGGATGTAGAGCTAGGGGCTCGAACCTCGAATCATATCCTTGTGTTTGCGATTGTCCAATATCTCTAACTCTCTCTCATTACTTTTGTGCAAGCATCCATTTCATACAAGCATCATACTTATTGTCATTCATACATTTCATATACATTGCTTGTGTTGCCTTGCATCTTATTTATATTGCAATTCATACTTATATGCTTGGCTTGATTGTGTGTGTTTCATCATAGCATTTCATTCTTTACTTGTTCGATCATATCTCATACAACACGGTTGCATTGCGCACCTCTAACCCATTCAAGGGGAATTGGGAGGAAGGAGTTCAGAACCTCGCAAGGGGTATTCGGCTCTTAGTCGTGTTTTGAGAGATCGTTGCATCACTCATTTAATTAAAGTTTAAAAAGATCATTAGATTAGCATTCACACCTATTCACCCCCCCTCTAGGTGTATTTTCAGATCTCCTCTTCAAGATTATGTTGGCCTAAAGGCCCATCGCTCTAGTTTTGATGATGATTAACTCATGTAGTTATAGTACTAATGATCTTGTGTTTATTTAGTCTCAGATATTTGATCAAGATCTTAGTAGGTGTTTAGCTTCAACAAAGGATTCAAAGTCAAGTTTTGGAGCTAGCACGTGTTGATTCAAGAGCTCGCGCATAAAAATTGCATCAAGTACTCAAGAGAAGTCTAGCTCATTGGATCAAGGTTTGGACCAAGTCAAGAAGAAGAAGAAGATTTTCAAGAGAAGATTTTCAAGAAGACTTGTGTCGGGTTTTGTAAGTGTCAAGATTTGTTTTTAGATAAAATGTAAAGGATAGATAAAATGTAAAGGATAGATTAGTTGGTGGATTGCTCAAGTTCATTTACACACACACAAACTTTATGTGTTTTCATAAGATAGTTTTGTGTTTAGAAAAATACCGTTTTGATTTTTAAGCTTCAAAGTATACATGTGTTTTATCAAAACTATTTTAGAGCTTATTATCAAAAACATAGATATTTCATCTCATATGTGTAGTGGATCATATCCATACACACTAAACTTCAAAAGTGTTTACAATATCTTGTTTTTGTATTTGGAGATGTTTTGAAAAAAATCGTTTTTCAATTTGGAGATATTTTGAAAAAAAATACGGTTTTTGTTTAAGGCCAAAATTTCTATATTACAAAAATGGTTCAAAACGTTTGTAATATGTGTTGATTTTTTATCACACATATCTGTACTTCAAATTATTTCAATGAACTTATTTTTGTAGATTTTTAGTGATTTTATGGGATTTTATTAAAGGTAAAAAAATCAAGTTTTAATCCCTGAAAATGTCTGACCTGATTTTCTGCCAGTCGACCGAGATAGAAGTCGGTCGACCGGACCGGTCGACCGATGTGCACAAACGTGCACAACCATTTAGCTGGTGGGCCAGTCGACCGTCCAGAAAGCTCTGCTCTCTGGATCCGGCCCCGGTCGACCGGGCAGTCGACCGGCCAGAGAGCTCTATTCTCTGGATATGGCCCCGGTCGACCGGGCGGTCGACCGGTGGCACAACGGTCGAAAATTCGACTGTTGGCCGGTCGACTGACAACAGCGTCAGCTGCTGATTTGGCCTCCAACGATCATATTTTGGGAGCCTATAAATTGGTGTTCCCTTGAACTGTTTTCATAAGATTTCAAGTGGGTTTTCAGGCTAGTTTTTCTACCTTTCTAAGTGTTTATCTCCACTTATTTTAGAGCTAAAACTTCCATATCAAAAGGAGAATTTATCAAGAGTGTTTTCAAAAAAGATTTCTTGAGTTTTTCACCACAAATCTATGATTAGTACACAATATTGCATATTTTACATCACAATTCCCATACATAATACAAATAAATAAATGATTTTTAATCCTCTCTCTACTTATTTGCAGGTACACAATTAATAGAGAGATATTCAAATAATCACTTAATTAACACTAATTAAGTGATTAATTAAAAGATTAAGGATAAAGCCAAATCTCAAACCAGATCTAGAGAGATCCGCGCAACAAACTCAGAATCCAAGTGGTCCACGTGGCCAACCACCTCGTAACTGATCTCCACCAGAAAGATCTGGACCAACGGCCCAGATCTGGCCGCAATCCCGCGGCAATCCGCGGCAAGATCATGGCCGTTGAGCCCCGGATTTTGTGGCAACAACCTTGCTTCTGGATGCTTCTCAGTTCTCCTATAAATACTTCATTTGTACCTGCGAGAAAAGACTGATCAGAGAAGAGAGAGGGTTTAGTTCTAGGTTTTGTATTTTGATAGTTTTTGTTTAGGGTTTTTAGCTCTCTATGATCTTCTTCTTCCTAGATTTCATTGCAAGAGAGATTTGTATGAGAGAGAGAGCTTGTATCAACAAGGAGTGACAACTTGGAGCTATACAAGGATTGATCCATTCTCTACATATCTACTTGAGCTTGATTCTAGTTTGTCTTCTTCACTTGCTTTTATTTTGCTTTGTTACTTGCTTTGTTAATTTCTAGCAATTTAATCATGCTTTGTTTTGTTTTTGTAATGGCTAGTAGCTAATTCTTGTTCCATGTACTAGCTAACCACTACTCTTGCTACTACTAACTCATGGGTGATTGCTTTACTTAATCTTGCAATTTGTATGTTCTTCTCTTCTCCGATGGGTTTCTTTCATTTCTTGGCAAGAATCTTGTTGTAACTCTTCATATGATTCATGTGTGCCTCATGTAGAGCCTAGTCTTTGAACTAGTGCCTTGATGGAACATGGAGATGGAAGCACCAATATGCTAATTAGATGTACACTTCTTTATGTCGGATCTTGAATGTTGTATGTTCTACATAAGCATCCCTTGAGTGTATCTCTTGTGATTCTATTAGTGAAAGTCTATCTTGTAGGCCGATGACCATCTATGGAGGCTACAAAACAAGTCCAAGAATGAATCCCCATCATCATAGTGAGAAAGTAATTAGATCACATGCAAGACATATCCATGCCAATGAATTAACATGAGGCACGCATCACTATCACGGAGTTTAGTGAGTTTAGCAAGGTAGCAAGGTTAGCTAGTCATGGATTTCTTGCATTCCAAGTTTTCTTGATTTTGATTTCTTTTTAGTTGTTAATCACAATCCAACCTCAATCTTGATTTTCTCCCAATTTCCACCATGAACATATCCACCAATTCTTTTCTTTGTTTTTCTTTTGATTCTTTATTCTTGTAAACAAAGAAGAAGTCTAGTTTGATTTTCTCACGTGTATCGTAACGTTTCTACACTAGCTCTCCTTGTGGTTCGACTCGGTATAGCCTTGTGCTATAGCGGAGACAAGAAAGGGTACATCAAATACATTCTATACATATAATAAGCACACCTTTCCCGTCTAATCTAATTTTTGGCGCCGTTGCCGGGGAGAGCGCGTATTTTTTGGTTTAAAGTGAAGTACTAAACTATTATTCTTCTCTGTTGCAGGTTACAGGAGAAGAAAACAGGAAATTCTTTACTGCAGTAACATCTAAGTGAACCTGGCTCTCTGCTCAAGAAAACAGAGACCAGGCTTCCACTGAAGTGCCGCGGACCCGCGGCATATCCAGTGGAAACGCGGCACTTCTGAGAGCATTTCTCTCCAATTTTCTGCAGGGCTCTGTTGCTGCAAAAATACTGCTGTTTCTATACTTGAAATCCTGTGTTGTTCACTGTATTCCTGCTTAATTAAAAAACAGTAAAAAGTTGGGTGATAATTGTTAAAATTGTTTAGACACTTGCATTTTAGGCACGTGTCTCTTCAATTCTTTACTTTTACTGTTGAAGAGTGCTGGAGGCAAGGTACGTTTGCATTGCATAATAGACTAGGACAAACTCTTGCTTGATTTTCTTGCTTAGAGTGAATCCTTGTTATTTTCTTGTACACTTGCACAATTCAAATTTAAGGGCATACCCGTAAATAAGATAAGGTGGGGGAGGACATTACCCTTTCCTTAGCCCGAAAATCATTTTCCCAAGCACTCACTAACCCAAGCCTAATTTAATAAAAAAAGTAGACGTTGGCCCTAGGGACATCTCGGACTCACTTAGGAGATTATCCTAAGGGGAAAAGTGTTGGAATTTAACTCTTGCAAAATCGGTGTCTAGGAAAGGGGTTGAGGGCCGAAAGCCCGAAGGTTGCTGGTTACTTAATTAAGGAACGTCTTCGGACGGAAAACCTCCCAACAACTTTACCCTTCCCTGGCTGATTTGCTTATAGTCAAGGTCTACACTAAACCTCCTGTGGACAGTCTATTTAGGAGTCATCTAGGACCAGAAACCCTAGACAAGCTTGGATTGATTTCTTCTTTTGTTGTTTGTTATTTTTTCTTTTTCGCTGGTGTGATCGGTGCACGTTGTTTGTGATTGTATATACAATAGTGGTTTTGTGATCCTAATTCTACACTTGCACATACACAACCACTTCACATCATGACCAACAACGTCTCACTTCAGGATCGATTTTATCCGATTCGCACCTCCATTCCTTCATGCATTCTTCTCCCCGAGCCTAATGGAAATCATTTTGAGCTGAAACCACAATTCATTAGTACACTTCCCACTTCCATGGTCTAGAGTCTGAGGACGCGTACCTCTTTATTCGTGAGTTTGAAGAGGTATGCCAAATGATGAGAATATCCCAACTTTCTGAGGATGCTGTTAGGTTACGGTTCATACCGTTTGCACTTAAGGATTTAGCTAAGAAATGGCTTTATAGTCTTCCTGTCAGTTCCATATCTTCATGGGATGATTTTGTTAAGGTCTTTCTTAGGAAATTCTATTCTATCCACAAAACAGCCCTCATGAGAAAAAACATAATGCAATTCAAGCAAGAACAAAATGAACCTTTCTGGAAATATCTTGAGCGTTTCAAAGACCTCCTTGCCCTATGTCCCCATCACGGCATAGAGAAATGGCGGCTATGCCAGATTATCTATGATGGATTAGATTACCAAACGAAAACACTTTTAGAATCCTTGTGCCAAGGGGAATTTCTGAAGAAAGATGAACATCAGGGGTGGGATCTCTTTGAAACCCTAGCTGAGAAAACCATTCAGTGGGAGTCATGCCCTGATAAACCGACTCCCACCACTTCCAGAACTGGTACACAATCCAAAGAATCCTCTCTAGCTTCAGAAACCAAGATCACACAATTAATGAAGAGGATAGAACTGCTTGAGTCAAAAGGGAATTCTGTGGTCAACCAGGTCAACCCATTGCCTTTGATTAAACCAGGTTGCACCAACTGTCATGACCTTAGCCATGTCTTTGAGGAGTGTCCATTTTATCAGCCCCAATCATTTCAGGAGAACATGAATGCAACTTTTACCAGACCTCCATACTCCAGCACTTACAAGTCAGGATGGCAGAACCATCCAAATTCTTTGTGGAGTCAGTCTGGTACTGAGCATCATATGCCACCACTTCCATATCCAAACAATGCTCAGTTTCATCCATCCAGTTTCAGTCAGAATTCACTGTATGTTCATCCATCTCAAAGTCCACCACAGTCATATCAGTCATATCAGGACCCACCACCATATTACCAATCACAGTTCCAATCTCCATATCCTCAACATCCACCCCAAAATAATTCGGAAATATCTGAGTTGAAACAAATGATAGAAACCTTAACAAAGAATCAGCAACAGGAGTTGAATGAAATGAAGGTCCAGATCAAGCAATTGGCTGAGAATCAAAAAGGACTGTTCTTAAGCCAGCCATTGCTAAATCCCAAAGTTGAAAATTCAGGACCCAGTCACTGTCATGCCATTCATACCCTGAGATCTGGTAAACAAGTTGACAATAAGGTTTCTAGTCCACAATCTCATCCAGTACCAAAGCCAACTCCTCATGTCCCAATGTCACCAACTTTTGACAACCCATCCTCTAGTACAGAGCCATCCACTTCCAAGGCCAAGGGTGAAGAAAAGGTAGATGAGCATACATACAAGCCTATAGTTCCATATCCAAATAGGCTTCTAAATAATAAGTCAAATGCTCACATGGAGAAAATAAAAGAAACATTCAAAAAGGTCCAAGTCAATGTCCCTCTTCTTGATGCCATTCAACAAGTGCCATCATATGCCAATTTTTGAAGGAAATGTGCACCAAGAAGAGGAAGACCCAAGTCCCTAAAAAAGTCTTCCTTGCATCATCCATCAATGAGCTGCTCACTGGTCCAATTCCTGTTAAGTACAAAGACCCAGGGAGCCCCACCATTTCATGCATCATAGGACAGACTATAATAAATAGGGCACTTCTTGATTTGGGGGCCAGTATCAATCTCCTACCTTTCTCTGTGTACCAACAATTGGGGTTAGGTGATCTCCACCCGACCCAAATGACCATTCAATTGGCTGATCGCTCTGTTACTAAACCCAAGGGGGTAATTCAAGATGTCCTTGTCAAAGTTGGAGAATTCTTTTATCCTGTTGACTTTGTTGTCCTTGAAACAAAACCAGTATCAAATTCCAATCAAAGGGCACAAATTCCTGTCATTCTGGGTCGACCATTCCTGGCTACTGCAAATGCAATCATTAATTGCCGGAATGGATCAATGAGGTTGACTTTTGGTAACATGACACATGAACACAATGTCTTCCACACACAGCCTCACAAAACAAAAGATCAAACATTTGAGGTTAATTTCATTAGTAACAATTGTGAGGAGGAAGGTGAAGATCCAAAAGATGAGTCACAATCTTGTGATTCTCTTTCCCGAGTACCCTTTCAAAGGGGAAAGTTGATTTGGATACTTTCACTTTCAATGAGCCAACTGAGACTGTATTTGAACCTCCAATTGATATATCATTTGAAGACTTGTTTGCTGATGAGATCATGTGTTTAGATGAGTCAACTCGGGGTAAGTTAGCTAATTGTCCACTTCCGGATGTTGACTTGAGCTTTGAAGAATTATATGGAGAGGAGTTAAAATTTCTAAACACTGGAAGTGATGAGATTCTGAGTGAGAGTGGTGATAAGGACTTTGTGTGTGAACGATGTGGTGGAAAGGGTATGAATGAAAACAACAACAAATTGAAACTGGAATCACCTAGGGTAAGAACAATTCAGACCGTTTCCAATGGAGTTCAAGAAAGAGAACACATTGGAACGATGGGAAACGGGCCAGAGGGAAGCGACCAAAAGCCCAGGTGAGAGTTACACTTGTATATTCCTTGTAAATAATTCCTTTCCCTTCCATTTTGTTTCATGCATACATATATCACGATGCATTGAGGACAATGCATGAAATAAGTGTGGGGGAGGGTTTACTAACATAGGATCATAGGATTTTCAATTTTTTAGGATTTTCATTTCTTTTTAGGTTTTTCTTTTCTTTTAGATTTTACCTTTCTTTATAGATTTTCTATTTCTTTTAGATTTTTCTTTTAATAAAATAAAAATAAAAAAATAAAAAAAATAAAAACTTTTTGAAATAAGAAACAAAGTTTTGATCTATTTTTAAGAAAATTAAGATGTATCTTAGAAATTAAGAAAGCCTTAATTATGACATCTTAAACATAGTTGAAGTAATAGATCTTGTTTGAAAAATTATAGGCTAAGTAAGTAAAATTGAGGAGATATTTTTATCTTGCATTTTTTGCCTTAAATAATATGCACTTTACACTTACACATTTTTGGGATGGAAACAAAGACCAAAAATGCCATATATATATATATATAAAAAAAAAAAAGAGAAAAAGAAAAAGAAAAAAATATATAAATAAAAGATCACTTATTAAGCTGGGAAATTGTGCCTCAAGAAGCATGATGACTCACGCCTAACAGTGATCTCACCTATTAAGCTGGGTAATTGTGCCTCAAGAAGCATGATTATTCACGCCTAACGGTGATTAAGAATAATCCCTCTTAGTTTTGTGGCCTTTTTCACTCGAGTCCTTAAACCCGAGGGATGTTTCCTCATCTGGTGCCCTAAGACCATCTGGTCTGGGAGTCATCGGTTATAGGCTCGCTACATGGGTGAATTAGAAAGCCTAATAAAACTAAGGAAAAAAAAAAAAAAATAATATAATAAATGGCTTGATGGTTGGAGTTGAAATCCCAGAAATCTTCATTTACACGGTGTGCATATTATCTAGGTTTTATGAAAGATAAAAGTATTCAATCCAATTTTGAATTCTTACCTTAATTGAAGACAAGATCTTGCATGGATACTAAGTTTAAGGAAGAATGATTATAGGTGGACTTATGACCTAGGATCACTTATATTTTTGCAAAAATAGTTCGTAAACTTGTCTCTTATTCAAAATGCATTCAAAAATACTAACATTTGTCTTCTTTCTTTATGGATTTTGTGGGTGTAATCCGCTGAAAACCCTCAGGAGACAACACTCCTCCTCTAGGGTAACCTAGAGGTTTAACGGCTTGTTGCACATGCTCAGTGCAATCGCGTCACCTGCGAAAGTGGTGCAATAAACTTGTAGCTTAGTTTTCTTTTCTTTTTCTTTGTTTTGCTCGGGACGAGCAAAAGAATAAGTGTGGGGGTGTGATTAGTACACAATATTGCATATTTTACATCACAATTCCCATACATAATACAAATAAATAAATGATTTTTAATCCTCTTCTCTACTTATTTGCAGGTACACAATTAATAGAGAGATATTCAAATAATCACTTAATTAACACTAATTAAGTGATTAATTAAAAGATTAAGGATAAAGCCAAATCTCAAACCAGATCTAGAGAGATCCGCGCAACAACTCAGAATCCAAGTGGTCCACGTGGCAACCACCTCGTAACTGATCTCCACCAGAAAGATCTGGACCAACGGCCCAGATCTGGCCGCAATCCCGCGGCAATCCGCGGCAAGATCATGGCCGTTGAGCCCCGGATTTTGTGGCAACAACCTTGCTTCTGGATGCTTCTCAGTTCTCCTATAAATACTTCATTTGTACCTGCGAGAAAAGACTGATCAGAGAAGAGAGAGGGTTAGTTCTAGGTTTTGTATTTTGATAGTTTTGTTTAGGGTTTTTAGCTCTCTATGATCTTCTTCTTCCTAGATTTCATTGCAAGAGAGATTTGTATGAGAGAGAGAGCTTGTATCAACAAGGAGTGACAACTTGGAGCTATACAAGGATTGATCCATTCTCTACATATCTACTTGAGCTTGATTCTAGTTTGTCTTCTTCACTTGCTTTTATTTTGCTTTGTTACTTGCTTTGTTAATTTCTAGCAATTTAATCATGCTTTGTTTTGTTTTGTAATGGCTAGTAGCTAATTTCTTGTTCCATGTACTAGCTAACCACTACTCTTGCTACTACTAACTCATGGGTGATTGCTTTACTTAATCTTGCAATTTGTATGTTCTTCTCTTCTCCGATGGGTTTCTTTTCATTTCTTGGCAAGAATCTTGTTGTAACTCTTCATATGATTCATGTGTGCCTCATGTAGAGCCTAGTCTTTGAACTAGTGCCTTGATGGAACATGGAGATGGAAGCACCAATATGCTAATTAGATGTACACTTCTTTATGTCGGATCTTGAATGTTGTATGTTCTACATAAGCATCCCTTGAGTGTATCTCTTGTGATTCTATTAGTGAAAGTCTATCTTGTAGGCCGATGACCATCTATGGAGGCTACAAGACAAGTCCAAGAATGAATCCCCATCATCATAGTGAGAAAGTAATTAGATCACATGCAAGACATATCCATGCCAATGAATTAACATGAGGCACGCATCACTATCACGGAGTTTAGTGAGTTTAGCAAGGTAGCAAGGTTAGCTAGTCATGGATTTCTTGCATTCCAAGTTTTCTTGATTTTGATTTCTTTTTAGTTGTTAATCACAATCCAACCTCAATCTTGATTTTCTCCCAATTTCCACCATGAACATATCCACCAATTCTTTTCTTTGTTTTTCTTTGATTCTTTATTCTTGTAAACAAAGAAGAAGTCTAGTTTGATTTTCTCACGTGTATCGTAACGTTTCTACACTAGCTCTCCTTGTGGTTCGACTCGGTATAGCCTTGTGCTATAGCGGAGACAAGAAAGGGTACATCAAATACATTCTATACATATAATAAGCACACCTTTCCCGTCTAATCAA